>VXAX01001421.1:352808-400205 GCA_013399835.1 Leptocoma aspasia | reverse complement strand
CGCTGCGCCGCAGAGGGGAGGGGAGGGGGCGGCGGGGAGGGCGCGCCCCCCGCGCTGTCACCCTCCCCGCGGGCGGGCGGGGAACTGCCGGCAAACTTTGTGCCCCGGGAAGTTTGCGGAGCGGAGCCGCGGTGCCCCCGCTCCGCCCGGCCCGGCGGGCTGGAGCGGCAGGCCGGTGGCCCGGTCAGCGCACGGCCACGCAGCATGTCATTTTTCACGCGCGTTCGCAGACCTCTAATGACTACCAACCCACGCGCACGCTATAATTCTTTTTCAGACGCGTGAGGTGCTGCAGATTTCAGGCATATTTAGGCGAAATGGAGCCAGCTGAACGGTGGATGTTACACAAGTGTCTCGGCACTCACTAGAAGTGCTTTCCCAACATTTGCCCTTTGCAGGTGCCAGAGCCCAGGAGGTGCATGGCACCTGTCCGGGTAGGCCACCCCACACCTGAACTGCCGACATCAAAACGCATCTCTTAAAAAGCCACCGACGTACAGGTACTGCATGCAAATACACTAAAGAATTCCTTAATTCCTTAAAGAATTGCAGCAAACTATTAAAAAAAAAACCAACCGAGCCCACCTGCCTTCCCTGGAGTTCTTGCAAGCACAAAAAAAAGCCTATATTCACTGAATAAATTATGCATCGCAAGTTCTTCATCCAGCCCCTCTTGGTACCTCCAGAGTGAGCGTTGGTACTTACACAGCCATTGCTGCACCCTGGTGCTGCCAGCATGGGCACTAAGCAGTTAAGAAATGGATGTTTCTGCCAAGAAAATAATTTTATCTGTTTGTAAATTACAGAAAAAGAAGGGAAAATTGCACTGTTTCATTGGTTTTATGTGTAAGTACATGAAGGATTTATGTGCAGACTGAAGTTTTAGTTCCTTCCGCTCCCAGCTAAATTCGAGCTTGGGGTGCTCTACAGAATTACCCAAGGGAGAGTACTGCAGGAACCTTTTCCCAGGAGCGGGAAGACAAGGTGGATTTGAGCAGTGGGGCCGTGCAAGGACCAGCAGCCTCGTGGCTAATGCTCCATCAAGTGAGACTGACTGGTACAGATGAGGGACAGTTTTGGTCAGTCAGGTAGGTTGCAGATCTGCAAGAAGTCGTGCCCCTTGCATTTATGTTATGGATTGGTACACTTTATTTGGAAGCAGTATAGTTTATCTAGCTAATTAGCTGCCTCTAACCATACGATATGCATTTTAAAATACCCCCAAACATGGATTTACATAATAAAGCACAACCTCCCAACTAGCTAGCATCATCGTTTATGACAGTTCTGCTGCCTTTTTCAAAGTCTTTTCTGTTTTGATACATTTTAAGACAAACTTATGATGGGGGGAGAAATACAAATGAGGGGAAACGGTGTTTCAGTAATGTCACAAAGTGACAAAAAACAAGAGCTTTTCCTGTTTAGGTTCATTCCCTACTACTTTTCTCCCAAATTAGTTGTCAAAAGCCATATGCAATACTCCAAACACTGAGGACGTTTTTCAAACACAGACTTCTCCTGAACTCCAAACTTCCTTTAATCAAAACCTGTGTCTCACTTAAGCAATCCTTTCTGAGTTAATTTATTACTCTTGAAGGAGTTACATTTTTAATAAGCTAAAAGAGGAAAAGGGGAAAACTTGGATAATTTTTTCTCATGCATAAGGAAGACCATTTCATGTATTTTTTAATTGTCATGTGAATTAAATTGCAGTGCTATATATAACCTTTCTACTCTAGCCTGTAAAGTTGTACACTTTTTTTGGTGTTGGGGAAGAAGTGTGGTATCCAGTTCAGATTTTTTTTTTCCCTGAAACCTTTTGTTTAATAGAGTTTGGGGGCTTTTGTTTGTTGTTTGTTTGGGTTTTTTTGGGGGGGGGTGGGGGAGGAGGGGAATTTCTGCTTTTTGTTTTGGTTTTGTATACAAATCTGGTTTATGCTGCATCCTGCCCTCAGCCTGTGTTCAGGAGCTATCGGTGAGGTAGCTACAACTGTCTCATGATGGAGTCCTAAGAAAGCAATTCCAGATTATCCTTTTCACCATAGTCTGTGTTTTGATGGGAGGGACAGAAAGTTAAAAATCACAGGCTTTGATTTTTGTTCAGAAATCATTCCCATTTCCTTTTTAGCAGGAATGCAGCTAGAGCAGTATGTTGTGACATGGAAACATGGGAGCTGCCCTGCCTTTGTACATATTGAGGTTGTTCTGAAAGAAAGTTGCAAAAAAAGAGAAACAAACTGAAATTCACATTTAGTCTTGTTCGTTCTGTTACTTGACTCTAGTGTGGATCTACAAAGTGACCACTGTAAACCTACCCAGATCCATCAAGTATTATAAGCATCGTACCAGAAATAGAAAAAGGAGGTGAGGCAAGCCCTTGGGAATTCAGCAGTTCATTAGACTGCAAGCTGGAGTTTTGGGGTTTTTTTCTAATATCATTACTCTTTCCTTTCTTGTGCCCTTTTCCTAGGCTTCTTAAAACTCATGGATCCACTGTCAGGGCTAAACTCTGACTCTGTTGCTGTCTTTGGGTTCCCTTCTGCTGGGGCCAAGAGCCCTAAACCAGACTGCTGCAACTCTGGTTCTCTTCTGGGTGGTCCACATGGCACACATCCTGAGCAGGCTAACCTTGGGGTGTGGGCCTTTGCTACAGAAGAACTGTGGATGGGGACTGGAATAGTAGCTGCCTCTGCTGCCCTCCCTTTCTCATTAGGAAATCTTCTGCCTTGAAATGGAAATGGTAGGTTTTCATTCAGGACCATGTCCTGTTACCTGCCCCCAGCTCTGTGCCACACCCCTTGATGAAAATGGAAATAGTATCTCAGCTGTTTTCACCCTCGGGAAGAAACACATTTCTGGTACAGCCTTTCTTCTAGCACCAGTCTTGTGGGCACTCTGAATGTACAGTCCTTTCCTTCTTAGATGAGGGTAAATTAAAAAAGAGATGCAGAAGTTTCCTCAAAATTTCCAAACCAAATTCTTTTTTACTTTATTGGTGCAAGAAACATGTGGAAACATGGAAATGTCTTGTACACTGTCCACAGCCATAACAGCACAGCTGCACCCCATTGCCTGCAATCCCTCATAAATCTTTAACAGCCTTTGAGCTACAAATTATTTCATGGACTCTCAGGGACCTGGGCTCCAATCTAACCTGAAAGCTGTCTGTTTGCACTGCCATGATACCAAACCCAGCTCCTCTTGAGCTTCCTTTCCTTTCCTTTCCTTTCCTTTCCTTTCCTTTCCTTTCCTTTCCTTTCCTTTCCTTTCCTTTCCTTTCCTTTCCTTTCCTTTCCTTTCCTTTCCTTTCCTTTCCTTTCCTTTCCTTTCCTTTCCTTTCCTTTCCCTGTGTACCATTCCTCCTTCTCATACTTGCAGCCAGACATGTCCTATTCACCTCCCTCACACCTGCCTCTCTTGATTTGTACACATGCAACCCATCCCAGCTCCCTGGCAAAGAGGGATGCTTCACTGCTTGCCAGCTACTGTGGAATCCTTGTATCAGTAAAGGGAAAGACCAGGCACAAACTAGTTTTTGTGTGCTGCAAGAAAAGACACCTGAGAACTGCTGAAAAGTGCTATCTGCCAGTAAAAATCAGGGTAAACCCATCCATTAGAATTCCTTGCTTTCAACCAATATTACTGAAAACTACTCTCCTTTAGTTTGAAAGGAAATGCAGAGATTACCCCCTACTACAGACACCTAAAAATATTTACTGAAATAATGTAGCAGAGGGATTTTTTTTAAAAGTTATCACAGCTTAAACATTCCCATTACTTTGAACATGGTTTGATTCTGTTTCAGGTACAGACGCTTTCCTGATGCTTCCTAGACAGGAATCCAGGTTGCTGATCCCCAATTATGCTGACTCCCAGAGGGCTTGATCCATCACTGATGCAAGTCAACAATGCAGCTCTGCATTTGATAGGATGCTGCCAGATGAGAAACAGCAGTGCCCAGGAAAAAAAAAAGCACACAGGGATCCTTATTGTCTCAATATTGGGACTCTGACAGAACAGAGATGGAGAGCTCTGAAACCTGGGTTTCCAGGTTTCTCCAAAGAGCTGGCTACTAGAACCACCTGGATTTGCTTAGATCAACTCAGTACCTCCAGATGTCTCTCCCCTGTCACTGACAGCCCATATCAGCCCTACGGTTTAATTTCTCTATGGTTCTTAAGAACCGCCTGTTATTGGAGGGGGACTTGAGTGGCTTTTACCTTGTGAATGCTGTATGAATCTAAATGTCAAGCCAGAGATGACATGCCAGCAACAAACAAGGGGCTTTAGAGTAAGCATTCCCTGGCCAGTACACAGTAAGCATGGGCTCATTCACCTAATCATCTCTTGGGCTCCTCAGTGCTAAGGCTGCATTCTGGTTTTTTTAAATGGCATTGCATCAACACTCTTCTGGGGCAGCTACTCAGAATGTGTATTTGTTCCTNCCCCCCCAAAAAAAAAATCAAACTGTGAGAAAAGTTTGATTCACTGCTGCTAATTCAGGATGCCTGCCAGTTTTTCTTTCCTTTTGGGCCCTATTTTCAGATACTTCTCCATTTGTCAAGTTTTACCTCTTTGATCTAAAAGTTCCCTGTTTGAGAAGTATGCAGTCTATAAAACCATTCAGCTGGTTTCCAGAGTTCATTCTTAACTAACACATTTTCTGTGCTAAAATAATAACTATCTAAGAACTACTTTTCTAAGGAGCTGTAATGCCTTTGCACTTAGAAGCAAAACGTTTGAAATCTGGTCATCATGAACATACCTCATTTGGCCAAATTGCACATATTTCTGAGTTATAAGAAAGAAATCTTAGTTCACACACAAGAGAATTGCTAGAAGTGCAATAGGGAAAAATTCTCTGAAGTGTCTAATTCTGGCTGATCTTTGAATAAGATTCCTTCTGTAGATACATTACCTGCACTGGAACTGCTAAGTGATGTGACAGTAGCAAAAGGTCAGCATCACCCATAGAGAATTCAAATTTAGTGATCTCTATTATCAGATTAGCAAAGAAGGAAGGTATCCCAGAGAGTGGAGACCAACTCATTGATGCTTGAGAAGCACATAGGTGTCACAGAGAGAACCTGTACAAATAGGGAATTTGGAATTCCAGTTTTGGAATATGGTTGTGTGGAGTTGGGGCAACTGTGTGAAGGAAGAAAAAACTGATGCTGAGAACAGACCAGGGACTAAATGAGGAAACAATCCTGAGGGGAGACTAGTATGCAACCAGACATATGTATAGAACTGGTACAATAAGGATTTAATGGATAAGCTCAACTCAGGCATCTTCTAGATTTCCAGCACTTTAGTCTGTGACCTTTGCAAACATTCTGGAGGTTCTAGCTCCTTGGCTTGGCTGCCTTTCAAATTTTGGCACTTGTCTTGAGGTGACAGGTTTTGCTTTACCCCTGTATGTAAGTTTTTGATGAGCTAGTTCCACTTTCACATTTAGTAAATTGGGGAGAGTAAAGACAATTAAAAACCAGAGTTTTGTCAGTTTACCACCATCTTCAGATGAATGACAGCCATCTCATGTCAGGCTTTCATATCACTGTGATCAAACACCTCTGGTAAAATGCAGCAATGAAAAATCAAGCTCATACCACTGAGCTGTGACTTTGACCCTGGGATGCCCATGATAGCTACATCAAATTATTCCAGGTTCTGTTTTTCTGGAAATAACTCTGAAAGCAAAGTAGTAAGCACATCAAACTTTTTCAGTACCTCATAAAACAACAAAAGAAAAAGTAGTGTCTACTTCAGGTAATTTCTATGGGAAGGAAAATTTGAGTAGGGTTTTTCTCTAGAGAAAAGTCTTTTCTCTGTAGTTGTGATGTTGCATAGCTTTGGCTACCTTCTCATTGAAATAGCCTGAGATTCTGCTTTCATCTCAGTTCTCACACTCTGACAAAAGACATGTATATTTTACTATCCAGTTTTGTTAATGGTTTGCTCCCCTCATCTGTTGTCACACTTTCACTGTTAAGACTAGTCTGAAATAAGCTTATGTTTTTAAATACCTGATTTCACATACTGCTACTATTTATGGTTAAGGTTTCCTCGGGAAGAATGACAATCACTCATGACTCAAAGATGGTCTCAGTGCCAGAAGCACTCCTATCCTTCTACAGGCCATCATTCTGACTTACAATAAGCATTAGCAGGCAGTGGATGGCCATTTCCCTTACTGTTCCCTGAGGTCATGTTAATCATCCTTTGGCTTTACTGTCAGAAGGCATAAAAATGGGACTCCACTGCTGCACAGTGTAGGACTGACGGATGACCCCAGAGGAGTACTGTTGATCCTCTGCTGATGGCCCCAGAACCTGCTTCTTTCTCTGATTTCAGAGGTATTCTACAGATGAATAGGGGTGCAGAGACCAGCTGGCTTCTCCACACATCAGGTGGTTTAGAAGGTGCTGCAAGTAGCTGGATGCTGACAGCACAGTGTCTGGCATTTAGATGATCACAACTAAGCACCTCCTTTGTAAGGCAAGACATTCAGCAGCAGGCATTGTCTTACAGAGAAGGTAATTGCTGAGCATTAGATAATACCAGTTTCCATCATTTTACCACTGTTACCCCAGTTCCCTGAGTGCTTTTCAATATTCACCTACTTACAGCTGTGGACCCAGAGGTTCAAGAAAGAGGATGCTGGGAAAAGAAAATTATATTCCAGATGCCAATGCATGGTCAGAAGAATACATTACAATCCCAAAAATGGCAACAAAATGTGAGCTACTGGACTCGGGAAGAACAAGAATGTACACAGTGAAAAGCAAACACAAAAACCCCCACAAACTGGTAAGAGCTGAAGAAATATGGATGAAAAAGTACTGTGATGATTTAACAGGAAAATCAGGGCAGAACAAAACACAGAAGGCACCACAAGGGACACGAGCAAACTTTCTTGTTTCAACAAGGTAGCTATCCTTTCTCACACATGTGCAATCCTGTCCAAATGTGCTGTCACACAAATATTTTAAGCTGCTCTCTCCTGCCAGCAAGAGTTGTTATCATGGCAGCCGGTGCTGTGCTGCTGAGATGAGCCCCCAGAGAAAGCCCTCTCGCCTCTCACTCACGCGGGTGTGCCGCTGTGATTCCCTGCGATTCCCGGCCCACCGTCCTACGTGCTCGGAATGGCGGGCACGTTCCACTGAGTGCTCCAACCCTTTCTGGGTGTAACTTTAGCCCCCTTGAGGAGTCACATACCTGCTTTACACTGCATCTGCAGAACAGAAGAAACAAAGCCCTGAGCACAGAAATCTTGTTAAAACATGCTATAGGCAGACCAGGAGATTTTATCAGCCAGTTGAACAAGGACTGATATACCTTCACTTTTGAACATTTGTTTGTTATCACTGCTCTGCTGAATCTGCTTGATTCCAAGTTGCAAAAGCGTTACTCTAGGCAGATGACAGAAATGCCCATTGTTAATTAATGTTGTTATTTTATTACTCTTAATGGTTTCTTAATGGCCCAAGATATTTTAGCTCACAACTGAGATCAAGTAACAGGGTTATTTCTTTTATACCTGTATGTAAGTCTGTCTGTCTATCGATCTATCTATAACAGCCATGCAAATACTTTAGGGTAGAACTCTACCTAGTATGTGGAGTTTTCCTTAACACTTCTCAAGCCCATTTACTATTCAGGTTTGCTCTTACACAAAGCAATAAACTGACCAAAAAACAATTTGCCTTATAGATATAAAGTGAACATTAAGGCTTTAATCAACAATGTTGTCAAAGTATCTAGAAGAAATTAGTATGTCATCCATAGCAAAGATGGGTTTCTTGAGACTTCTAATGAAAGCTGATATAGCCATTATCTGATTACTGTAACATACACTCAACAGTTAATACAAAAGTCCTCTTTAATGATCTTCATTTTATGCCCACAGCCATCCTAGGAGGAAGCCAGGAGGTGGGAAGGGAAAAGTAGTGCTTCTTGCTTTTGTTTATGCCAATTCTAATGGGGTTGTGACACTGAAGAATGCTAATTTGAGACTGATGTGTGTTTCTTAGGCCTGATCACAAGATGTGGGTCAGACTTACGAGAGGTCAGCAGTATTTTATGTCCTGAGGGCAAAATGATGTATTCAAGATTAATATAGAGGCTGTGCTGGTTTTCTCCAGTCCCAGGGATTGCCAGTTGGCCCATTATGACAAATCCATGTTCTCTATTGCAGCTGTGCTGAATCAAGTCCTGCTATGAGAAAGGAGCTGTGCCCTGGCATCTATATGGAAGTGGTGATCCTGTTCTTCAGGAGAAAAAACATGGATAAAGTAAAGGTGCATAAGGGGTCTGGTAATTATTTCTCAAGTTTGTTATGGCAAACTGTACACTGTTGTGATTTTGCTGCTGGCTTCTGCTAATAATTTGTTCTTGAGTTTTAAAGAATAGATCCCAAAAAAAAAATGTTGTCATCTAGCTCAATCAAAACAGAAAAAGTCACAATAAAGCAACTATCTTTCAAAGAAGGTGAGGACTGTGTTCTCTGAATGTAGATTTTTTCCAAATTACTTTGGATTTTGCAGATTGTTGTCATTATACAGCTATTTATGAAGAAGCATTATTGCAGTCTTTGTCATCAAAAAAGCCTTGAGAACACTGTCTGTCACCTAGCATTAATATTGCCACAAAATAAATGTTCTCTCAATATTTTTGTAGATGTTTTCACAGGTCTCTACTGTTTCACATTAGAGAACCTGAACCCCACTATTATTGCAAATTAAAATTATTTAATAGTGCTGCCTGTGAAAGAGTGTTGTTTTTACAGTTGTCAAATGCCTCAAACATTGATAATTTTGTTTAATACATTATTTTCCTTTAGTTCTCCTAGCCATACTGCAACTGTTATCTTATGATTCTTTAAATGTCTGTTATTGTAAAAGTAGTAGTATGCCCAAAATAGGTATTGATTTTGCATCTATAAAAGCAAGATACTGAGAAAGCAAATTATCTGTTTACCTCAGAAATAGTAATGTTTTCATGCACCATTCAATGCATGCTGCAAGTTGTAACTCTTTGGACAACTCTGTGTATCATTTAAGTCCCATGTAAACCTGTAGGTTAAATGGTAGCATAGTCTTGTTCTGAATCAGGAATTAAATGTATCATTCAGGAAGCCTTCTAAATATCTTTTCTGTAGTGACTGGAACATTTTAGCCTTTCTTTTTGTTAAAGTCAGCCTCAGAATTAGCTTTTTTGTTGCTCCCCTTCCCCCACATAATTCCTTCTCCTTCCTGGAGAATCTCAGCTGCTAAAACCCACCACTGCCAAATCTGCTGCAAACTATGGACAAAAGAGAAAGTTCAATGAAACAGGAACACTCGAGCTTTCTGTTTGTGCCATGCTGTGACTGTAAAATAACAGAGTCGCAGCAGACCCATAGAGTACGTAAAAGAAATTAATCTATAAAAAAATGTATGTTTTCACACATTGACAGGGATACTAAACTTCCATGTTTTCCTACCATATGAAATTTGTCACTGTGTATAATTCTATCTGCATTCCTGTGGTTCACTTCCTGCTGCAGCCATGACAAATGTCCTTTTATATTTAGGAATTTTAGGGTCATTCATCTTTCATTTCTGCTATCAAATCTGTATTTCAAATATCTGTCTGCATCCTGCTATTCCAGTGTGATGTATGAATCTACAGATCATATATGCACCCCATGCTTAAATATACCCATAGAAGCATCCAGAATTGAGTTCACTGTTCTCTTTGGCTGATATTCTTCCTTGACCACTGCACCCCACAGCAATCCCTTCAGCACCATCAGTTCACCTGAATTTCCTCTGCTTTTGATCCAACTCAACAAACCCATCCATTTTTCCTAACAAAACACTGGAAGTTTATTAATGAGTTTTGCTTCCAAACAAATACCTGTATATACATATGTACATTTACATATATACAGAGGCCATTTGCTTGTGCTTGGGGAGACCAAACCTGAGCTGTCAATAATGTAACCTACTTCAGAGTACAGGTCACAGATAAGTCTGACTGGCATCTTAATGATTCTTATCTCTCTCTCAACTCAGATTTATATGTTAGGAGGTGAAGACAGGTGAGATGAGTCCAACCCATACTGCTGGAATGTCCAATTGCAATAATAAGGCTCATGCATCAAGTACTGTAAGATGTGCAGGGAAACAAGGTTTCCAAAGTGCAATCTAAGACTGATCCAGACCCAAAGACCCAAAACTAAAATACTGATCAGATTTATGGCAGATTTAATTTAAGAAGGAAAACAGTTATTAAGGTGGTAAGCAATGAAAAGGGGAAGAGAGGAGAAGATACAAGCATTAGTAGGACAGTCATATGTTCACAGCAACTATGCTCAGTGGGGTAGTAGTGAATCAAAGTGGTTTTGGTTACTACTAGGTCTGGTTCATGTATGATCTCTTTAACTATAAATAAGGTCATCTCTCAAACTACCTATCAAGCTAGGTTCCTTTGGCAAGGTGTTTCCTTCAGGCATTGCAGTGAAAGATTCATTTTGAAGAAGGATTTAAAAGACAGATGCAGCTGGCATGGATTAGAGATTCTTATAGAATGAAAGAAAATTAATACTGTCACGGGAAGGAAAGGTGGACATTATTTGACTCACTGGTCTTCCTTCTGTCTAGAGGAGACATCACATCTGTCACTTTAGAAGAGCCTGCTCCAGTTGTGAGATTTGACCATATTAGCCATTTCCAGGAATTTCTAGTTTGCAATCTTACTCTCTTCCTCCATCAAACACCTGTTAACATTTCAAAGTAAATCTTGGCACCAACATGAATAAATATATTAAGAGTAATGCATAGTTATTGCAAGTACTCCAGCCTAGCCTGGACACTTCAGGAAGTTTCACAATCCATTCATGTACAGCCACAGTGTGTTGTACTCTTTATCCACCCTCACATGTTCCTCATTCACAATATTTAGAGGGAAGAAAGAAAATTAAAGAGGGAACATGCAGAAATATATGTTGGTCATAAAAAGCAGTCCAGATCCAGAAAAATAACCCAAATATAAAAAGCAGTCCAGATCCCAAAAATAACCCAAAGAGCTATTTTTCCTATTGTAACCATTTCCTCTGGTTCAATTGCATTTTTTCTGTTTGCTGTTTATTTTCTCTGTAGATTTTCAGTTTTTGTAGTTCAGGTCATTCAACAAGTCAAGAGCTCCTCCTTACTATGTTTCCACTTACTGAATTAAAAAAATTATACTCTAAATTTCATATGTACCATTATATTTAGGAAATCTCTCTTGTCTCCAAGTAACTTAAATGACAGGATGTTTCCTCCCTGTTTTATGTGATTCTAATTGATTATATATTTTGCCAATAATGTAATTAAAAAGACAAAAAATCACAGTTATTCCAGAGTGCGAAGCTGTCTTAGAGCTTTACATCACTCTGATTTGAGGTGCTGGAGAAGTCAATGATATAATTAAGAAGGTCCTGCAGTCTTCCTAAACATTCCAAGGTTATTCTCCTCAGACTGGTGGGTTTTTTTCCTTGCCTTGCAACTCCAAGCCCTGTACCTGCCCATACATGCCACAGGGAAAATGGAACCCTCACAGATGGTTTCTGCTGTGCTCCCAGCAATCTCTGTTAGCTGGACAAAGGATACTGAGGGTGGCTCTAATTTACTCTTTCCCTTTTATCTGGTGTAAAGGAGAAAAAGGGCTGAAACTCTCACCTTTTCTCTCTTTGTTAAGGAGAATCTATTCAGAGCTCTCAGAACAGAAGCATGTAGTACTGTATGTGTGTTGTACAAAGGAAAGAGTGTTACCTCTTGCATTTGGGAAGTCCAAACACATTTATGTAAAAGACAACCAAGTTTTGAACCCTCGCTGCAGTCTCCATCTTGGAAGAGGAATTGCCTTAAGAGGTACTATTAAAGACTGCCCAACAGGGGATTTATGGAGATCATTGTTGTTCACTGGGTATATCTTTTAAAAGTGTTTTTTAAATTGGTAGGAAGAGTCTTAGAATACCCAGGAATATGCATATACACACATGTCTCTAATAACACTGATTCCTCTGGTCCTTTTTACCCAAAAGGATTTATCTCGTAGGCTGTGAAATAGACCTAGTAAGCAGGGAAGTCTGCTGGCTCAATAACAGTGATAAAAGTTAGATATCATAATGCTTCCATTTCATTAGGAAGTTATCTGTCTCCTGGCTGTGGCTGGTTATGACCCAGGAAAAGTGGATATAATGCTTGACACTGTATAGAAAACATAAGCTATGTATTAACGATCACAGGCTGTTTCCTCTCACAAGGACAGTTCTCTCAGTTCCAGTTGTACATTGTTTGACTTGACAGCAGTAGGAAAGGGAATAGATAATTCAGTTGCTGTAATTTGTAAAAAGCATCAACAATTTTAACCTGCATTTTCCCTTCAGTCATACTCTCATCTCAGGTAAAGCTTCTTGTTTGATGCTTTCCTTCACTCTAACCATCCTTTAAAGCATTTGAGATTAAGTCAGGTAGATAAGCAGAATATGGTATCTTCTGTGTACACTCTAACAGCCTTAGCATACATCAGTAAAGAGAATGGATTACTTCCCCATTCAACCTAAACACATTTTTGCCCTCAAGTGCCATATGCATATGGCAGACTAAGGACTAGGAGGATCTAGTGACATTATTGTACAGCTATGATTTGGGGTACCATTTAGACCAGCCATAGCAGATAATTAGACAGACAAAGGTTTTGATTTAGGTGTTTGTGTGTTGTGTGTACAGTCTATCAGCTGGTCTAACTCAGTCTCCCCGGCATCATTTTGGTGGGGGGGGGGGTGACAAGTGCAGTGTTTCTCCTTGAGTTCTAGGTTGAGAACCATATCTTAATAAGACATTAAAGCTTTCCCTGCAAAGCCTAGCTACTTTTTCCACATATAGAAGCTATATTAATGTTCAGTCATATTGCTCAAGAAGAAAACAATACATCTAGCTAATCCCACATATTCACTTTGCATTATACCTTGCTTCCCATTTATTATAAATTTCTCTCCCTCTGCAATAAATTGATTCCTTTTTTTTTTTCTTTTCAGTTTTTCTGATTCCAAACCTCTTGCTAAGCTTGATTTGCTGCTTCTGTTGGCCCACCTAAACTGTGCCCATGTGTATTATACCTCAGGGTAGATCATTAATTCTTACCTCTTTGATTTAGCTGCCCTCTCAGTCAAATTCCTGCATCATTTTATCTCCCTCAAATTTTTTTTTCTGCCAGTTTGAAACTCAGCTTTGGTTCTGCCTCCTTAAACATTAGAAGAAAGTACATTTCTTTTTCTTTGACCTCATTTTCTCACCTGACAACACTCGGTTTTTCACTGATGTCTCCCCAAATCATGTTTTTTTCCATTTAGTACTAAGGTTATCATTCCTGTGTTTCAGCAAAAGCAGCTATTTGCGTTCCTATGATGTTCAGAGTCATCCTATGTGTCTGCCTGTGCAATTCTGAGTTCAGTGCCAAAACAATTTGGGAATTTGTATTAAAGCTAGAAAGCCTTTCTACTATCTTGATAGCTTAGCTGTATTTGCTGTCACAGTATTAATACAAGCCAGTTGTTTCTGCATTCCTCAGTACATTTCTGTGTAATCTCTTGCGCTCTGTATCATTGTTGGTCACTGGTTTCTAATCAAACATTTTCGTATGCAATGATACATTCATCAAATAGCTGGTAACATTTCTGTTTCTATGCAAAAATTCAGGCTAAGCTTTCTAAGTAACTTTCAGGCTAAATCTACAATTGAACAATTAAATTTTCATATTTAATTCAAAACTAACTTTCTTCACATTTTACTCATTTAGTCCAAGTTCACATTCATACTCTCCTCAGAGTCACGTCCAATACTTCACAACATTAGCAGTCCTTTCGGCAAAGTTAGGGTAATGTATCTTTCTTTTATCAAATACTGCCACCAAAGCTTAATTGTTAATGCTCTTCATCTTAGATGGTCCAGAATTGCTTGCCTCAGTAGTTTTAGCTCAGTGTAATATTCAACAAACCACCACGTTCACTGCAGATTCATCAAAAAACCCATCTGATTTAACAAAAGTGGAAGCTGGCTTGGCAGCCATGGAGATCAAAGTACACTAATGTATTTACAGGAGCTGAACATGAAACCGTACAATCTTCAACCATATTTAGCTGTGTAATGTGTATAACTTTTTATTCTGGAAGTCCTCTTCTGCAGGTCAGTCCTTCAGCGCCAGTCCTTTTGAGTCCTCCTGAGTCCTTTGAGTCCCATTTAGTCCTTTTGAGTCCAGAGAGCAGATCATGTGCTAGCTGTGGTTAAGATTTTGTTTCATTTTGTATATACTTATTCATCTTCAACCCTTGTCAATGCACCCAAACCACACCAAACTGTATCAATCTTCAGTTACTACTAAAAGGAGCCACTACAATACTGACCTCCTCCATCTTCACAACCACCATCTGCTTTTTAAATGAATATATAGAACAGAATCATTTTTCTCTAATAAAACCCCACAACTTCAGCTGCTACATAGCTGAAGAGCTAATTTTCACTGAAGCACTTTGAAACACTCCTCACTATGCACTGTAGAAATTTGTGCCTAGGAAGATTTTGTTCTCCTTTAAGAGTTTGTCTTCCGAGTATGGCTTCAGTGCACAGACAAAACAGACTGTAATAAGGAACCATAGGTGATAAATACAAAAGGATTTAATAGAAAATATCGCAGCTTGCTATTTGATCTAACCAGAGCCAAAGAGGAGCAGTCCAAAATCTTCATGATAAAGGTTTTTAGGGAGAGCAGCACAGGAAGATGAACTGTCATTTAGTTGTTTTGACTGGATGAGACTGTACTTGCCAGAGCAGGCAATGGGCAGGTTACCATGAATGCTGCAACCAGCACAGAGCAGGCAGAAGTTACTAGGTTTTGGTGTGACATGTGGTGTGACAGGTGGAATGACACCATCCTCTGGCCCCTGGTAGGGTACTTTTCCTGTTCTGCCTCCCTTTCTGCCCCTGACACTTCTTCCTGAGTGTGCTTGGCCATGCTGTGATCACCAGTGCTCAGAACCTCAGCTGAACAGGCATTCTGGCTCATGGGAGAACGTTCCCTGTGTTATCTTGGGCTTTGCATTACTGTAATGCACTAAGAGCTTTTATTTTATTTGTTTTGGCTGGAGAGTGGGTGTGGATTAACAGTGCATAATACTGATTTACTCCAAGGCTGTTGTGTGATCTCCAGCTTTACAATCCAGCTATTGATAGGAATTTACCAAAGACCTTGCACCCCCTGCAGCTGGGACTAAATTTTCAGAAGATTTCTTCTCCCTTGTAGCACCTAAATAAATGTCAAGATTTTCCCAGAGCTCTACATGTTCAGTGCTGTGTGGTCAGGCATTATGAGATTGGCTCCTGAAAGAGTCCTGTGAAGTGGAGATTGTGCTACTTGCTATTTGTGGTGCTTTTAAAATGAGACTTAAAATCATTCCCAGTATTTTCAGTCATTAGAGATCATAAGGAATTATGTGCCACATAAATTACATCTCTGCCTGCCCCTCTCTCTCTGCAACTCTCTGAAGAGAAGATACTTCCTTCCTAACAGAGACTGGCTCACTCATCTGTGACACTGAATCCCTGCAATTCATAAATGGCTCACCAGAGGTAGTGGGGAAGACTGGATCCATAATACAGCTGGCAAAGGTGCTTGAAGCAGTGGCTTCATTTCCACAACTGATGCTTTACTTTGGGACCCATACTAGTGAAGGATGCCAAGTATGTATAGGTTATTATTTATGCCATTATGTCAGTCATATTGCTCAAATACATTCAAATAAATTTTTCTAAAATTTGAACCAATTCCTGAATTAGATAAATTATTAAATAGTCTGCATTCAAACTTTTTACAGTATTGCCTGGTTCATAGTTTGAAGGAAGAATTTCATGATGTAGGAATGCCACATTAATTTTACATTTAATGGTGATATGTCACTGCTTCCAAAACTTTTCACACTATCTCATTTCTTGTAGTCATTCCCATTTCTTGTAGCCATTCCCATGTCATGTTTTTATCTGCCAAGATGACATGTTCAAAGAGCTTTAGCAAAGCTTGTACGTAAAACTCGTATGATAAATTGGATGTTGAATAGCACTTCCCAAATGTGAAAGAGATATAGCAGAGTGTTTTAGAGGCCAATTAATTATGGAATAATTCCTGAAAATTGTGGCAGTAATTAATGACTGAGCAACATGCAGTATTTAGAAGTGAACAGCAGTTAGCAAACACTATGCATCGCTTTGTGTCTGTAATACAAGAAACAGTCCTGTACCCATTTATTGATTATCAGGATTAACAGATTCCTGTAGTTAATGATGTGTCTTGTGCTTATATCATCGAGTTCTAATCTAAAATGTGACTACATTTAAAAAATAGCACTTTCTTTCTTGCATGCATTCACAGGAGTAACAAGTTTCTGTAAGAATTTGCTTGGGTTGAGAAACCAGCTGTGATTAATTCAGAGACAGTGGCAGAACCACACTGGCTCAGAGAAATAAATTAGGCACATCAGGAACAATACATGATATAACAGGAGGGCTCAGGTGGCTTTCCTCTTACTTATTCCCTGGGTTGCAGGCAGGACTGCATCCTTTCTTGTAGCCCCTATGAGATACCCTTTAAGCTTTGTCAAGCAGCTCATATACAGCCCTGAGAACAGAATGAGTGAGACCTGTTCCCTTAGTATATAGTGAGAAAGGTCTCCCTGGCTTTGGCACACATCTCTGATCTGGCTCTGATCTGGCACTGAACAAAACTTTGTAATTTATGTACTGGCAACGACATTTTTTCCTAGCTTGTTCAATCAAGCCTACCAGCCAAAATCACTGACCTCCAAATTTAGTACCTCTCCATCAGCTCCTTCTTGTTTTAGATCATCAGGGAAGACCTTCAGGGAAGGGACCATTTCTTTCTCTATGTTTGTATAACACTTAGGACAGGAGACAAGCAGTATTAATTTGCAAGTCTTTGAAATAAGTTTACTTCATCTGAAAAGGAAGGAAAAAAAAAGGTGGTGATGAAAACAAAAAGAATTGAGACATGATGACTAGAGCTCAAACAAATTTGAAGAACTGGACAAGGAAAAGTAGCATTTTAACTTTTAAATGGAAGAAAGCTTATTGTTTACATCATTAGCAACATTCAGAAAAAATCCTGAAGAACATTTTTACATAGAGTGTCACTATGCTTTAAAACTCAAGGTTGTTTTATCATTGCCTTTGAAAGATCCCAAAGAGAATCAGCTTATTGAAATGCATTAAGACTGGTGACTTGCCATTAACTGCTTTCAATAGGATGAAAAAGTAACAGAAAAAAGGAAGCCTTTTGTGAGGAAGTTTACACCTTATCAATACAGGCTGGGATATGAACAGACTGAGAGCAGCCCTGCCGAGAAGGACTTGGGGTGCTGGTGGATGAGAGGTTGGACATGACCCAGCCATGGGCACTCACAGCCCTGAGAGCCAAACCTGTCCTGGGCTGCATCCAGAGCAGCGTGGGCAGCAGGTGAGGGAGGGGATTCTGCCCCTCTGCTCTGCTCTGCTCTGGTGAGACCCCACCTGCAGGGCTGCGTCCAGCTCTGGGGTTCCCAGCACAGGAAGGACAAGGACCTGTTGGAGTGAGTCCAGAGGAGGTCACCAAAATTATGAGATGGATGGAGAATCTCTCCTACAAGGAAAGGCTGAGAGAGTTGGGTCTGTTCAGTCTGGAGAAGAGAAGACTACAGGAAGGCCTCACTGCGGCCTCCCAATACCCACAAGAATTAGGGAGTCTACAAGAAAGATGGGGAGAGAGGCATGTAATGACAGGACAATGGGGAATTCTCAAACTGAAAGAGAGTAGGTTTAGATTAGATAGTATGAAGAAATTCCTTACTGTGAGGGTGGCAAGGCACTAGAAAAGATTGCTCAAAGAAGCTGTAGATGCCCTGTCCTTGGAAGTGTTCAAACCCAGGTTCGATAGGGATCTGGTATTGGAACTACATGATCTTTAAAGTTCCTTCCAACCCAAACCATTCTATGATTCAGTGAGAAATTTTGGTTCTGACTTCTGTAATTTCTTAGATCCCCTTTTTTCAAATTGAGAGGATCAGAATTTGGCTAACAGTACTGAGGACTTCTGTAACATGTCCTGAAATTTCTGTCCCATCAAGAAAGCCATCTAACTACAAAATTACTTTTAGACTTGAATGACTGACTCTTGAAGGTGCTCAAATCACAGCAGCCTTCCAGGCAACAAGCTCTCATCCCTAGGGCACCTGTGTTTTGCTCTTGCTGCATGGCTACAGTTTAGTGGCCTTGGAACTGGACAGGCAGCACTCGGCACCCCACTCCACACAGAAAAGGGCCCAGTTATCAGCTATGAAGGAGCTATAACAGTTCCCCTGAACTCAAATATGTAGGTGCCTACCACTCTGGATGGGTAATTTTATGTAACCAAGAGTTGTTTGTTGGACTGTTTAAGACACGTTAATCATGTGTATTTGCACATCATTCAGAGAAAACTATGTGATTCATGCAGTATTGTCAAAATATTTACAAGACAACGGCTAATGAATTTAAGTTCCCATGTGGTTTTTTTCTTAAGCATATTAATAATATTTGGCAGGAGGCGTCAGCATGAACCCAAAAGAAGGCTCATCTTTCCTCACAATTCATTCTTGAATAGTGGAAGCTTCAAATATGAATTATTGACAGGTTGAGATTAATCTGTCACAAGAGCATTAAGAATCTATTGCTGATTGCTGCTTTAAAAAAAGGCAGCTACTTTTAGATGCCTAAATTACTTATTTTGTCAAAGAAGAAGAAAAAAGACAAATGCTGCATGTATGTAAAAACAACCATGGGACTGAATTTTTTTCTCCTCCTTTTACTAGGGGAAGGAGGGGGTTAAACTGCCATCAACTAAAAGCAGCGATTTTATGCTGAGGTCTCCAAGTCAGTGAATTTACATTTCGTAAGAACACCCTGAGGGCCTTTCAGTTACTTTGCTTAAAAGGTAGACAGGTACATTTACAGCAGCACACGAAGAGCTCCATGTGCTAGCAGGGCCACAGATTGGGTTTCTGAACATGTGTGCTCTGGGTGACTCAGTTCCAAGCAGGTAATGCACCAGGACACTTTTATGTTTTGGCTGGGAATACAGATCAGTAAAGAATGCAACTGTAATTACCAGTAACGAGGGTATAAATTTCTGATCCCTGCTTTGTTGGCTGAAGTTTGCTAGTGTTTCTAAGCATTTACATTTTACAATTGCCTTATTTATAGCCTGGAATTTGGTGCGCTAGTTTTTCATGCATGTGAAATGCTTTTTATTGCATATGGAAGGAAACTACCGCCTTCATAAGCTAACCGCTTGTAAAAATATTACAGCCAATTTAGTTTAAAGTATTTTAATGATTTAATGATGGATTATTGGAGATCTTTAGTTGAATGGAACACACCAATTCTATAGATATTATTTTTTAAATTTCAAATAAATAAAAACCCTGCATCGTAGTGTTCAAGTTCATACAATTACTACAAAGAACTAATTTGTAAATAAAAAACAGTATCTCCTATATTATTCCTACAAATAAGGCTATATCTGCAATGTGAAGTTATAATAGGAAATGTGACATTAGTTCACCTGTAGCTTCAAGCACACAATATCCAGGACTGCAATTTTCACTTCCATTCCAAAGCCATTCAAGCAACTTACCTGTGCAAATCATTCCATCTACTTCTTCAGGTGGATCAGATTAACTGGGTTTGGGGCCAGGATGCCGTTCACAGCAGGACATTTGGAAAAGTGTCTTTTTTGATGGGTGAGCTTTCCAAGACTAGGCACTTGGAAGGTCTCCATGTTACTGGGCTTGGACAACAGGACACAGAACAAAGATCTCCTACAAGTATAATAATAGTGAACTAATACCTGAATATTATATGTCTCCCCTGCACCTGGAAAAGTATGTGAGACTTACTGTCCTTAATGTCCATTTTTTTCAGCACCCATCGTACTTGCATTACAGTCTGGGTCTAGGCTGCACAGTCACTCAATGATAATACATTTCAATTCTGTGCCCTTCTGCAGTTAGAGCAGTGCCTATCTTTAATAATATCTTATAACGTTTTAAGAATAGCTCAAGTTGACTGAACTCAATGCTTTAGGGGGTCACCTTGCCTCACCAGTCAAGTCCTAAATCAAATTATCAAATTAATATGAACATTTGGTGTGGACTTGGTTTTCCTCCACAATCAATCAGGCCCGTTGTAGAGTCCTGTTTTCTGAGACAGAAGATAAAATTTCCAGAACTTATTTAAGTTTTAGCTCTTGATTTCAGTAGAGTTGCACCAGATTTATAAGGATATCAGGGAGAGCGGACTTTTCCTCTTCATATTTTTCTCTGAAAACAACTTCAGTGGAAATGTCTAAAGGTGAGTCTTTGATTCTGTGTTTAAGTGGTTTATGATGAACATGTCAGTGATACACAATTCTCTCGGAAATACTTCCTGTGGGATAGGCTGTGGCTGGTCATGAAGGGAGGAAGAAGAAGAAGGCGAGATCATAGCTCTTGTATGAGTTGTACCCGGACCAGTCTCTTACAACAGCAGGGTCCAAGATGAGCCTGCTTGCCTCTTCCCACATTGCTTCAAACAATAAATAGCATGAAATGAGGCAAGACAGAAGCAGACTACAGTCCTGCTTCCCTCCACTTTGATACATAATTGATTGAGAATGCAAGAGGGTGTTCTTGACCTGAAAATATGGTTGAAAGCACAAGAGTGCATTGCTCATGCTAACACTATTTTCATTAGCATACTACACAACTCAGACATAGCAGCAACCTGGTGCTGACTTCAACCCTCTCTTGTCTTCAAAGTGAAGCTAACTTTTGGCTTGTACTACAAACATCACATTAGCAGCTACTCCTAGTAGAAGAGCCTGCACCATCTTCCAACTGTGGCAATGACAGAGATGAAGCAGAGATGAAGCAGAGATGAAGCAGAGATGAAGACTCATTGGAAGGCAGGATTTCCACTTTTGCTCACCCAAACACATAAAACCTTCCCCCTGACTGCTAGTAAGGCCTGCATATCAACCACGCATGACTGGGTCCTAGCATCTACTGGACTACAGCCTGTCTCATGGTGGGTTTACCTGGTGGACAATGTACTTGAGAAGCAAACAGGAATATAACAAATTTATTTCAGGGACAGGAGGGAAAGCTCAGTTTCAGAGCTGACTTTTACTTCAGCTTTGAAAGAAAACCTTTTTAAAAGTGAAAAACTTAACAGGGACATTTGGACCTATATCCACCACTGGAGTAATAATAAGGTGACCAACTTGCTTGCTTAGAAGTGGAAAAGGTGAGTTTAAATTTATGTCCTGCTTTATCCCTACAGGAAGTCTGGCCTCTGTGGTGGATAGCAGGAACCTAACCCCTGACTTACAGAGTAACTCTTTGGACTGGAGAATGGTGAACTATTCACACCACAAAATACCTCTGGCAAGGCTCAGAAAATTGGAGATGCAGGTAAATAGGCAGACATGCAGTACAAATCACCTCTGCACCCAGGCTGGACATATAGGGGGTCATCACTGCCCCTGATGGTCTCACTATTTCCCTGGGAGTAGTTTTTTCTTTTCTCTTTTTTCCCCTAAGAATTCCAATCTAGCCCCAGAAAGTTTTCCCCGAGAAATGTTCATTGAAACAAACACTTCCATGAAACATTTTGTACTTTTGTAAAATGCTGTATTTTGACAGAAGAATGTTTTCTAGAAGGGTTTGGGGTTTTTTTTCCAAACAATTGTCATGACAAGCCTCTAATGCATTCTAGGTGTGGTTTTGACAATCTAGATGACAGAGAGAAACATCAGCTCAAAAACAACATAAAATATTTGGGCCCAATTCTTGAAGACCCCACTGCTCATACTGACACTGTGACTGCCAGCCTCAGTACAACACATCAGATCATTACTCTGCCATTATTACCATGTAACAACAGAGAGTTTTTGTCAAAACACACCACTCCTCTATGCCACTTTAACTAGTAAAAACCTCAAAGTATTTAAGCTAAGGTTCAATGTAAAATTAATATAAAGAACAGAGAGCTAATGTTCCTGAGCACGTGGACTACTCAGAGATACCACATCGTACTGATAATAGATTTCCATGGAATCAGCCGCTCTGTTCCCCCAAAACTTAAGCCACAAGTCTGAGGACATTTAGAAGGGATGACCTTTCATGAAGTAAAGAACTTTTCAATGTAATAGTAGAAACAGAAATCCTTTGCTTTTCTCAAATCTCAAGACAGCAGCTTTTCATCCTGCGTTCAATCAGGCTCAGCAAAAATATTTAAAAGGAGAGAAGAAAGGCTTTGTTTTCACATGGCCCTAAAGCTGCTTCTCCCTCCTCCTTCTCCTCCTACCCTGTACTTCTAACAGACTTTAACGCTCCATAACATCAAGGAAACTTTATTAGACTTGGAATCACTATCATTTTATAGATAGATTCTACATTTAGAAAAACCTACCATGTCCAGCTTTATACATTTTTGGGGATGTAACCTTCTTAAAAATCAGATTATTGTTTAAGGCTTTACATCCATGTGGTTCACACCAGCAGAGGTATGATCAGAGTGTAATTTGCAATGTTCTGAGCAGTTTTTCTAAGGGGCAGAAACAGCCATATATAGGCTTTCCCTGGATTTCAAGTTGACTTTTGATTAGCTTTTTGTGCAGGTATTCCAGGTGTTGCCATTAGTTAGACACTCTTGCTTTCTAATTATATAGTCCACAATTACTATCACCTTCCATTTCATTTTTGACATGACATGATCTATTTGTAGATGTATTTTGGGTACTCCAGGCACTAGAACTCCAGCTAGGTATGATGTGACATAAATTGCGTGTTGCAAATTATATGTTCAGGTCTCAGGAGTGCAGCTTCATTCGTCAGTCTCCCAAGGGGGCTGGCAAATGTAACAGTGACAGTCACTTACCTGCTCAGGGAGAAAAGGGTATGGAGGCAACTGGCCCTCTTCTGCGACAAAAGAGGGGTGGAAAGATGCAGGCTGTGATTTGATGCACTGGCTGCTGCCGGAGAACAACAAAGGGGACTCCTTGAGAAGGCCCTTCAGCTGGAAATAAAAAAAAGGAAAAGCCAACACTTCCAACCTCAGTGTTGAGCTGAGTAGTAGAAGACATCCATGACCTCATGAGTCTTTCTGGCTGTGGTGATGGCAGGTACATGGGCAGGCAGTGGTGTGGATCTCTCTTCTGCCTAGGATTTCAGTGTGAGTCAGCGACATGGAGATTTCCAATGTCATTTCTACACAAACATTCAAAGTACTGCCTTCCTCGGTAACCCTGACCAAACACAATATGCTCAGATC
Source organism: Leptocoma aspasia (assembly GCA_013399835.1). Classification (NCBI taxonomy): domain Eukaryota; kingdom Metazoa; phylum Chordata; class Aves; order Passeriformes; family Nectariniidae; genus Leptocoma; species Leptocoma aspasia. Next base: position 376,785 of record VXAX01001421.1, on the reverse strand, counting down.
TCAGGGCATTTATCTTGCTATTTTGGCCTCTAAATACTATCAGATCTGAAGGCAAAACACTGCTATTGCTTACACAGGCCGCTTACCCACCTTCATGAAACCAAATTGACAATGAAGTTGCATGTCTTCCCATGTGGGAAAGAAACAGCAAGTGCTGTGCTAAAGTATAATCAGGAACTGCTTGAACTTTAACATAAATACCAATATTTAGTACCCTGTAGGCACTAAAAAATACCTATATTGGTTGGCAGAAAGACTTTTGATAATCACGTATCAAATCAGAGAAAAACACAGACAGCAAAATGAAAACAACTGAAATGAGAATTTCTGTATTTCCTTTTCAGAAAAAGTTGGAAGCAGGTCATATCCTGGGATTGACCAACATATTTAAATCTATAATACTGTAGTGGTGTTTCCACTACAGAACATGACAAAGAGCACCAGAATTTTTTTCGTCCAATGATATCACATATTACATTATTTATGCTTTTGCTGACTGAAAAAGTTTAACTGGGAAAACAACTGTGTACAGAAGTACAACACCTTATTTGTATTTTGAAAAAAGTTGGAACAATTTTGAATTTACATTATTAAAGACTTGGCTAGAACTGAGCATACCTTGTGCGCAAAGAATCAGAGAAATATTTCTGGTTTTCCCTCCCTTCCTTTTTCATCTCTAGAGGCTTCTAATGTTTCCAAAAGAGAATCTGGCCCATGTTGGAAATTGAAGCCTGGGATAAACTAGGTTGTAGCAGAGCGCTATGGATTATACCTACACTGGAGATGCACTAAAATGAATGTGCTGTGCACAGTTTGACTGAGAAGAAGGTGTGAAGCATAGCATATAAGAAGCAAAACATGTGAAAGACCCTGGCAGCGATAGTGGGAGAGTTTAATTATCTAGACCTCAGAGTAGATTACGGGAAGGAAGCAAAGCTTGATCTGGTAGAGGACTGCTTTCTAATTTAATGTGTACATAAACCAACAGGGAGAGGAAGAATGCCAGATGTGGTATTAAGCAACACAGGGAATATGATTTAAGACATTAAGGTACAAAACCAAAAAAAGGAAGGTAGAAGGTGCAGTTACTGCTAAGCTAAAAGAGCTTCTGCAGCAGTATTCTCTACACCAGCTATAAGGTGTATGCACCCTCCAAAACAGAGGGCAGAGGTACAAGCTGCCGTGGCTACATGTCCTTGCTGGAGCAATAGTCGGTCCTACAAAAAAAACCCTCACCCCACTAAACAGCTCAGCTTCAGTGCAAAGTGCTGGCACAAGCAGTGTGCCTTCCACAGCCCACTGGCAAACCTGCTGTCTCTCAAGCAGGCTACAGAGACTTCAGATAAACTATGGTCGTTCTACATCACCTCTGCCCTCTCTTGGTCTGCTTAATAATCTGCAAAAGCAGGTGAGCAATGCCTGCAGGTTTGGGGGCCTGTTTATGTTTTAGCTGCCTCTCGAAGGTGCTTTCTGGGTCACAGAGCTGTCAGGAGTCACCTCAGTTGCACAGCAGAAACATCCCTCCCAAGGCAACTCCCTCCGTGCCCTGCCTGCATATGGGGAACCTCGCAGCAGGTCTCTGGTGTGTAACATATTCATGCGTGAAAGGAAGAAGTTTATCAGAAGGGGACTTAGGCTTGTAATGGTAGTGGGATGGAACACAACACAGTAAATCAAACACAGCCAGTAATCAAACACAAAAATGTACAGAGGTGCCACAAAAAAAAAACTAGCATAGACATACAGCAGTTATAAGCTTCTAGGAAGAAAAAGGGATTTACTTCAGAACCAGGTCAGATATTTTTCTTCATGAGGAAACATAAGCTTTCTTCCAAAAGGTGTTCTGGCAAGTTTCATGTTTCTATGTGATTACCCTACAAAACATTGTTTAGAGCCCTTAACACGAGGCAGCATCACCACTATGCTCTGCTAAAAAGCCTTGGGTAATTTATGAGCTATTTCACATACAAGGCGAGATTCTGGTCTTGCACCACGCGCTGTAAAAGTAGTGCCACTTCCACTTCAATATATCCACATCCAGAGAAGTTTGCCACCCAGGCCCCAACCACGGTTTCAGTTTCCTCTATTGCACTGTTATTATATTACTTAGCAGGTCTGCCAATGATATTGCATTCAAAATGGAGCAATTATAAACACTGGCAGGAAACGCTGGAATAGCAAATGCTTTTTAAAAAATGGCAAGGATGTGAAGAAACTCAATGGAGATCTTTCATCTGATATATGAAAAGCAGATGACCAGGGGTGGAATCAGTGAGGCCATGAAAGGGAATGAGTGAGAAGTCAGTGACAGATGAGACTGATGCTGCACTGAGCCTGAATTAATATCCTTTGCCTGAGTATTTACAGAAGAAGTTGAAGGTCACATCCTGGAAACAGGGATCCATTTTCATGAGGGGAAAAAATGAAATGTTAAAAGGCTTTATCATCCAATCTGGACAGGTAGTTAGCTAATTAGAACTATTAAAAGTTGACAGGACCTGAGACTTAGATTAACTGCATCTCTGAATTTGGAAGGAAATAGCAAGGGAAATTGGCAAACCTTTAGTAATACTGCTTGATAGCTTCCTGAGGATGGTGTATCTGGAGGTGCCTAGAAAGTAACTACTCCAACTTTACCTTTTAAAAATAATAGTATCTAAAAACAAAACAAAACAAAAAAGATTTTTTTTATTTTTTAAGTCAAGGGAGGATTTAGGAGTCCATTCACCAGTAATCCCAGCTGTGGCCACAAAACGGATATTGGAAACATTAATACAGGATGGGATTATGCAACATGTAGAAATGGCCAGCCAGGGAAGGAGAGGCAGTGGCATTCGTGTCGTGTCTGTCAAATGTGCTTGAAGTTCTCTCAACACATTTCTCAACAGACTTCCAAAAGTGAAGTGATGGGCATAATTTATCCAGATAGAAGAGATTCATTTAGTGCTGCACCCAACATAGAGAGATTGTTCTGTAGAATCAGTAAAGCACAGCACAGAAAAAGCACAACAGCAAATGCCTTCAAAATTATCTGTGGGACAAGAAGCAAGGTGTCAGCAAAACAGCACAGTTCAGGGTGACTAGAGGGACAGGAACAAGGCAGTACTCCCAAATTCAAGCACCCTACCAAGTTTTTATTCAACTTTTATATAAATGGCCTGCAGGGGATATAATTTTTAAAGTGGAATTTTTTTGCTGATAGCATGTAAGTGTAAAATCGTGCACAGAGCAAGCAAATACAAAATTATTTGAATAAATTAGGCTTATGGACAGATAAAGGGCACATCCAGTTCAGTGCAGCAGAGTAAGACATAATGACTGCAAGGCACCAAATATAATCATAGGCAGGAAAAAGGAAGAAGAGGGAATACTGTCCAGGGGAAAGGATATAAGGTAATTACTGACCAAATACTAAATGAATGCTTAGAATAACTGGGGAAAAAAATAACAAACACAGGCAAATTCTTCATGCTTAAAAAGACAAACAAATTCTTCATACTACACACTGAGTTGTCTCTTCAGTAAAGCTGAATTGAGACATCTTTTCCAGCACTCTAATAATGCTGAGATAAAAAATCAAGAGTTTGAAAGTAAAGAACTGCATTGTCTCAATAAAGACACAACATGATAAGACTGATAAAATACATTGTCCCCTCCCCCCAGCAAATAAACATGCAAAATTGCTTTCCTGCATTTTGAATGTTAATTTGGGGTCTATTTCTGTAAAAAAGAAAAAAATCAAGCATAAATAAATTGAAAGGTAGTTATTACCGGTGAAAACAGCCTTTTTACTGCAAAGGTTATGACATTAACCCAGGGAAAAATTCATGAATATTCACAATCACCATTTGTCATTAAGAATCATAAAATTAAATGTTGAGTAGGGCTTTAGAAAACTCCTCTAGCCTACTAAATTCCCTCTTCACTACTTGCTATTATGCTAGCATATATCATAACTNTTTTGCTAGAATATTTTAAAACTTTTTTTTTTTTTTTTTTTGGCATGAATTTTAGCACATTCCTGCAAGTTTTCCTTATCCACCTCTACAAGGAAAAGAGAATGAAGATAGGCATCACAAAGACCTGTAGAAACCTGCTGAAAAATGAACAACTAAAAATTCAGCCAAGGATGTCTTCAGGTGTTTGTAACAAAAGAAAGGAATTCCCTCAAAGAAACACAAATATTAAAAGTGGACAAAATTACCGGGTTTGCTCTTAAATATCTCAGAAACTATTTCATTTTCACATTTGCACCTGTCAGATTTGCTACAACCACCAGGAGCTATGTAATATGTGTGCAAACACAATGGAGAGCCTTTTGCAAGGAAATAAAAGGGCTGGAAATCTGACTGGGGGAAAAAAAAACTATGAGGCAGATGTTTCTCAACCAGGAGCAGCCACTGGCAGGTAGAAGGACTGAATAAAAGATATGAAATTAGGTGAGATGCTTCAAATACAAACTCAATAGGCAAATGGCTTGCCAATATTCCACAAAGCAAACAAATGGCACAGGCATGGAGCACAAAACTGGGGGTCTGCTTACTGAGCAAAGCAAATTCTGTGGAAAGCAGCTCTAGTGCCAGAGGGAAGTGATGGGAAGCCACAGCAGAAAATGAAGAGCCATGGTTAAAGCAGAAACCATCCACATTCAGCGAGTAAAGTTGTCTCCCTTGTGCAGCAAGAAGTCCATGTGTGGGTACATGCACAGAGACACACAATACCTCCCAGAACATTTATGAAAGCTCCACTGTTTGTCTACATATCCATTCACCCTCATACCTTGAAAATCAATGTGTCAGTGGAGGCCTGGCTGTCAATCAGCAAGGATAATAGCTGTCCCCAGTGTTAAAACATCCCAGCCATTTGCATGTTGACTGTGCTCAGTGATTAACACACTGAGAGGTTGACAGGGCCAGGATAATCCACAGAAAGAGAACAGCTACACTGCCAGAGAGATGGGGAAGGGTACCAAGGCATTCAGATCAGGACAGGAAATAGGGAGTGCATTCCTATCTGTCCCTATGTTTTAGAAAAAAAGGAAAAGCACAAAGCAGGGAGTTTAAATTCTGGAAGCCTGAGCTGTGTCATATGAGCTGAGACTGGTTGTCTGGGCTCAGCCCCTCCAGGGGCCACAGCAGCCCAGGTTTGTTCACTAGGGGCAGGGGTAGCTCCCTGCTATGGTACCCTGGAGAGCAGCTGGAGCTCTGGAGTATTGGCTGCAGGCTGCTCTCTAACCCCAGCCAATAAAGGCTATCCTGATGATATAACATCTGTCCCCAGCTGCTGCAGAGGCTCTGCTCTGCTGGGTAATTTTGCCCTGTTAGCTGCATGTTACCTAGTCCCACCATCACCATCCCCTGCTCCAACCTCAGAACACCTGGGCTGTCTTTGGAGGCATATTTCCAAAATACCTGAACAGCCCTCTTTCCCCAGAGAGAGCGAGCAGTGCAACCAGATGTCAATTTCTCCCCCTACTTCCACATATTGCTGATGACAGAGCTCACCTTCAGTAGCTTGCACTCCTGTTGCATTCACATCTTCCCTCTGGCCTATTAATATATACAGCCACTTGTGCTCATTGGCATGGTGACTGTGCTTATGTCAGTCATGCTTCTTTGTATTCTCCCTGCCTAGCCACTCGCTGTTGTGCAAAGGATGTGTGCATCAGGCTCAGCACCTGCTAGAAATCTCTCAGCTCTCTGTGCCTTTCCACCTCTCCCAAGCACTCTGTCCTCACATCAAGTATTTTGCATTCTGTTTCCAACCTGATCCACATTTTTATTACTTTCCCCACTCTTATTTTCCAGCTATCCAGCTTTCCTGGTATCTCTTTCTTTGTTACGTTTGCTGTATCACTGCATTTGAATTGCAGCCATTCAGAGCCACATTGATGGACAAAAATCTAAAAAATGCCTAAAAATCCCAGTTCCCCTTCCTTTTTCCCCACATCTCCTTGCTTTCCAGAAAAAAAAATGCTAAAACCCTGCAAGAGCAAAAAGTGAAAAGCAAACTGAAATTGTTTGGCCTGTATGACTCATCAACCTGATGAATCCTGAAAGCACTTCACACAGTGGTAACTGGGGGTCCTTGCTGCTGCCATGGGGGCAATAATACCCTGCCCCCTCCAAGGTACCTTCTTGATCCCTTTCCCTGGGACCAGCATGCATGCAATGGTACAAATAAGCCTAAATCCTATTCCAAAACCAGATCCAGCTTAAAACCAAACCTGACTAAAACCAAAGCTGACACCTATTTCCAGCCATAATCCAATTCTTACTATGGTATAGGTCTAATCATAAATGTATTCTCAGTCATAGATAACCAGAAATCAGCATTTCAGTAAAAAAAATTTGGCAAAAACTTGACAAAGCTTCAATGCCCTGTAGAGACATCCTACATTTTTGCAGTGTTTAAGCTGGTAAGGGTTCTGGGTTTCAGGGCAGAAACCTTAGGTTACTTAGAGGAAGACTCCAACTGAAAACGTAGCCCCTGCTGTGTAAAGCAGTTGATTTGGGATGAAGTAACACCAGGAAAACATTTGAAAAATGGGCTAACTGCAGTAGGAAATTAAAATACATTTTAAACCCTTACCACTTGTTTTGTCCTCTGAATTCTGTGTTCCTTTTTTTCCTTTATTCATTTAGATCCTAAATGGCACAGTGCTACTGGTATGAGTTTACACAGTATATATCATTATGATATTTAGCTTAAACATATTATTAACTCCCAAATAGAAATTGCCTTCCCCCCGCTGGACTCCCTTCCCACAACAAAAACTAGAAGTGCCTTGCAGATATATCCATGTAAAGCTTCCCCCTACACTGCCCTTCTGAGCTGCCCAGAGAGCAACATGGAGATCCAATCACAACACAGGGTTCAAAGCTTAACTTTCAGGAATTCACTTTGCACTGCTCTTATCACCTTGAGAAGAGCTGCACCAGGCCACCCGCCACCATTCATCATTTCCTTTTTTCTGAAAGATTTTTCTTTGCTCCGTTCACTTGCTGCATTATTTCCCAGAGGACTGCTCCTAGATTGACTGGGCTTTAATTGCTCAGCCCTGCTAGGCTCAGGGTGGAATTTCACCTTCTCTTCCCCCCCTCCCTTGCCCTCCGGAGCTGCCACAGCTCTAGGTGATTTCTGGGGAACAGCAATTAGAAATTCACTAAGTTTGTCCCTTTATTGCTGTCCTGGAGTGTCTTTCTGATGCTGAATTGTATGTATGCCTTCATGTTGATACGCATGATGTAGGCCAGCTGATTTGCATTTATTCCCACTATCCCCTCGATGCTTTCAAAGAGCTATCTTCCTGAGATCTGTTTTACTTTCCAATCTTCCTTTATTTTAAAAGAAGTATAGTGTTGCTATGACTTTCCTCATCACTCCTTTCCTCCTCACTTATTAATGGACACGCTCTTTGTAAGCATCTGTCTTCCTACTGATGCATTTGTGCAGTCAGTTCTCATTCCCCAGACCAGCTTTACCCAGCTTTGCTGCTTCCCCCCATCCTCACCCACACAGCTTTTTCCAGGATGCACACTTGCTTTCATCTGGCTGCTTCTTTGTTGACAAAAGGGTACCTTATGCCCTCATATATACAAGTCATCCTTCATGTGTCTACAACAGGTAGAAATTTGCTGCCATATGAATCTTTCGCACAGAGCCATCAGGAAAGTAGGTAAGGTGAGCAAGGAGGATTTGCATTATCACAAGCCCTGATACCTCAAGAGCATCCATCAGAAGTTGCCTGCATCCTTTGCTATTAATCATTGCTCAGACTCCTCACAGTGAGGCTGAGTTGGAGGCAAGGGCTCTGCAATGGGCAAAAGGTGCCTATGTGAAGAAAGGCTGAGCTACCTTGTTTCTGCCTCTTTCCTGTCATGTTGGAACAGCTCAGCACTGCCAAGAGGCCAAAAACCTGGGCAAAGTTCCTCACACTTCCCTGTTTCTGGCTAGTTCCAGTTATCACTCCTTACTGTTGCTCAGTGGGTATTCATTTTGCCTGTGCTCACCTGTCCCTATGCTTTGGCCTGGACTCATCTGCCCCAGAACACACAGATTGCTCAGCCAGTTCCTCTTATTCTCCCAGTGCTACATGCACAGCATGTCCCACACATGACCAAGTAGGTCCAAATCAAAGGTGCACCAGCAGTATTTTATGTTTTCACATGGTCTCAAACTATGTAGCCTCCTAGCTGGAAACACAACTTGAAATATAACTTTGGCAGTATTTCCTCAGAGGGAATTAGTTTCAGTGACTGTCTACAAGAAAGTGAACTTCCCTTTGCCAGCTCTTCCTCTTTGTTTTCCTGGTTGCTTTGCCCTCCATTGAAGGTATATCATGCCTGCTAAGTACATAAGAAAAATAGAAGCAACAAGAACAAGGGAATGCTGAACATAAGTCTAACATACGAGAAGACCAGAGAACAGACTAACACCTCATTCCTGAATTTAATGAAGAGCTTGTCAGCTTCTTGCTCTTCGATCAAACCTGCAAGCTCCTTTATGAAGGGGGAGGAGGCTAGACACACACTGCTCATCACCAAGGTATCTGTGCCCCAGGACCACCCTTGTGCAGCATACCCTCACTTCCTCACAGTCACACAAGAGTCTTACATTTGCACAGGAGAACTTCAGGATCACAGCTGGATAGCCAAAACCTGGTGTCATCACATAAAGCTGCATGTGTTGTGTATGTTCAGTGGAGCAGGTGAAATAGCCGGTGAAGATAAGGAGTAAATGGGAAAGAAAGGCATCTGCATGAAAGCAAAATTCAGCTGAAAGACCTGTAGAAGACAAAAAATATGGGCTTTGGCTGTATAGTCTCTGCTGATGGGTTTACACAAAGGGCCTCAGTGTGCAGCAGGTATTCCAGCTCTGTCAGTGTGCAGATAATTAAAAACAATAATGAAAGAGAGGTTTTCTGTGCCTGTGCTCTAAGCACAGACACAGTTCCTGAGCTGCAGAAGCTGAGTGGTCCCTCTGCAGCAACATTTGCATTACTGCTAATCTGTAATTGGGATCCCCACTTAGCTCTATGACTCTTTCTGACCATTTTCAGACCTTTACCATTCAAGTCAAGAGGCTCCTTCCGCTAAAAATCATATTAAGATTTGAAAGCATGTTTCCTAATTTGTTTTAACAGGCAGCAATGATTTCTGTTCATATCTACATGAGTGCATTGTTTTCCCAGCATGCAACTCAATAATAAAAGAATATCTATTTCATAATTCCCTTCTAAAACCAGGTACATATGAATTTTAAAATATTGATATTGTTACAACTGTCTCATCTATCAACAGGAAATAACAATGAGGTCTTGCTTTCTCCCTCACAGAGTAAGGGCCAAATTCACATACAAATCTCAGTGAATCTGAATTATAAATATGATACCCCTTACTTTAGTTTCTATCTTCTTATATCCTTCTGATTGCTGTCTTTCTTACTACACATCTCTTTTCAGACCCTCATCCAGGTAAATTATTCCATGTTAGACTATTTCAGATTCAGTTAGACCAAGAGGATTCATTTCAGAGCGGATGTGTAAGAAGGTGTAAATTCTACACTGGGGTGTGAGAAGAGACAAGATTTTCCCTCAAGGCTTTGTCCTCCTCCTGGATTTACACAGAAAGGAATCCCAATCCCTTTATCTCTGCCAAGAAGAGGCTGAGGAATCTAGAAATACACAAAATAGCAGCTTAGATTTATTCAGATTAATTTCTTAGTTTGAGTCTGATATGAGTATTGCACGGACTTGTCTCTTCCACATTTAAGGCTTTATCTGGAAATTGTGAGAGGTTTTCTCTCGTAGGGAGATAATTCTGGAGTTAAACAAAAAACCAAAAGGACATAAAGATATACAGCCCCCAGTATAACTTAGGATATCCTTGGATCTCTAAATGCAAGACACATGAATGTCCACTGACACCTAACTTCATTTTTGTTCACTTAAATGGGATGCTCAATGACCAGAGCTGCTGTGTGGCTACAGCTTCCACTGAGCCCTGTCTGTTGACAACATTCCTGGGAGCAAAAAAAATCAAGCCGTTTATTTAGGTGACTCCTTATAAATGGATGTTTGTATTTTCAGTTTTGCAAGTTTGAATGTTTGCAGATGGTATAAAAATACATGAAACAGATAACAGCTAAAATCACCCCAACATTTACCTAGTTCCTGCATGTAATAAAATGTCCATTACTCAATGATCATTTTTGTTGATGCAAATTCAGTGTGGAGATAAACAAACACAACTTCAGAGATGCCAGTGTAACTAGCCCCAAGATAAATTTTGACCTGTAAATCCAGTCAGAACACATAACCCTACAAATATTTCAGACTTTCTTCAGCCTTGCTGAAAAGACCATTCCCTCTGCTCCTATGCTTTGCAAGGCAGCAAAAGATGGATTGCAAACCTGCTGTCTCAAGTGAAAATTCTCACTGCAATATTTTTGAAATTCAGAAACTTCAACCATTTAATATGCTGGAACCTTTCCCCACTGGGCAACTGAAAATTATCACCACCTAATGATTATTCAGTGACATCTGCAAAATAAGTTTGATGTTTTTGGGCCAGTTTCTCTTGGACAGATGTCAGTATCATAAAGTATGCTATCATTGGCACTAATTGGCATCACTCTTGTCAAAGAGTCTGCAGTATGGCAAAAAAAGAAGTAGAATTTACATTAAATTTCCCTTTTGCTTATGCAAGTATTTCTTCATGTCATGGACACTTTCTCTAACCCCAAATATTCCTGTATGTTTGAAAAACAGAGGATTCACCAAGGAAAAAGCTGAGGCTCTTCAAGCAGCATTAAACCCAGCATTCTGTGTGTGGATCTCCACAGAGAAGACATAGATACTAAATCTCACTCTAAACTGTGTTTGCTCTCAGTAAATATTTCTTCTCACAAAATGCATTGCCATGGCATTGCGTAAAGCTGTACAAACAGTTGTAATTTTGTCCTACTTTTTGATCCTTGCAGCTTGTGTCCAGGTTGCTGAATTGTTCAGTTGTCAAGGACAGGCTTAAAAATTTTATGCATCGGCATAGCATGTGATGTAAGCTCTCATGCACCTGACATGTCACACATGAATAAGTCAGGCATGCCTTGTGATTCACTGTTGGATTTAAAGACAAATAAGGGTAGCTTTTCTGTGAGAATACAATACAGAGAGCTCAGTTTTGCAGTTAGGAATTCAAAAAAGATCTTAAATCTCAGATTTTGTTTTAAAAAATATATTAACTACTGAAAAGCTGTGTAAGTTTTCCTGTGCAAACAGATGCACACTGGGTCCTTTGCCATTCCTAAATGTGTTGCAATCTACTCCTGAGTGACTTAGATTTTACTCATCCCTCTGCCAGTTATGGTATTCCTTGTCCTTTCTATGCTAGTCTCATACAATGCTCTTATGTCACACACTGAAGTGCTGTCACTGTGATGAACTTATGATTTCTCTTAGGACCTTCTACATCTACAGTGGGTATGGTACTGCAGGACAGGTTAGAAATCAAAAACCACCAACATTTTAGTCCAGTCAAAGTCAAACAACACTTACTAGCTCTTGATGCATCCAGGAGCAGAGGGCAGCTGCAAGGTGGTTAATAGCTGCAGAAACATACCAGTTTAATTTTGCCAGGTAAGCAGACAATCAAAACATGCAGAATAACTATCTACTGTCCAGAATTCCCTGGTTCATATTTGTCTACATCTCAAAGCTTCAAACAAGAGCATGAGCTCAGTTTAGGCCTGTAAGCAGCATCCTTTCCACTTCCTTCACAGAAGGCATTCGCATTTAATTGCACAAGTTTGCAAAATCAGGGCCTTAATTTGTGAGCCCTTGATAATTTTTCACAGGCAGGCCTCAAATTTGTTCTTCCTAGCCTATTGGCTTCAGTATGAATTATATATGAATTTCCAGGGGCAAGATAAGGGCCACAGTCATTTCTCTCTTGGTTTCCAGTCATTTCTTTTCATTTATTCCACACCAGCAGTTACAAAAAGTGGTCTGGGGATTGGTGTGCTGTTCTGGCAGTGAGTAATAGGGAGTCTGGGTTTGTTAATATGGATAGTCTTCAAAATAAACAGGTAAACTGAAGGAGGAAAATTATTATGAGGGGAAAAGAGAGATTTATGTCTAGCTCTGACAAACTGCTAATATCAACCTCTCTCAACCAACAACTAGTCCACAGCACTTTGTTCCAAGTTCTTTTTCCAGAGAGACATTTCAAGGCAAAACTCCCAGAGAGACAATCACTCTCCCAGAATAAGAGGCACGAAGGATATTAGAAAAACTGAAGGCTGATTGAAAGCAAAGATTTTAAAGGGCAGCCAAATTCCTTCCTGTGGCAAACTGGGACATAGCTGTCATAGTGTACCATTTCTTTCTTTCTTTCTTTCTTTCTTTCTTTCTTTCTATCTATCTATCTATCTATCTATCTCCTGGGCTTCTAGCTCAATACCTTCTTTTAAAAAAGGCGTTTTTGGGTCTAATCAGTGAATATGAGGTAAAGACACATTCATGTCCTTCAAAATAGGTAGCAATGCAATGATTTTCCAATTACCCTTTAATTAAAATATTAATTAATTAACAATGTGTATTTATGGAATAATTATCTAATTTCACACACCATTGATCATATTTTAAACAAATTCATTTAATTAAGTTGACATGTACACTGCATGCTCTCAGTAGAGCTTTTCTGAGAAACCAGTGCATGTCTGCCTTTAAGGAGATTCAGACTGCACAGGGGAAGTTTACAATGGCCCACAGTGGTATTCAGCACTGAAATGTAGGCACTTCATACTTTTAAGTAAATTTAATACCACTGACTGTATCCCCAAAGGCTAAAGTCCTCTATCTGCATAAAAGGCACTGGGAAGGCAAGAGCAGCACAAGCTTTCTCACTACCAATATCCCTCATTCTGACCTGGAGGGGCTGACTTTAATAAACGGTTAATCATTATCCTCTTCGCCAAGCCTGTTAAGCAGCTTAAGAGGCTTGGCATTTCTGTGGTGGGACTAGCTAAGGCTACCAAATCATTTCACACAGCCTGCTGAAAGCCATCACATGCAGATAGCACGGTGTGCTGGGGCAGCATTTAAAGAGAGCTCTGTGCGTGTTGGCACATTTCCCCTTGGAGTCATCAGTTTTGCTCTGCCTCCTGTGCTCCCACGGGCTTGTGATAGGCTGTGGCCCTGAATCAGGGGATCATTGCCTTGGTTTTCCTTCCAGCATCTTCATTCTGGTCTGCCTCTGTGCTGTGGCCTCCTCCATCCTTACTGTTTTTCTAAGGTTAACTCAGGATATTCAAACATCTCTGTTCACAGTTTGGGTCTCTGATGCCCATTACTATCTGGTTCTGAAGGAAGGATTCCAAATTACCTGTGCAATTCCTAAATTTTAAATCTTTAAATTTAAAATGGAAAACTAATACTGTAGTTGCAGAGTTTCATGCTTTCCGACTGTAATAAACCTCTCATTTTTGCAGCAGTTTGTTAACTGTTTCTTACTCCCTCACTTAATGTTAGTTTGCTGAACAAGCCATGTTAAATAAAGCTACTTCTCTGGTGCTCACAGTCCCTTTCAAATTCATAGAAGGGTATTTGCTGAACTGCTTTTAGGCATCCAGTGCTTTTCTAAGTACCTGTTCCTTGGGAGTCCTTAGCTGCTGTTCTGCAACACTCTCTAGTCACAAACTCCCTCCCCACTCCTCCCCACAGAGGACACCTCATAGAGTCCTTTGCTGCTTGGCCAAGCTCTACTCTGTTTGCCCTTTGCAGCCTTCTCCCCACACAGCTGACAGGACTTGCCACCAGATTCTAATATACACCCATACGGTGACAGCAGACACATCTTGTTGCATGTATAACACAAACCCCACAAAATTCATCAAGCAAGTTCAAATCTGTGTGGAGATGCTGACTTTAACAGATGTTGGTGAAGTAACAGGAATTACACCCACAGGGATTTTGTCCCAGTAATGTCACTGAAATGGGCTATTCATGAACATGAATATCAGAAGCTGAATCTGAAAAAAGACAGTATAATGTCTGGATGTTTACAGTCATACATTGCAATCCTCTATGTTTCTTTATGTCTGCAAAGCAATTTTTTAGGTCATCAGAGTCTAAAAATTCAGCTGTCATTCTTTTACTCTTTTGTTCTTATTAAGAGTTTATCCATAATTTAATGAAAGTTTCAAGGAATTGAAGAAGGGAAGAAAAGGAACCCTCAAACTCCCCTAACCAGCCCCATCCATTTATCCCAATTCCAGTTTCTCCTGGCGTCCCTAGTCAGAATGAGGGAACTGACTAAAATTCTAAAGAGCCTCTTAATACTGCCTTTATTCTTTAGTTTCTGTTCAGTCACAGCCAAATACAATAAAAATCTGAATTAAAATTGGTATTTAACACCATAGGTGGTATGGAATTTATGTTCAATTTTAGACTGTACATGCCTGCAAATAGCTAGCCAAACACAGAAATAAATTATGAGACTAACAACACATGACAATATTATCATTATAAAAGTGCTTCTCACAAATGGGCACCAGCTTCCAAATCACTCATTAGAAACCAAGACAATTCATAACAAAAAACATCCAGGAAGATTCTGCACTAGCAAGGCTTGCAAGAGCTCCACTGACTTCTCTTTCCATTACCTCAGACTCTCCTGTTTTTAAGGGTGAAAACCTGAGTTAGTAACAATCTTAGTAACAATAGTTAGTAAGTAGTAACAATAGTAACAATAGTAATAACAGTTACTTAGTAACAATAGTACCAATAACAGCAGTAATCTGTGCATTCTGACATCCAGGTAAGTCTGATTTCCAGACATTTGCACCACCAAAGAAGGTAGACCAAGCCCCCCACTCCACTTCATTTTCTTTCACACGTGTAAACTTGTGCACTTAAATCTGTATTTAGATATTCAAGCAAGTGGCCTGAGATTAAACTGTGGCAAGCATCAAACACTTTTTAATGGAGTCACCATCCTTTTTACTTTGTTAAAAATTATCACTATGCAAAGCTCTTCACACTGCATCTTTGCAAAAGGCTTTTTCCATCTCTCCCTGTAGATTTCTGAGCATTTTGTCCACAACCAAATGGACCTTCCCAGCTGAACAATTTTCAATCCTGCACAAAGCACAGCACATTTTATTGCTCTCAAGGCCAACCTCCCTTTCTACCACCTCTCCCTTTTTTTCACAGCCTCTGCCTTCTGATTTCCAGCCAGCTCTTGGACTTTCCACACAGACTAGTTGGGACTGGCCCAGCTTTTCATCTTAATATAATACCCCAAAACTGCAATTACCTTTTTTCCTTTACTCTCTGTTTCAGCCCCTTTGTTTTCAGCCTGGCCCTGGGTGGTTGTTCTCCATTTACCAATCTGTTCACTATGTTCTCTCTCTCAGTTTTCTCTCTCTGTCTTCTCTGTAAGTCCTTAATCACACCTCTGTGTCCTCCCTCTTTCACCTTTTTCCCTTTCTCTCTCTTTCTCTCTCCGGTTACAGCTCTGCAGGCAGGGTTTACGAGCAGGGATCTCTAGTGATGTCCTACAGGAATATGCTTTGGCACACTGTCTGGACTGTTCAAGCCCTACTGCACCCCTGAGTGCCACAAAAAGCTCTACACAGAGCAGCAGAACAGAAAAGAAATGCTTTACAGCCACTTTCTTGTATGCTATTTTTTCCTCTCAGCATCTAAGGAAGATTTAGGGGATGGGGGGGAGGGAAAGCCTAGATTTACAAACAACAATCAAGCAGGTAAATATTCTGCAGTTTAGTTGCAGCCAAGGGAATATAGAAAGACCGTATTTAAGCAAGAACAAGCCAGAGTCCTTTATGCTCACAACCGAGCTATCAATTTGAAATTATTTTGGTATGTCACTTAGTTACCTCAGTACCAATAATATCATACCTGAAATCCACCTAGCCTTCTTTAGAATTAATTAGTATTATACTAATGGTACTAGGTGGGGCTGGTGAGCTGAGTGCCTGCTGAGAGATGTTCTGAGTTAGGGCACTGATACAATCAGGTCCCACCACTGAGATCACAAATACAAGAAATTGTAAAAATAAATAGCCATGCTGCTCTCAGTTACATTTTCTTTGCTGGTTGATTTTAGGAGAGCACTGATGCCAGCAGGATCAAAACTTGGAACAAATTTTTAGTAGTGATCATACCTATGTAAGAGATCGGGACAGCTCCTCATCAGCTCCTGCAGTGCATATCCCTTGCTGTACTCACTGGGAGAAGCTAGGTTGGTTCAAGCAGAGATGGAGTACTTCACTGAACCCTATAGCCAAGTCTAGTCCACAAGGCTCAGAATCATGCCCAGGATCTTCCTTTCTTTGCAGTGCTGATTCCTGATATGAGAGAAATCAACAGGGAATGAGAACCTCTTCCTGATGCACCAAGACTTCTGCATTATTCCCAAAAAGGGCTCTGTTACTTATCATCATGGTAGAGGCTTAACCCTCTCACAACTCCTTTCAACCTTGATCTACCAGCAGTAGGCTCAGTTTAGGCTTTGAAAGGAAGCAAATATCTGTTTCTAAAGACTGATTCTACTTATATCATGCAGCTTCGCAAAGCAGGCAAAAGCGGAGTCCAGCATCAAAGCGAAGTGAAGAACATCACAGGAAAATCCAGCTCCCAAGTAAATGCCAGTTAGAAGACAGAAACACTATTTACTGGCTCTCAAACTAAAATTTAGAAGGCTATGCTTTACATAGCATTAATTTGCTGTGAAGTGCCATGCATTGCACTGCAGAAACAGGCAGTACAGGACTGACAGCTGTAACCGAGCCCTTACCAAGTTACTGAAGCACCCAAGCCTTCCTCTCCTGCTTAACCATACTCTTTGAAATAATTAAAGATTCACATGAAGAGCAAGGAGGAGAGTTGTTTTGTGTTGAAAATACCTACTGTGTAATTGTAACAGCCTGGAAACCACACTTCCTAGTTACATACACTTGTGCAGCAAAAATGTGTGCTTCCATATGAAAGTTGAGAGCCAGCGAGTTCTGACTGGCACTGAGGGTGGCAATTCTCTTCACGAGCAGCTCTCCTGTCTGCCTGCATCCACAGCAATTGAGCATCTATCATAACAACTGATTACTGAGATGAAGACAGGGAATCTATTACTCATCTCTATCATAATGAATTCAACATTTCTCAGGACAATGAGCATTTAACTAACTGTTGACGGTATAAATGGTGCAACACAGTCCATAAATCATTAACATATGAAAATAACAAAATATACACCCAAGTCTATGACTTTTTTGGTGACAATACAAGCCATTTGTACAAAGCTCAGAAGGGAAAAAAAAATCTATCTGTACACTTAAGGGATTTTATGCAGGGATTTTTTCCTTAATAAGTCATAGTAAGAAAAAGAATGTGCCAAACCCTAGTATTTTAATTAAACAGTGTACATTTCTCACTGGGTTTGTTTGCCTTTCTGCATATGGATTTCTCTAAGGTCCTTAAAGCTAGCAAACCTGAACACTTTTAAAGATGTTCCCCTGCAATATGTAATTGAAATTCCTTAAAATATTTAGAGAGTTCTAGAAGGGAATGTTCTGCAGCAATAAATTACTGTAGTGTCATGGTAGCAACATACTGAGAGGGCAGAGTAGTTTTTGAATTCCTATTCTTAGCTGCTTATAATTTTGTCTAGATATGGAATTTCTTTAGCATTAACTCCAAATTTTACTTTTGGAATGCCTTTTTTTCCTCCCCACCATTTTAAAATTTAGCTCAGCATCGTAAATCAAAAGCAGTTTTCTTCTAAAACTTCAAATTTGCCATGCCCAAGATTGAATGAAAAAGCTTGGGTTTGTCTTTTTAAAGGAACAAAAGATTGAAATATCTGCACCAGGAATGAGTATTTCTGTACACCTTGAATGCTTCTGCCCCAGCCTTTGAGCTCTTCCAGGCTGAACTAGGAAGTGCCTAGATTTCACAAGGGACACACACATACCCACCCAATCAAGCATTGGGACAGTCCCATAAAGCACCACATGTGTTCAGAGCCAATCACAGAATACAACTTCCACTTACAAGACATTTAATAAAGTAGGACTTCTAATATCCCTTCTCGTTCTATATTTCTCAGAACAAACCAGTACAGAGCTGTACAGAATATAAATCTTTACTATAATTTCCTAGGTTTGTGAGTAATGAGACAAATTTTAAACACATTGACTGGAAACTGTTCACCCCACATTTTCATATCCTGAAACAGATTATCACTTCCCTTTTCAGACAGCTTAAGATCTTACTTGTTTGGGACCATACCTTAAGATATGTAGGTGCCTTGCTCCCATGCAGTTTCCTAATGAGGTATTCAAATACAAGAGGCCTTCCCATCACTTGAGAGGCCATTCTGTGCTTTCCCTGTTATAAATGTTTTTTTAAGTTTCCTCTTTCCTTTAGCTCATTCTAGATGTTCCTTACTTTTGTTTGTAGGACTTTTCAGGTCTTGCCAGGATGACCAAGGGTAATTTCTTCTTTTCCCTCCGATCTGATTTAATGCATTTTAAAGAGTTCTTGGGCAGACCGCTGCCCTTCCTAGCGGGCAATGTCAGCAGCACATTGTTGCATTGTTGCAACAGGGTGTTGAAGCAAAGCCACTGTTTCTATTTTCTAGCATCTACTTTCCAAAGAGAGTCTCTGAATTCCCTGAACGTATACTCACAACAGAGACTGCTGCTCTGCCATGCTTTACTTTTCATTTAGGAGGAGCAAAAGCACAGGATAACAGGCCAAATTAATGAAGTGGATGGGTTGGATTAAATTATGTTTAAAAAAAAATAAATCTGAGGCGTTAAGGGGCTAAATGGCTGAGCAGAAACAAATACGTTATTTTTTACCAAACTTTCATTACTTTTTTTACAAAACAAACACGCTATAAAGTAAATTTATATGTGTATATGGCTAAGAGTGCCGGCAGAGCCTTACTTTAGCACAGGCAATAGCAGTTGAAGCTCGGGCTGTGGGGAAGGGAAGGGGGAGTTCCTCTCTGATCTGCCAGCCAGAGCAAGCAGAGAACACCCCAGCACACACAGACTGCCACCCCGGCAAGCCAAGGAGCCCGGCCGGCCGGCACCGCCAGGCCCGGAGCACGAACCGATGCAGCCGGTGAGAGCGGGCAGGTGTCCCGGACCCGGGGAGCCCCGCGGAGCCGCGTTTCTCCGGGGATGCTGCGGGCGGAGCCCATCGCAGCGCTCCGCCGGCCGCGTCACAAGGACCCGCCCTCCCGGGAGCGGCGGGCCAGGTTATTACCTTCTATTGCTTCTAATTCCTCTATTTCCTCTTTCCCAGTAACCCCCCGACTGTTCTCGGTATACTTAACAGTATCCGTAGCAACTACTCCTTAACGGAATTTTAATTACAAAATTATTTGGAACTGTTGATTGTTTATTGTGACAAGACAAAGAACATGGGAAGGGAAGATTCATTGAGAAACATGGGCTGAGGAAAAGGTTGCTTTGTGATCATTTCTGGTGCGTAAAAATCCATATTAGAGATGGAAAAGAGAAATCTTAAAAAAAAAAAAGAAAAGCAAGGAGCCTGTACCTAGTATTGCTCTCAGAAAATTGTTCAAGCTAAACAAATTACAAAGTGATTGAGAAAGCTGCAAGATGCTCTGGTTCCAGATTAAAAATAAAAATCTAAGAAAAACCAGCAGTGCTGAAATTTTCTGGCACCTCTAACGATTATAGGCATTTATTTCAGAGCTGGAAATACTGGAAACAGATATTCTTCATGTGACTAAGAGTCAAAACTACACTATGACCTAAGAAGAGCAAACAGCAGTACAGACTGGGATGCGTATTTAAGGGAAAAAGAAACCAAGGAGGATGGAATGAGAAAATGATAATAAAAACATTGAAGAGTAAGGTATATCAATTAGAAAAATAGGAAAGAAAATATCTGCTCAAATTAAAAGAATGGATGGATGATTCTTCTTCCCCACCTCATTACTGGCATCTGGTACAGAGAATAAATGCAGCAACAGTTTTCATAGTGCAGGGTCTTCATTTCCTTTCTGTGAACAAGTGTAGGTAGAAATCCACAATTATTTTAATGTGCAGATTCCATGTGTAGGAACCAGAGTGTATTTTTAATTAACCTTGTAAGGAACAAACCTGTCACACTGACAGCAGAGACAGACTAGAGAAGCTATTCAAAGCCATAGATGAAAATGATGAATGGTACTGAATTTAGATTTGGGGGATCAACTATATCTTAAATAAATCCAGATTTTAGATAACAAGTCAAGTTTCTAGCAGTTATGGGGTCACTATTTCATGTAGTGACATCCAGAAGATCCAGACATGTTTCAGGAACTTCAGGACTGTGTCCTCTAACCACTGAGCCATTAAGCACAATCTGAAACTTTTAGGCTGTATTTGCATTAGCAAACTTTGACACCCATCACAGCAGGGTACAAGTAGACAGGGCTCAGTCATTAAAAAAACCAAGCCTTGAAACAAAACAGTCCAATATTTCATCATGCCTCACCCTATCATTGTTAAAATCTCTTTAGGAATATAATATTCCATAGGATGCTTCATAATCAAAAAGACATCCTAGCTGGGGTTTTTATGTCAGGAATATGAACTCCCCATGCAAGAATTCAGTGTAAGAAATTTCAGAGGAGGAAGAAGCATGCTGCAGAAATCTCAAGAAATGGCCTTTCAAAGTGATGCAAGATCACAGCTTCCCATTCTCCTCCAAGTTAATTACTTAACCTCCTAGAAAAAACAGCAGAAAAAATTGCTTACACATGACCTACAAAGAGCAGGCAACATAAAAGTGAAAAATCAAATTAGAACGGAGAGAATGCTTTTGCTTAGATGCTGGGCAATAGTGGTGGGAGACACTGAGTTACAGTGTTTTTACTGAGGTTAGCGCAGTGGGGCACAGATTTCTGAACTGGACCTCTGGACACCAATATAGGCAAGATAGAGAACAGACGGATGCCAGGTTTCCATTTCAAAAACAGTTCAGCCACTTTAATTTACCTGCAGCACGTTATATAGTTTAGTTCCCCTCTGCGTGCTCCTTTGCATTCAGTTTATTTCCTTCTCCACACTCCAAATTTTCTGTTATGTCTTCAATTACTGAATCTTCTTCGTCTGCCTGTGAGCAGACAGAACATTATATTGAAATTCCTGTTCTCATTTCATTTAGTATTTCAATAAAATACACCTTTTTTTTTTCCAGGCTGACAAGTGTGGAGGAGTGGGCAGCACCATGGAACGTGGCCCACGCACCCAGTGATTTTAGTAATTTGAAGAGAAAAAGCTATTTAAATGGGGGAAAAGAGAGAGGAGAAAGGAAAAAGCAAAAGGCAAAAAACCAAAATCAAACCAAACAAAAAAAAAAAAGCCACCTTTCTTATGATTTTCCTCTCTGTCAAAACTGAAAAACAAGCGTCAAAAGCCTTGCCTTGTGTTTTGTGTCAGCGCTAATTACATCCCTGCTGCTGCCGGCCAGTTCCGAGCAAGCGCCGCATCCCACCGAGAGGGAAGGCCTCCATCTCCCTGCAGTGGGCAGACCCTCCTTTCCCGCGCCAGGAATGCCTCCGAGGAGGAGTGCGCTGCTGTTTTGACAATCCCTTATTTTGCTGCCTGGCAGAGCTCCATCTCATTTCAGCAAAGGCAGTATTTCCACTCTGTCCTATATTCTGCCCCGGCTTCACAGCATCCCACGTTCTGACAGCCTTTTCCATTTTCAGTAATCCCTCTTTTTCAGTCTGTCTCACTGAAACAATGGAAATATTAGACCCTGAAAACATTACAGAGCATGGACACAGCATCCTCACTTCTCTGAGTCTCACTGAAAATGAACAGAAAATAAGCAGAGCGATGCTCTCCTCCACAGAAGTGAGAGTGGCAGATTCCAGCCCTTTGATAGCTGTCGATTTTGACTAATCCTGATACATTTAAATCCTTGTTAAGGGCTTCCACATTCATTAAAAATAAATCCAGTAGTTATTTGGCTGTGTAATTATTATGGATAATTTGCAATTAAGCAATTGGCCTCTGACGAAGGGATAGATAATTGACCAGCCTGGTATGGCATTTTAGAATGGGGTGGGGGGTAATTAAGTAAATCCAGTCAGCTAAATGTCCTCCTTCCCACTACATCTTTTCCCACCTTTAAATGCAAACCAGACCTCATGCAGCTGTGAGGCCATGGGAGTCTAAGCCTATTAAAGAAATCTTCTAATGACTGTAAAACTACCAGTCACTGAAATAAAAATATTTTCACACTATTTTCACATTGTGCAAATGGATCCAAAAATAATTCTTAATGCAATACATAGTGCACAAGCTGCCCTGCTTGACAAGTGCAACATTTAATTTGCACTAATTAGTCCAAAGCAGGGGCAGTGTGAAATTAACATGATTCATTAATTCTGTGGTTTATGTTTTACATACCATGTATTTACATTTCAAAACTACGAGGTTCTCTGCAACCCAACACGCCACACTTCTGAAATTAACAGGTTCAGAAAGTTCTCCCCACACCTCTCTGGGTGCATTCAGATTTGATTTTTGGATTTGCACCTTGTCTATTTGTTTCAAAACAACCAGTTGCTTTAATTTTGCACGGTTTCTTCATTTGTCCTAATCTTGGCCTCAGCTTCTTTCTGACAAAATAATCTTTTGGGTGGCTCAGGTCACTGTGGGATAAGCATGAACAGAGCAGCAGGTGAAGAAGCAATTTTCAAGAAGCAATTTTCAAACTACTGTATGTTCAAAAAAAATTTAATAAATCCTTCATATCGACTAAATCTGAAGTTTTCATGATGCTGCTCCAATATTTGCTCCCATAATGATATCAGGAGATGTTCATTAAAGATCTAATCCAGAGCCCCATGAAAGTCAACAGATAGACTTCCACTGGCTTCACAAGGTACAAATACTCCAGTTTCTCTTTCTGCTACAGAACACAAGACTCCAAGAACCATAGTGTTGACCAAGTTGTCTCACAGAATAAATTATTTTCAGGTGAATTGTGCTGAAAAGCATTTAAAAATATACCAGACATAGCTAAATATTACATTTCTACAAATTGAGGTGCCAAAATTGTATTTATGTTGTTGCACATATTTCCAACGTCAGATGTGGTCCATAGTTTCCTGGGATACAGGTTACATTTTCTACAAAGACACAAAGCAATATTACACTGAGAATTAGGTTTGGTATTGAATATACTATGAACTTTGTTTACTTGTTGTCAATAATGATTGGTAATGAAGTAATGATGCCTGCCCCTGAGACCTCTAAAAATCCAGCAGACACTTAGTAAATGTTATCTGGCCTCACACAGATGTGGTGCTGACCTACCTCTACAAATACCTCTTCAGTAGTCTCAGAAATACAGCAAACAGGTGTGCTAAGATTTACCCATCTCCCCCAGTCATGAGAAATTGAGGCTGTTTTCTGTACCTGATGGTGCTGGACAAGGTACCTTGAGGCATGGAAGAGCAGCTCCTGTAACAGGTGGGCAAATGACAGGGCAGTGTGGCAGAAATGATGCCTGGACTGGCTGTACAACACCCCAGTAAACACACAGACATTGAGCACAGATTTCTGGTAGAGCCAAGAAAGTAGCACAAGCAGAAGCCTGGCCACTCAGGGAGTCAGAAGCACCTCAGCAAAGGTAAGAGGTGGAGCATTACCAACTGTGAGCTTGCTCCTCCAGGCTTCCTGGAGGAGCATTGGAGGAAGTGGTCACTGCAGGGTCCTCACAAAAAAAGGGGAATTCAGGAGGAAGTCTGACTACAGTGACTTTCAAAGTGTAACGAAAGACAGAGATTTTAAATTATACAAGCCTGATAAAAATGAATGCCTTCCATACTATCTAAAGTAACCTGATAATGTTTGTAAGAACCAACTGAGGCAGAAAGCAGTTAGATTGTGGGAGATTCACAGCTCTACAGTAAAA
>VXAX01001421.1:314233-352775 GCA_013399835.1 Leptocoma aspasia | reverse complement strand
AAAAAAAAAAAAAAGCCAACTTAGAAACAGCCACTTTGAGTGCAACTTTCATCTTCTGTCTAAGTCTGATTTTTCTTCCCCCAGAATAAAAACCGTGTTTTTTTGGTCAGTTTATGATTTCCAGTAAGGAATAGTAAGGAATAGGAGTAACAGGAATATTTTCTTCTCATAGAGACAGGCTAAGCTCCGTTTGGTCCCATGTTACAGATCGTAATATGGCCACATCGGTTACCTCATTTAGAGTAGCAGGGACAGACCAAATGCACGTACATAGCTTCACTGTTAGCAAACGTCTCATTAAGACAAAGCCATAATTTAAAAACAGAAAACTGCTTATTCACAAATCTTCCATTTGGCAAGAATTTCTGATTGGCTATGCACCTTTAAATGACTTATTTGTGTCAGTCTGTTTCAGGCTATATCTGGAGCACACAATGTCATCAAGAAGTGCTATTTGATTACAGTGCAGTACTTTGGGTGGCTTTCAGAAAGCAATAAATTATAGCATTACCATGTACCGTGCATAACATCTCTGTGCCACTTAGCAAGTATGAGGCCAAAATGAACACTCTAACCTTGAAAATACATGATTAAAGTGCTGCCTCATGGATTGATATACAAAATGGCTAAGTTTAGTGATCCTTCAAATCCTGGTTCCCTGGTGAGCACAAAGGATTCTGATGTGCTGGGCTCTGCTAGCCACTGCACAGGGCATAAAAGATGTGATGCCTTCAGGAGTACTTGGGCTACTTGCAGTAGAAAGAAAATGGAGAAGTGGAGAAGAAAATTTCTGTCCTTTAGTAAGGTGCAGAGACTTTCCAGCATAAATTTAAGCCTGTTCTTAAAAGCTGTAGTCAGGCAAATACAGTCAGTCCCTACAGGTAAAGAGGGTGGTACCAAAATACCCTCAATCAAAGCTGGGCCTACACAGAAACAAGTGGTATAATTTTAGAAGGTAGGCAACTTCTGCTACAATCTCACTATTTAAAACACAGAGTTTCTGTGCACCTTGAAATAGCACATAATTTTTCTAGCACTATTAGAAGATTCAGCTGCCAGTACCTCATAAGTAAAAGGAAATATAAACTCAGACCATTGTGTCACATAAGAAGGCTACACCATCAGATGTTTAACAAAGAAAAGGAAAGTAGCATTTTTTCTGATGTACTTTTATCAACACTTTTGCCAGAATAAGAAGCTCACTCACATTGTCTGTGTCCTAAAGTCACCTTTTGTTTGAGTGACTCAGCCATTGCTGCATTCAACGTGTTGTTTCTGTGGGTATCATAAACATGAATGGCTCACAGCCAAACACTTTTGATATATATTAAATAAGCTACATGGCCAAATTATATTGGGTTTGTTTTCACATAGACAGACACAGCCTACATTTGTGCACTATTCTGATTCTATTTAAGTTTGTGAAAAACTTAAATGCCTCTTTAGGTACCCTTTTACCTTTTCAAGTGCATCTTTTGATTCCCTAAAGTGTCTGCTTAAAAATGGATCTTTATCTGCATATGGAAGTGCATATTTTATGGGCAGTAGGCTACTACTACTATATCTGCACATCTATGGGTGTGTGCACCTGTCTATTTGACTGCTAGCAATACAGAGATGATCCTGTGTCAGGGCCTGCTTGAGACTCAAACAAGAAAAGGGGTATATTAAAATCTGGTATTTGGTGCAGGGAATGGTGGGGTGTTTGCAATTCCACACTACCCCCTTCTACTCGGAAACTTGCAAAATCTCACTTGCAGTCCTGAAAAGGATTTGCACAGCTCTAATAGAAATGCTCAACTAAGATAGATGGGTCTGAGAGTGTCACATGGCCTTCCTGAGCATAAGTTATGTTACTAAATCAGCATATTGATTTGGGAACACAGCGTCCTGGAATTCTGAAAATGTCAGGCACAGCCTCAGTGCTTCACTTCTTTAAAATCAAATCAATTTAGCCAGCTTACTCTGGAGAAGAAATGACGATGTCAGATACATGCAAAAAGCAGGGTGTCAGGCATTCCAAGTCCCACAGCCTCTGATTGTTTTGAAAGGAAACGCTCAAAAGGAAATATCTGGGTTGTCACCTAGTTCTTCCTTGAGGGAAAGAAACCACCACCACAGGTAACACGGATCTCTGCTTATGTGAACTCAGGTGCCACATCTCTCCATGGATCCTTGGAGATTCCCAAGGTGGAGACAACCAATGAGGTTGAGAGGCAGAATGATATGATTACCTGTGATGGTACTAATCCATCTACCTTATCCATGGGGTACATTTGAGATTAAAGGCTGAGACAGCCCATGCCCTTGCACTGCCACATCCAGTTCTGTACTCATATTAATCAAGTGTGCCAATCCACAAATGTATTGGCCACAAAGGTTGCAGCATCTGGTGTGACCAGAATAATTTCAACAAGTGTGGCCCATCAGCATGAATAAATTTTTAGATGTTAGCCATGTATATTTACTTGATATAATAGATAGAATATTGGCACAAGTTGCTTCTGGGAAAAAAAAATTTGCCAAAACATATTAGACCAAGTGGACATTTTCTTCCAACCTGACTTGACAAAACATACAAGCATACACTGGATGTAAGGAAAAGGAGCAACTGGGAAGTTTCAGAGAACAAAACTGATTTATGTTCTTGACTAGAAGTACCAACACATCCTGTTCTGGCCCCACAAGACATCACGCTGGGCTTTGATTCCTACATCATAGGGACCAGGTGCAGCCTGGGAGCCCCACTGAGATACAAACTCCAACCCTGCCCTACCATACACAAAGAGTGGGAGTGGAGAAGCTCTGCTGGTGATCAGCCCTGCAGAGCATGTGCTAGCTCCCTGGCAAAAGAGAGGTCACCACAACACAGGCCTGATGCAGACCACTTAGTCCAACCTCCCACAGCTCCTTGTGCAGGCTCCCTGAACTACAGGCTTGACTTGGTCAATACTGTTACAGACATCTGCTTCCAGGCTTTGCTGTCCTTGAGCTGAACATCCCCTTTTTATGCTGAAAAGCTCACTAAAACTAGGGATGACTTAGGCATTGCTAGAGAGATCTGAGTGCCACCAAGACAGAGCCAGATATATCAAGATGCTGCAACCAGAGAAAGAGACAGTAGGACCTTGTCTGACCCGTACACTTTGAGAATGAGGTGGGCAGGTCGTTATCTACTGCAAGTGAAAAGTGCACAGCCACAACTTCCTGATATTGTGAGCTAGCAAAAGAGGGGGAAAAAATCTTGAATATGTTATCAACACAACTACAGTTTCTTCACTAGATTTCAGCAGAGAAAATCTGTACAGACAGCCTGGCAGCCGCCCTGCCCTTCTTCTCTAAGGCAATGATGAAATATAACCACGCAAATTTCCTTGCTAGTATAAACTGGAGGATTCATATTATTCATATTTGAAATAGGATTATGCAAAGGAGAGCTGGATTGCAAGTGGTTTGATGGTGAAGTTGGAAAAGCAGTTCTTGGTCCCAGCAGACCAAAAATTCCTTCAAAATAATATAACAAAAGGTGATGATGTTTTCTCTGGAAAGCATTATACATGGCAAAAATCTATTTAGCATTTACAGAAACTGAGCCAAAGGGAATACAGATCCTAGGAACTTATTAGGTTCAGTGAAGAGAGTGGATAACAGTCAATAATCAACAGAGTAACATGCAGCACAAATACCTGTGTCCACTGCAGTTAATACAAACAACTCCCTCATACCTCAGCCATTGCTTTTCATTTGTTCCTTTTGCCCCTCAGAACCTCCCCTTGGCTTTGCTGAATATAGACAAGCCTTTGCGTGCATCAGTACCCAGGCTTAGTGTCAGCTTTCTGCTTCCCATTTCTCATGGCAGTGGAAGTGGTGCCTGACATCATCCAGGACCCTGATATTCATGTGCTCTCTGTTTCCTGCACGAGTAATAACCCAGAGTACCATCACCTCTGCTATGCTTTGTGATGTTTCTCTCTGTCATGGTGTAACCCCAGCTGGCAACTAAGCCCCATGAAGCCACTTGCTGTCTCCCCACTGGTGGGAATGGGGGAAAATGTAAAAGCGAGAAAATTCATGGAGCACACTGATTTACAGAATGCTTTGTGTTGGAAGGAACCTTAAATATCACCTAGTTCCAACCCTCCTGCCATGTGCAAGGACACCTCCCACTAGACCAGGTTGCTCAAAGCCCCATCCAACCTGGCCTTGAACATGAAGCACAAATGCAAAGAGCTGGACTGTAGGTTCTTTGATGGTGAAGTGGGAAAAGCTGTTCTAGGTCTCAGCAGGCCAAAAATCTCATTCAAAATAATATAGCAAAAGGTGATGATGTTTAATAGCCAAAGCAAAAGTCATGTGCCAGAAAGCAAAGCAAGGAATTCATTCACCACTTCCAGTGTGCAGACAGGTGTTCAGCCACCCCAGGAGAGCAGGGCTCCTTCACACACAACAGTTATTGGGGAAGACAAACATCATCACTCCAAATGACCCCGTCTTCTTTCTTCTTCCCATAGCTCTGTATGCTGACCATGATGACACCCTTTGGTGAAGGATATCCCTTGGGTCAGCTGGGGTCAGCTATCCTGGCTGTGTCCCCTCCCAACTCCTTGTGCACCCTCAGCCTTCTCGCTGGTGGGGTAGGTTGAGGCACAGAAAAGGCCTTGAGTCTCTACGTAAGCACTGCTCAGCAGTAACAAAAATGTGCTTGTTCATTGACACACTAAATATTCTCACACTAAACCCAAAACACAGCAGTGCAACAGCTATTAAGACGAAGATGAGCTCTATCTCAGCCAAACCAGGACACTCCACATCTTCCCTCAGTTAAGGGGAAGGCAATTCCCCAAAAGAGGCTTCTCTCAGGAATGTTCTCAGATCTGGCTGCTCAGGCCAGAGATGTTAAAAAATATCATTAAATCAAAGCTAATCAGATGGCTGCCTGTTTGTCTCAAGACACTGTTCAGACTTCTTCATTTAAAACCCTGCATAGATTTGGCTTAACCCGCTTCACAACTGTTTCTTTTCCAATTCCTCTTATCTAATATCGTTTTTTCTTTGTCATTTCCCATGCCCTTCTGACACAGTCTTCCTATAAGTTTTCACCTCATCTCACCATTGATTTTCAAGCCCTGCCTGAGGATGTACTCCTTTTCTCCTCTGTGTCTTAATTTCTCTCCTTCAAAAGCAAGATCTATTTCAGCTCTGGTGCCTCTATGAAGACAGGGAACAATGTGAGCATGCTAGAGTCACACTTGTGTCCTAGCCAACGAGGGCACTGCTTAAAGCATAAATTGAGATGCCACAATACACTTGTTCTCCTCTGAAGCTTTATATGCTCCTCGGGTGGTCTTGTGCTGGACCCTCCACACAAGCCCAGATTTTACAGATTGCAGGTAGGTGGCTTTTGATGTTACATTGCTTAGATCTCATATGATATATGAGATGAATATGATAAATCATTCCTATTCCTTAGTCCTGATTATTTTCCCTCCTATATTGCATGAAATAAGCTGGCATTACCATAAAATACAAAATCCCCAGGACTGTATTTAGTATCTCTTACTTTTCATGCCTTTCCCCCACCCACATTCACACATTGAACCTCCTTTGTAGGCAGTCATGGATTTTTATTGTCTGAGGATCAGAGCACTATGCATCCATCAAGAAGGGTAAAATATTCACAGGAAGAGACTACAAGATGAGGAAAAGGTCCAGAATGCATAATATGTGTCAGAGGAACAGATGTACACAGAAAATAAAAGTTCAGCAAACTGCAATAAAAATTTCCTCCATGACAAGAACTGTGCATTTTTCTATGGCTGTCATAGATTTCATGGAACCAGTGAAATCCAGCCATTTTCAGAAATCCCATGAAGTTTTCCTTTTCACCTGAATCCACACAAAATCAGAATTTTTCCATAAGAGTCCTCATAAAATTGACACATTTTCTTAGAACACTTCATGAAATTATATAGAATATTGCAGCATCTTTTAGCCTAGTCTCTCATTGCACCTCTTAAAATTACAACCTTAGCTACTGAATTTTTACATTTCTTCCTTTCAGAAAAATAGATTATGCCAAAATATAATAGGCATGAAAATACTCTCTTATAGGAAGGAAACAAGAAACCCTCATAAATGTATTATAATTAGCACTGAAAGTTTTAATTTNTAACCCCAGCTGGCAACTAAGCCCCATGAAGCCACTTGCTGTCTCCCCACTGGTGGGAATGGGGGAAAATGTAAAAGCGAGAAAATTCATGGAGCACACTGATTTACAGAATGCTTTGTGTTGGAAGGAACCTTAAATATCACCTAGTTCCAACCCTCCTGCCATGTGCAAGGACACCTCCCACTAGACCAGGTTGCTCAAAGCCCCATCCAACCTGGCCTTGAACATGAAGCACAAATGCAAAGAGCTGGACTGTAGGTTCTTTGATGGTGAAGTGGGAAAAGCTGTTCTAGGTCTCAGCAGGCCAAAAATCTCATTCAAAATAATATAGCAAAAGGTGATGATGTTTAATAGCCAAAGCAAAAGTCATGTGCCAGAAAGCAAAGCAAGGAATTCATTCACCACTTCCAGTGTGCAGACAGGTGTTCAGCCACCCCAGGAGAGCAGGGCTCCTTCACACACAACAGTTATTGGGGAAGACAAACATCATCACTCCAAATGACCCCGTCTTCTTTCTTCTTCCCATAGCTCTGTATGCTGACCATGATGACACCCTTTGGTGAAGGATATCCCTTGGGTCAGCTGGGGTCAGCTATCCTGGCTGTGTCCCCTCCCAACTCCTTGTGCACCCTCAGCCTTCTCGCTGGTGGGGTAGGTTGAGGCACAGAAAAGGCCTTGAGTCTCTACGTAAGCACTGCTCAGCAGTAACAAAAATGTGCTTGTTCATTGACACACTAAATATTCTCACACTAAACCCAAAACACAGCAGTGCAACAGCTATTAAGACGAAGATGAGCTCTATCTCAGCCAAACCAGGACACTCCACATCTTCCCTCAGTTAAGGGGAAGGCAATTCCCCAAAAGAGGCTTCTCTCAGGAATGTTCTCAGATCTGGCTGCTCAGGCCAGAGATGTTAAAAAATATCATTAAATCAAAGCTAATCAGATGGCTGCCTGTTTGTCTCAAGACACTGTTCAGACTTCTTCATTTAAAACCCTGCATGGATTTGGCTTAACCCGCTTCACAACTGTTTCTTTTCCAATTCCTCTTATCTAATATCGTTTTTTCTTTGTCATTTCCCATGCCCTTCTGACACAGTCTTCCTATAAGTTTTCACCTCATCTCACCATTGATTTTCAAGCCCTGCCTGAGGATGTACTCCTTTTCTCCTCTGTGTCTTAATTTCTCTCCTTCAAAAGCAAGATCTATTTCAGCTCTGGTGCCTCTATGAAGACAGGGAACAATGTGAGCATGCTAGAGTCACACTTGTGTCCTAGCCAACGAGGGCACTGCTTAAAGCATAAATTGAGATGCCACAATACACTTGTTCTCCTCTGAAGCTTTATATGCTCCTCGGGTGGTCTTGTGCTGGACCCTCCACACAAGCCCAGATTTTACAGATTGCAGGTAGGTGGCTTTTGATGTTACATTGCTTAGATCTCATATGATATATGAGATGAATATGATAAATCATTCCTATTCCTTAGTCCTGATTATTTTCCCTCCTATATTGCATGAAATAAGCTGGCATTACCATAAAATACAAAATCCCCAGGACTGTATTTAGTATCTCTTACTTTTCATGCCTTTCCCCCACCCACATTCACACATTGAACCTCCTTTGTAGGCAGTCATGGATTTTTATTGTCTGAGGATCAGAGCACTATGCATCCATCAAGAAGGGTAAAATATTCACAGGAAGAGACTACAAGATGAGGAAAAGGTCCAGAATGCATAATATGTGTCAGAGGAACAGATGTACACAGAAAATAAAAGTTCAGCAAACTGCAATAAAAATTTCCTCCATGACAAGAACTGTGCATTTTTCTATGGCTGTCATAGATTTCATGGAACCAGTGAAATCCAGCCATTTTCAGAAATCCCATGAAGTTTTCCTTTTCACCTGAATCCACACAAAATCAGAATTTTTCCATAAGAGTCCTCATAAAATTGACACATTTTCTTAGAACACTTCATGAAATTATATAGAATATTGCAGCATCTTTTAGCCTAGTCTCTCATTGCACCTCTTAAAATTACAACCTTAGCTACTGAATTTTTACATTTCTTCCTTTCAGAAAAATAGATTATGCCAAAATATAATAGGCATGAAAATACTCTCTTATAGGAAGGAAACAAGAAACCCTCATAAATGTATTATAATTAGCACTGAAAGTTTTAATTTATATACAGTGAATCCTTATCAGCTCAAGAGCAACCTCAACTGAACATTCCTCTTTTGATTATGGAAAAATTCACATTACAGAAACTGTCATGTATAAAAATGTACTCAAGTTTCTAATGGTGCTCCCTCCCTACTTTACTTTTTTTAGGGAAGCAGATAAAGGATGAAGTGACCATTCTGGTACCTGACCAACAAGAGCGAAGAATTGCAAATGAGGAAGTGCCACCACAAACAAGAAACTTCAGTAGGTAAATACAATGTGGTCAATTTGTTCTCTAAACATACTATATATTTGCTTAAATAAATTCTCAGATCTAACAAAGAGGAGCAGATGCTGTGGCATAAGTGTTCATTAAGCTCCCAGAGTGACAGCTGAGTCATTTGTTCTGGTTGAAAACAAATCAATACAACAGCTCAAACCCCACTATACACAAGTTGGTCAGCAAGTGTCCCAAACCACAGTCCACCTCAGGTCTCATTATTGCAACTAGCTCCATTCACTCTTCAGCAAGACTACTGTCCAAGAAGGAACAAAAAAACAAGGTTCTTTCCATGGTCTACAATTAAGCTTTGATCCAAAAGCAACAGTCATTGATATCAGCAGGATTTAACCCTGGTGGTCGATCTAAACTCAAGAGATTTCATGCAAGGCTAAAGAAACAGTTTAGGAGAATTGATAATGCTGCTGAGAAACTTCTACAGGACACAGATGCCAATGAAGACAAGGAACAGAAGACGTAGCAGCAGGAAGATAATGGCCTAAAAAGAGCAAATTAATATGCCCTTAAATAAATCAGAGATCTTCAAATTGATTTGGCACAATGTATTTCAAGTCAGGAATCTTACACAGCCACTTAAGAGCTCTCTGAATCACTGGATAGTCACCTCTGGAAAGGCAAGAATAGAAGATGACGTACTAAAAGTCTGGGAAAAAGTAAACAGAATATTCAGCTCTGCAAAGCAGGGGAAGCAGAACTAAGGAGTTACAAGCCAATTTGTCTTGAATCCTCAGAAAAACACCAGAGCAAGTATTCAAACTACTTATAAGTGCCTAGAAGATAACATGGAAATGAATAGACACTAGTATGGATTTCTAGAGCATAAATCCTGTCAAATCAATGTAATTTCCTTCTGCCATATGGGAACAAGCCTTGTGGCAGAAGCGGAGCAGGAGATGTCACGTTTCCTGATTTAGTAAAGCTTGCGGTGCTGTCTCAAATGTCACTCTCACGCACACTAACAAAACACAGTCTGAACAAAATTGCAAGACAGGTACAGGAGTGGTTGGGCATAATGTGTAGAGAAAGTTATCATTTGCCCATAGTCAAAGCCATCTAGGGGGACAGGAGGATTAAAAAACTCTGCTATGGATATGATTGTGTTTTAGTACTTCCATAAATCATCTGGCCATGACACAACACACCTACTGTGCTTGCAGACTATACAAAAGTCATGCACAGGACAACAACGAGTGCAGAGGCTCAGAGTTTGAAGAGATGCTGAGAAATAACCGTGGTGCCAAGAAAAGCAGTAACACTTAATGGGGGATGGAAAGGAAGAGTCTGCAAGGCAGAGATGGTCTAATTGGAGAGCCCCAGAAAAAAAGCATTGAAAGCGACCAGAGGTCCAGAAAATGTGTCCAGGGGAAAAGATTTGAAAATTCTAGGGTCTTCAGAGGAGAGAATTTTTGGGAAGGAAATTTTAAAACTTCAAATGTACAAGAGTTTGTCACACACAGGGTTCTTGCATGTTACAAAGTTTGACGAGTAACAGCTTTAATTTCCAGCAAGACAGATGCAGGTCAGACATTAGAGCAAAACATTTATAATAACAAAGACAGTGAATTACTGGTATGGAGCCTGGGAAAACAATGAAACCTGGAATCCCTATCACATGATGTTTTTAAGAACAGCCTAGAAAAAAACGCCAATTCTTTAAGGAATTATATAAATATAACAAATTCTGCAGAAAGGGAACTTCTTGAGGCCCCTTCCAGCCCTACTTTTCTAAATGTCAAATGTCCTCCTATGTTTTAAAGCCTCAAACCACCAGAGTATATAAACACACAAGTAATCCCATTGACTTCAAAGCAAGTACACATGGGATTTAAGCATATATATATATCTATGTATAACTTGCCAGATCAGTGTAGCCAAAGGAAGTATCTTGCAAAAGTGACTGCATTTGTTTAAACCGCCCTAGATATATATCAGCATTATATTTAAAATGTGGTTTCCTGGATTTCACAGACTGTCTATAGAAGAACACCATGGATTTGTGCTACAGCCTTTTAAACAATTGTTCATTAGCATGAACCTTGTAAAATAGTGTCTATATTCATTGAAGACGGCTGGCAGTGAAAAAAGAAAAGGAAAGAAACAGGCATAAAAGGTCCAAGTAGGGAAATAACATGTTGAGAATGCCAGTATTTTCTGCTTATAAGNTTTTTTTTTTTTGGTAAGCCAGGTTGCATACAGACAGTTTCAATATGTAGTATCTATAATGTTGAGGACACTAGATTATAAACATGTACAGAAAAGAGGAAAGCTTCTTCAACTGTCTCTCACACCTCCTTCCATATGTTATCACCAAATGTTTTATTGTATGCCAATTTTCAGCAGATACCATTGGAAACAATATTTACTTTGCAGAAAATTCAGTAAGATCTGCTGTAAATTATTAACCATCCTCCCGCTCTGTCTCTACCATATTTGTACCTTTTTTTTAGGGGGGAGGATGGTGTGTGGGAGTCCAACAACATCAAGTGCCATTTCACCATAAAGGATAAGTGTTGTTCAATGCTACTTTGTTTGACCATTGCATTGGAGTTGAAACTGGCACATATGTTCCAGAAGACCAAAGGATATTCCCACATGCCTTAAGAACTGGTTGGGCAGGAAAAACACATTGCAGACTGAGTCTTAGCCTTGCCCTTGCTGCATATTACCTGTTAACCATTTATTTTGTCCTTGATTTACACAATAAAATCCTTCTATAAAGATAAAATGCACATATTAGAAGCACCTACAATTATATATACCTCCATCTTTCTTAGACCTGCCAAGAAACTGGAAAATGGAAAAAGGGAAACATTACCCCCATTATTAAAAAGGAAAGACCTAGGGAGCTACAGGCTGGTCAGTTTCACAACTGTGCCCAACAACAATCATGCAGCAGATCCTTCTGGAAACTGTGCTAAGGCACATGGAAAATAAGGAGACGATAAGTGACAACCAACATGGCTTACTAAGGGCAAATAATGGCTGACAAATTTGATGACCTTCTATCACAGGGTTACAGCATTGCTGGATGACAGAAGAGGGACTTACATAATCTAGCTCAGCTTGTACAAAACTTGGTACTGTCCTGCTCGATATCCTTGTCTCTAAACTGTAAAGACATGGATTTGAAGGAAGGACCATCGATGGATAAGGAACTGGATGGATGGTCACACTCAAAGAGTTGTGGTCAATGATTTGATATCCAAGTGGAGAGCAGTGATGAGCGCTGTTCCCCAGGGGTTGGTATTGGGACCACTGCTGTTTGGAATCACTGGGAAGGGATGCCATCCAGAGGGACCTAGACAGCCTTTAGAGGTGGCCTGTGCAGATCTGATGAAGCTCAACAGGGCCAAGTGCCATGTCCTGCACCAGGGTCAGTGCAACACCCAGTGTCAATACAGACTGAGTGGGGAATGGATTGAGAGCAACCCTGAGGAGAACACTTGAGGATGTTGGTTGACGAGAAGCTCAACCATGAACCCTATGCAAACCAGTTCTCTTGCATGGGGAGAAAAGTAGGTAAGTGGATTTTCAGAGTATGGGATCCTATAAATATGCACTGCCTCCTTCAGCAGACTGAACTCTTGAGTACGATAAGAATTAAAACCACCAACATGCTGCTTCAGATTAGGAAGGATAGCACACAGCCAAAAGTCACATCAGCTACAACTGTGAAAGGAAAACATAAAATCTGGAACTGCATCTGGAAACAGGCAGGAAGCCACCAGGGTTGCCAAACTATTGCTCTCATGTGTAGAGAAAGTCTCGTAAAACCAGAAAAACCAATGCATTTCTGAATTTTTTTTCAGGTACAGGTCAAGACAAGTTTCCCGTGAAACCATGAATTCCCACAAAGATGGGAAAAATCTCAACTGCAAAGAACAACAAGCTAATCCAGACACAAAAGGAGAGCAAATGAAATAAGACATGGAGAAAAAATCCCTGCCTGCATTAAGCTCTGCCAGGTCCTACATAAACCACCAGTTCCTTCCAACTGGTCCACCAGCAATTTTGACATGGCTTCCTAATTCCCAGCAGAGAAAACAATCAGTCAAACAAAAAAATCCACCTTCCCAAAAAGCCAAAACAACGTTCAACACTTTTTTGTCAGGTTTATCTGAAAATATTGCCTGTGAAACATGCAGCTCCGCACAGAAAACCTTCCGCCACTCAGGTCCCCCCTTCAAAAGATCTAGCAAATGCTTAAAGCAATTGCCTGCCTTGTGCTCGTGCCCTGACAGCAGAATTTCTTGTTTGCTCCTAGAAATGACTTAAGGGTTTGCTATCCATTTTGGAGCAGTGTACTTTTAACATATTTTATTATTATGACTTATAGTCAAAATGTGAAAACAGAACAGCTCACAGAATTATCATTTAAATCCACTGATACTTCATGTTTCACACAGCTAATACAATCCTCTGACCTACCAATCCAAACAGCATTTAAAAGCTTGAATGGCAAGATGCTGTCTGCTCAGGGCTGCTGATACAGAAAGTCCCTGTATAAATCACAATATCACAGAAGTCACGAAAACTGTGAATTTTGGTGTCAGCTGTGAAAATATTCCATCTGGTTTCTGTCTTGTAGAAAAGTGTTTAAAATCTGTCTAAGTACAGGAAGTTTATTTTTGCTTCATCAGTGCAGCAGAAGTAAGCAGTGTAAGACTGGTGAATAGTTCCTCAGAGTTCTGCTATTGCTCCAGGTGCTTGTGAGGTTTCCAAAACAACATTTTGGGTTTCATTTGACATCCAACTGCACTCTTATTTAACATCACATCTTTAATCCAGACTGAGCAACTCACTGGCATGCTTTTCTAATAGTTACACTTAAAAATATAACAAAAACAATAATGGGCTCCATAACATCAATGAGCTAAAGCTGACTTAGACAGCATATTCTGGGCAGAGGGCTGGGCTGGTGTTATGAATACATCTGTGTCAATAAGCATTTTCTTCCCTCATATGATGGATCTTAGTAATAAGCAACCAGTAAAGCCAGTCAATTCACCTGAACACTTATTTGCAGATTCTGGAGTTTAGGCAGACAGTTTCAGAAGGCTGGCTCTTTTTATGTAGCTCTTGACAGGGACTGATTTTATACTTTCACTTTATTTCTCTTTTTCATTTAAGTCATTCATCTATTTAATGGAAACTCTATAGAAAAATTATGATAAAAAATTACACAAGAGATATATTACTTTTTAAATCCCTATCACTACCATTACCCCATCCCAGCCAATGTGACATTCAGCAAAGAGCCCAGTATTCATTTTATTTATACCCTGTCACCTTCCTGAGATTCCTGACAACTGGGATCTCTTTACAGTATTAGTTAGACCTAGTATAAAAACAGAGCATGAAGCCAACAGAAGAAGGAAAAAGAAACAGTGGTGCAAGAGAATTTCAAGATTTCCAAGGACTAGGCTTTTGAAAGGTGCCTGGAATAGATTCAGACCTGTTTTCAAAGGAGATGAAAAAAGAGCAGTGCCCACAAGAACCTGGTCTGCTTACCCCCTTTACCAAAAGTCTCCCTTCCTCTGGCACCTCAGCAAAGGCTTTAAGCATGCGCTCAGGTGGAAGGGTCATTTCATAGCCCAGGGGGTGGAGTTGGGATGGAAGAGCTTGATAGCACCTTCTACGGCAAGCACCTCTGAGGGGACTGTCTGGGTTCAAAAGGAACTTCTGAGCGATTTAATAATTAAATGAAAAAATGAATGGCCTAGGTGAATTGCCAGTCCTAGGCTCCTGCATGACCACAAGACTTTTAAAAAAAGTATAGACTCCCTCCCCTTCAAGCTGCAATGCCTCCCACAGGAAAAGCTCATTGTCACACACATTTTAATCCATGGGCGGAGGTGCTGCTCTTTCATCTTGTTACAGCAGATAACTCTCCTGTTTCCAATCCTCCATTATCTGCCTGTCTTTTCCCACACCTCCACCCACGCTAGCAGGTTCTTTGTTCTCTAGGGGATTGTTTTTGCAGAGGGCAAAAGTGACTGGAATAGGCAGGAGACACCACAGTTGCTTTTCCTTCCTGGGTGACTCCCAGTTTTTTATTTTCCTCCTGCACTTTGTGTGCAGGTGAGCAAGGATAAAGAGGCCTTTAAAAGATAGTAAGGAAGTGCTGTGGTGGTTTCAAGATGGAGCATGCAATTGCTATTTTTGATTGTGTTAACCCAGGCATAATTATGTAATTATCCACAAAAATTTAGTCAGAGTTTTGCATATCTAAATCATTAACTTTAACAATTGACAGACTGCTTTGATTAGTATTTTCACAGACTAGCATAGCATACATTTGTCAGCTTTCCTATGATTAGTTGTAATTTGGAATTTGTTTATGCAAAATGTTTTTATTGCTTGTTTGGGGGGGAGGGAAAAAAAGGAGGGCAGAAAAGACATGTTTATCCTGTCAGGAAATCCTACAGAAGTTACCAGGGATGCTGCAAATGTATTTTTGCTGTGCTTTAATGCCATTTATTTGGTGAACTGATACAGCAAACATTGGCTTGTACTTGTTAAGGAGAATAAGAACTCCGGGTGAGCACCTTTTGCCATACAAAATTTTTTAACCAAAGTTTAAGTAAATGAATTCAGAAGCACCTAGCACTTTATGTAATGCTGTATTTTAAGTCTATTGCTTCCCAAAAACAATACTGGTGCATCATGCAATCAGTGTGAACACTTTAAAATGCTGCCTGTGTCAAATACTGTAATGCCAGCTCAGCCTTTTCATTCAGCATTGTAATCGATATCATAATTTAAGATGCAGTTTGTTAAGCTAAGCAATAATTAATGATTCCACCCTGCACCTGCTGGTGGATCAGTTTCTGTGTTAAGCTCTCCGAAAGAGAAATCTGAAAGCCACAGAGTTTATCCTTCACAAAGCAAACCCTACTGTAGCAGAATTGTGTTGACATGAGGAACAGCAATGACTTTGAAGTACTGTGATGTGAAGTCTGGTCATTCCTAAGTTACCCAACAGAGGTGAAGTGCCAGAAAGGTTTTCACTTTCTTACTCTGATTCCCAAGCACAGGCTACCTGTGACAAAATGCATCTTAAAACAATGCATACACTTCCTCCAGACATTTTGACTGGATTAGTTGCCACCATTCCTCAATGGCTGGTGGGCACAGCTTTTTCTCTGGCTGTCAGGGAGTTCAGGTAACAATTCTTGCTTTGTGCCACCATTAGGACTTCCTGAAGCACTAAGAGGCTTTGTGTTATCCTCTTTCATGCAAAACATTTTAAAAATTGAGTAAACTCACTGCTTTTTGTGAAAATTATCCTATCCAGCAGCCTCTACCTGACTAGTTAATCAACATTCACACGATTTCTCAGAGAGGCAAGGAAAGTATGTTTTGACCTCATAACCAATGACAGATTATGATTTAAAATTTCATCTGCCCCATGGCAGCTGCAGTTTGGTAATTACAGTTAAAACTTACACACTTTCCACATGATCCTCAGAGACTGCTGTGATGGACACAGCATAAATCCCGGCTTTGCAGATCCCACATATGTCTAATAACCTCACCTAGTCAGGCTTCAGTTTTCTTCATCAGAAGGGGAGGTTTGCTTCAGAGACTCATGAACAATTAATGTGAAAGACATGTCAGATGGATATAGTTTTTTCATTACTAAATAATTTCTTTTATATATATATATATCTCACACTCTTATTAGTGGATTATCTGAACCTCATCATTCAACAGTCTCTGCTCAGGTACCTGATGCCCGGTTTTAAAATCTCACTTCCTAGGTAGAGCTGACTGCTGGCATATTCACTGCATCAGCTCTCAAACGGCTGGCTCGCTGTTTGGAATTCATGGGGAGCAGCCCCGTCTGTCTTTGTAGGAATTTTGGCTGTACGACTGAGTACATGAAAATCAGGGAAGCCAGAAGAAAAGAATGATCTGTTACCTGAGTTTCTTTCACCATTTGAAATCCATTGAAAGAGAGACATCTTTGTAGCACAAGCTGTTGGCAACTCCTCTCTCCAGAGCATATCATCAGTCCCAAGCTTGTGGTCTTTTATTCTTTTAATTTTAATTGGTAACTCCTGCCTAGAAACCAGTTGGGAATTGAATTGCCTGTGTGTTCCCCCTGCTCCAGAGCGATTGCCTGTATATTCCATGTGCCTCCAAGCAGTTGCCAGCCTGCTCCTCATTCTTCCTATTAAATGCCAGTAATCTGTGCACTGGTGTGTAAAACTAACAGTACTTGATTACGTCAGGAAGGAGCACAGTACAAATTGTGGTATATGTTTCTATTTCCACTTTACCTTAGATATATGTACTCTGTCCCAGCCTTCGGCCTCAGCATTGTGAGAACAGCTCCTCGGGGGGTCAGGGAGGAGAAGCATCTTTAGAGGATGTGGATTTGCACAATCTTACGGATGGCCCCAAGGAACCTCCAAAATTCTTGTATCAGCTATTTCTACACCTCACCCGTCCATCCTGCTAATGCTGACATTAAGACAGCTTTGCACCACTATCATCCTCACAGCAGGTTTAACATCTCACAGAGGTTTACTGCTGCAGGGTGACTGTTTCCCCATGAAGCTGAACAGGTCTCAGGCTCTGCCTGGAAGGGAACACTGTGGCACTACTGCCCTATCATCTGTTCCCCTTGAGCCAGGTAAAGGCAAGAGTAGGCTAGGCCGGGTGGCAGGGATTAAGCCACTAATTAAATAGCTCATCTGTTCCTTTGAGAGCCACTTTTTTATGGACCCCATTTCAAGATGAGTGGTTTCTTCTGCATTAAGTGGGATAAATTAGCACAAGAGAGACACAAGTATAGGAGGGAAGGGTAGCAAATCTGACTCTTCTATAATGTGTTCTTGCTACCAGCACAACTTCCAAGCAAATGAAAAAAAGATAGTAGTGACTCACTTCCTCCAAGATTAGACCACTAGCGAAGAAAATTCTCCTCTCCAAATCACCAATCTGTGCAGCGCTCCTGTCAAAGCTCCCATTACCCATGACTCTGGGTCTAGCCTCCAGGCCAGGCAAGCCATACAGAATCAAAAGGATATTTCCAGTGTTTGATTATCAGGAGCTGCAGTTTTTCACAAAATTGAAACTAAAATAAGACTGCATTAAGTGCCTGTTCAGAGACTGACCACCACATAGGAGTGGTGCTCTGTGCATCAGAGACTTTTGCAGCCCACATCAGAAAAGTTACCCAAAGCTCTTCAGTCTTTTATCTGGGTTGAGGGGATACTTTTGTCTTCTCCTCACTTCTTTACATCCTTCTGTTCATGCTACATTTTCCTGCAACTCCAACAGCTCATCCATTCAGTGGACAAGGCAAGAGATACAGATGTCATCCATCTGGAACTCTGGAAGGCCTTTGACAGTCCCCCACAACATCCTCCTCTCTAAATTGGAGAGATACAGATTTGATGGGTGGACCATTCCATGAATAAGGAATTAGCTGAAGGGTCACACTCAAGGAGTTGCGGTGTCTGGATGGAGACTGGTGAAAAGTCATGTCCCTCAGGGGTCTGTACTGGGACCAGTATTAATACCTTCACCAGTGACACAGAAAAAGGGACTAAGTGTGCACCCTCAGTAAATTTGCATGTGGCACCAAGCTATGTGGTGCAGCTGAAACACCCAAGGGATGGGATGCCACCCAGAGGGACGGGATGCCACCCAGAGGGACCTGGACAAGCTCGAGAAATGGGCCCATAGGAATCTCATCCAGTTTAACAAGACCTAGTGTAAGATCCTGCATGTGGTTTTGAGTGATGCCAAGCACAAATACAGACTGGGCAGAGAATGGATTGAGAGCAGCCCTGAGGAGAAAGACTTGAGAG
Source organism: Leptocoma aspasia (assembly GCA_013399835.1). Lineage (NCBI taxonomy): Eukaryota > Metazoa > Chordata > Aves > Passeriformes > Nectariniidae > Leptocoma > Leptocoma aspasia. The sequence goes on along the minus strand of VXAX01001421.1, from coordinate 334,316 downwards.
TGTTGGTTGATGAGAACCTTGACACAGGAATGAGTGCTGGCAGCCCAGGAAGACAACCATATCCTGGACTGCACCAAAAAGAGCATGGCTAGCAGGTCAAGGGGGCTGATTCTTCACATCTACTCTCTCTGGTGAGACCCCACCTGAAGTGCTGCATCCATCTGACTACAGGAAAGACACATCCCTGATGTTGTGAGTCTGAAATAGGGCCATCAAAATGATCAGAGGGCTGGAGCACCTCCCCTATGAATACATGCTGAGAGACTTGGTGTTGTTGACTTGGAAAAGAAAAGGCTCTGGGGAGACCTTATAGCAGCCTTAGAGTGTATGAAAGGGTCTTATAAGAAAGATGGGGGCAGACTTTTTAAGAGAGCCTGTAGTGACAGGACCAAAGGGAATGGATTTAAACCAAAAAAGGGTAGATTCAGACTAGATATATTAGAAGAAATTTTTTACTGTGAGGGTGGTGAAACACTGGAACAGGTTGCCCAGAGAAGCTGTATGTCCCTCATCCATGGAAACATTCAAGGTCAGGTTAGACAGGGCTCTGAGCAACATGATATAGTTGAAGATGAGCCTGCTTATTATAGGGGGGTTGATTTGTGTGGCCTTCAAAGGACCCTTCCAATCCAAACCATTCTGTGATTCACTTTTCTCACCCCTAATTCAGTTGCCTCCTGACCTATCCTAGGTTCCATGACATCAGCCTCCCCATAATGCAACCATTTTTTTGTCCTGATGATAAGCCAGCCACACACAGCCTTGCCTTATTCAGTTTAGGAACTGCCTATTACAAATCCTCTTCCACCCTTCTGACACTCAGAGATTTCCTATTTTAGTGTACTCAGAAGGCCCCAGAAGCAGCAGTTCTCTGCAGAGTTCTTCTCCCTGAAATGTGAGCTCCATAACAATGTTGGTCATATTTTCTTTTATCAAGCAGCTCCAAAGGGGAATCTGTATTTAAACAAAAGTACTTTCATAAGAGATATCCTACTCAGACAGTAAATCTCAACTTTTAATGTAATCTGAAGCTTCTAGAGCCATTCATTAACTGTTATTTCCAGTACAAGTGCAAATGCTTTCCCTTGAAGCAGTTTGGCTGTGGGCTTGGTTTAGGTTCAACAGTGTATAAAGATGGTAATTCTTCACTCTGTATTGAATTACACAGTAGTCCCCTGAATAGGCTGGCATGGGTTGTGTGAATTACCACTACTTCACCTCCCAGACTCCTTCCTTTTACAGAGTGGGGAGCTATTTCACCCTGCTTTGCAGTGCTTGCTACCTCTCTGCATTCATCAGGATGAGGCTCCTTTCATTTCCTGCTGCTTCATCCCCCTTTGCTCACAGAGGAGCATCTGGCATTTCTCTAGGTCTGCTGCTGTAATGTTCCTGCTGCTCCTCCCCGTGACACATGAGTACAAGGCTTGCTGAGAAGAAGAGATGGTACAAAAACAGACTTACTTTCTTTCACCCATCTGCCTACCCAAATAAAGACTGATTTTTCTGTTAGGCTTAATTTCAGATTGACTAGGACAGCCCCTGCAATAAATTACAAGCTTCCTCTTCATTTCTGTGTGGTGTACTGCACACTAAACTAATTCAAATTTAGTATCCTTTTTTTAGCCATCCTTTTTAAAGGAAAACAACTTCTTTATCAGTTTCTTACTCCCATTTCTTTCTTCCTGATCCCCAAATTCCTGTTCAAGTATACCACAGCAGACTTAAAATGTAAAGCAAGGCACCTTCACAAGAGGTCTTGAGGACGACCAGTATGGTTCAAAACATCATTCTGGCAGTAATGTTCAGTAGCCATCCAACTACTTCACATCAGTGGGAGTGCTTAGATGTATCTCAAGGAGAATCTGACCTCTGAAAGAGGCGTACTGCCCATTTCTGTGTGAAACATACACTGAATCCTAAGAGCAAAGAAGGCAGACTAACCTTTGAACCACCGGCATCTCATACCTGGAGCCTCCAAACAGTGAGGGAGTTAACCTGGCATTGCCAGCCAAGCTGTCCTTAAATGAAGGAACACTGGACTGAAATCTTTCTCCTAAGAGCCACAGCTGAATCTCCCTGCTTCTAACACACTGACAGAATTGTCTACTCTCTTCTCTTTCAGGCATCTAAAAGGAAGTGTGTTTTCTCTTCCATGAAATTTGGGAAAGGAGGGATATGTCTCTTCTTGCCAGCAGAAAAAGCGAGGGCTGTCAAGACACCTAAATCTGATAATCTTCAGTGCACTAGCAGGGCAAGGTTTTGTTGGGTGGCTGCAGTATAAAAACCACGTCAAAAGGAGCCATTTAAACCCATGTAAATCATGTTCACTGACGTATAACCGCATCCATCACTCCTAAGTGATATGCCAATCCAAAAAGTAGGGCACCAGATCCTTCCACCGTGCTCAAAATGAATACTAACTTACCCTCCTTGCATCTTCAGGGAGTTCTGTGCCTCTCAGTTTAACACAGGTCACGGAACGTGACTCCTCAGTATTAAGCAGAGCCCAGCACAGGACGGCGGCAGCAGTGTTTGCAGTGTTGTTCAAACGCTCCTCACTTGACAGTGCCCTTCATTTATAGTTAACGAGGATGTGACAGCCTATTCTCCTGGCGTACCATCCAACCACACGCAAAATTCCGCATGTGCCTCACACTGCAATCCTATTTTTATCAGAATAGACATGTGCACTGAGGCTTTAACCAACAGCTGAGACAGGGTTTTAGCGTGAGATTTTCAAACCTGTCTCAGGTATTTAGAAGCACAAATTGCACTGAAAGACTAATTGAACTGTGCTTCTAAATCCCTCAGGTGCTACTGAAAATCTCTCCCTTAATAACTTGGAATCTCCTAAAGAGTAAACCTCATCGAACTTAGATGGTTATGCGGATCCCAGGGTTAAGATTTTGAAAAGCGCTCTGTACTGGCTTAACTCCCATTGACTTCAGTGGGAACAGAATTAAGTTGACATTGAGCCTTTTTGAAAATTCCCCTCCAGGTGTGTTTTCTCCCTTTGAATTTGAATAATCTGTTAACTGCTGAGATTGCTTTTTGATGTATCAGTATGAAGAATTTTACAGGAGTTTCTCACCTTAATTTTTGGTGAAACGAGATTCAGAAAAACTGTAGTGTCACAAAAACTATACCTGCTAAACCTACAGAAGGAACTATGTTTATTTTCTGTATATGTTTTGCTGATATTATTATTATTATTATGTCCTTCAGCAGCAACACAGGAACTGAAACCACAGACTTTATTGTGGGAGGTGCTGTGCATGGTCTGTTAAAATATTTGTACGATACACAGGCAAGCTGTATAACTTACTACTAATAGTCAGACTCCAGAGAAACCAAAGAATCATAATGAATATCCCCAGCAGGTGTAATTATACAGCAGCATTTCAGTTACTATTTCACCTCCTTGCAGACATTATCAGGAAATGGGGATTTCCTTCAACTCCCTGAATGTTTTAGTTTACCTTTTAAATTAGCCCTACTTACAAGAATGTTTAAAGGGATTTTTTCTGTTAATGTTGATGTGTCCCTCACTACAGTCTCACAGGCTGCACTCTACTGTCTGAGATGCACAAAACACAAACTTTTAAGGGTACAAATTGCATTTGCTTTCAATTTGAATGATACATTAGGGCACAAACTTTGCTTCTGCAACACAGGTTTTAACAATATGAATAAAAGGAAATAGACAGTAAGGAGCCCTCTATTTTGCAACAGCATCACAAACCCTCCATGGCCCAGATTCCTTATGAGAAAAAAACAGCTGTGCTAATACCACTTGCAAACAGCACAATAACCACTCCTTTGTCCCCACCAAAGATAGAACAGCAGAATCCTGTATGAGAAGTCATCTGATATGTCAGCTCATTAAATTAGTCAGAATGGGTGAATGAGGAAGAGGAATATACCATTGTAAATGTATGTTAATTAACAAATGCTATAAGAGAGGCATTTAAATGTATGAAAATGAATATTAATGAGATGAAAACACCTAATTATTGTGCATCTAATGGTATTATCCACAGCATCCAACAGAAAATGCCTACTTGTCATGCATCTAAGGCAACAGTGCAAACCTTCAGACACAAAGATTCAGTGTACATAGAAATCCTATTATGACTTTAATTACAGACCTTACAAAATATCTGCGCTGAAACTTGAATTTGGAATGATTTTTGAAGTTTTATTTATTTTTTTAAAAAGTCAGATTTCACCAATTTCTCAAATCATTGTTGCACTTCAGAACTACATGTTTCTTTGTAGTGCTTCTGAAACATTTTTCTGAAGTGCTTCAATGTCTCTGCCTACACATCTCCATTTTGCAAGCATATTAGGCTGCAAACTGGCCTGCAATGAAGTTCTGAGGAATTTTTCATGAAATTGCATGAAGCCAAAAGCTGCCTAGATGAAATTCCTCCCTTTGCAGACAGCAACCAAAGGAGAATCCTGAGTTAAAAATAGTGTGAATTCCTGGAATTAAAGACTGCTTCATAATAAATATGCATTAGGAAGCTGAAATAAAATTATACAGGCCACTTGTATTCTATTATTTCCTAATTACTCAGTGGTTGGCTTTACAGCCTCAATGTTCTTTTAATGTAAGTTTTCAATGTGAGGTTTTTTTGGGGTTTGGATTTTTTAGAGCAATTGCAGATAGAAAGTCAATTTCTTGATCACAGGTAGGACAGAAGGAGTTTTTCTTTATGGACAAAATTCTAAAGTGGCACAGCTATGCACATATTCCCTGTCCAAGATTCTAGTGTGTATGCCAGGAACACTTAGAGAAAAGGGGATATTTTAATGACTACTCTCTGCATGGTATTTGCAGTCCCAAGGAGACTAATATCTTTCACACATACAATCAATGAAGTCTTAATCCTACCATCAAAGCAATTAATGAAAATAGAGCATATTAACTTAGTATTTGAGCCAGAATTGATTCCTAGAAGATAGCACTCTCCTCTCTCAAAACTGAGTTATTAATACATATATAAGTAGCAATGTGACAAGCACTTCAGATATACCTTGACATATATATTTACTGTCACTCAAAATGACTTACAATTCATCATATTTTATAAAATATTGTATCTTATCCATGCTTCTAATTTTCTTATGAGACTGTTGCATGGAACTGTAAGAAAAATGTCAGTGAAATGGAGATACACAATTCTGGTGGATTTACTTTATTCATTAAGCTTTTTATCATATCAGAGAAAGAAATTAGTTTGTATGACTTACTTTTAATAAATCCATGCTGCCATCTATGTACCACCCATATTGCTGTAGTTGCTTCCAAACTGATTGCTTTACTAATAACTCCAGCAATGTGCTTGGTACTGAATTCAAATTAGATGCACTGATTTGAAATCACCAGACTGTCTTCTGTTCCCATTGGCAGGTAACTGCTGTTCACCTTAACAAACTCAAAAATTCAACAGCATCAGTGTATTTTACATTACTGCATATGTTAAGTTTCTCAGAGGGATTTCCCAGCCTCATACATAGAAACCATCAAAGCATTTTTGCTACCACAATTAGCAGTGGGCAGAACAAATCTGTCAGCAGTATTTTGTATTGCCTGGAATACACTTGAATTTCCAACACAAAAAAAAGTTTCCCAGCAGTTACAGTTTAACAGAGGGTGGAGTTAACAACCCTTGAGCTACAGTTTCTACAGGGAGGAGAGCCACCTTGTAGTATCATGGTAAAACTATACAGAGGAGTCATATCAGCATCTGGTACGTGGTACTAATCTATTTCTTGCCCATACTCTCTGGCTATGCAGATGACTTCAGTAAAACACACCAGTGTGCTTCAGGTAAGCCAGCTAAGTTAAAAATATTAATAGCAGTGTATTTACTTGCAAGTAGCTACACTTTTTTGTTATTTTTCTCTCATGTCTGTTTGAATCTATAGATAAAATGTGTCAATAGAATCTGGTGCATTTCTTACACATGACCTTTTTGCAAGCAACTAGAGTAACTGTACAGTGAGGGCAAGGCCCTTTAAAAACTAAGATCAAATCCTTGCATTTACTGGAAAGTAAAACTGCACACTGTATGGAACAGGGACAGATGCCCTCATCTGTTGCAGAAAAGCAACAATACCAGCTCTGTCAAAACTAAAATTTTGGGTCCAGAGAAATTACCCATTTCAGGCACAGGAAGCAGTCCTGCACGACGGTTAGCACTTTGACCTGAATGGAAGCCAGTCACAAGCTGTGGTGGCACACATTTTACAGAAGACACTTGGTCCCTCATTCCCCCACAGAGAACAAAAACCATAAATCATATCCTCTGTAGAAAAACACAATGTAAATTCAATCTGAACAAAGCCCAAAATATATTTGTATATGTCCAATTCACATGACAAAAAGAAAAATATCCTTTTTCAGATAGTTTAAACAGTCAATATTAAACTACTGAGCAGAAGAGCTGAAGATATTGATAGCCAGTAATGCAGATGAGATTGGTGTTAATTGTTAACATCTCCTGGGCTATGCTTCCTATGTCCCTGCACAGATGATGAATAAAATTATTTACGTATTCAAGTAATGAGAGCTAGGCATTTTGATATCCACATACATGGTAACTCAGACCTCCTCTGAGACCCCTACCTGTAATTAGGAACAGATGTAGGATCTTGTTCCTGGATTGATAAAAACAAATTTCAGTCCTCCAATGATATATGGCCTAGTGGCACAGTAATGGGAAGAATACCTCTGCAGAAGAATTCCCGTTCAGACACTGGATCTAATCAGCTTCCCTCTGGCTCAAGAACTCTACTACTTTAGATCCAGTGCTTTTCCACCACTGTTTTGGGACACTCACTGAAACACAGGTGACACAGCAAGTGCATAACAAGAAAGTGACAAGCAGTGTTTATATGGCTTCACCTCTGATGAAGAAAACCACATATCTGTACCCTCCAAAACCACAGCAATTTTCTAACATTTCACCGTGATGAAGTCATTTAAAATTAAGAATACACCACATTATGTGCTTTCAGCAACAATTCTCACAGCTCAGCATGTGCAGCTGGGGAACATTCTTCAAATTATTTCATGGGAGAAACTCAAGATGACATTCAGCATAACATACTCTATTCTCCAAACGTCACACTAGTGCAGGAGAACATGCCCATCACCAAGGTTTCATGAACTGAAAGTAGCTGCATTTCTTACTTTGCATCAGTTGGCTGAAATAACCCAATGGGAATAGTTACCTGCCCATTCTCTTGCTCTCACACACAAGTACCAAGAGCTCTGTATTGTCTCAACAGAAGAACGAATGCTCTAAAGGGGATTTGCCATCTATACAAGTTGCAGGCTGACCTTTCCCCAGTCAGATGCATCACTTGGACTACCCCATGTGTGCTTGTGCTAGCCCCACTGGATGCTCCGACAATAAATAACAGGATACTGAGGGCCAATGGCAGGCCCAACCATTCACAGCACTAGGCCTGGAGAAGTTCAGATAAGCTGCTGTGCTCATTTTCATCGAGTGACAAGTAAAGCTGCCTTCCTTCATGTTCCTTTCCTGACCACTAAATGTCCCTCACTTTATTTACCTTCATCCAGCAAAGCTTGTAATTCTCACTGGCTACTGGCATAGGTGACTAAAATTACGCCTTGAGAAAACCCAGAAGAGCTGCAGCTCCTTTGGTCTGTAGAATAGAGACAGAAATTTGTATTTACTGAGGTCACCTCAGTACCAGAAAGCTTCACCAGTTTCATTTAAATCTGACTGAAACAATTCAAGTTCAACTGATGTGAATGCCTTCATACATCTTTATTTAAAGATGTTAAATGGGAGTTTACTTGATTTCAAACCTAATCCAAATCTAAAAGAAGTGACCAGATGAAATAAGACTGTCCATGCCACATTTTCCATCGGTTTAACTAAGCGGGCTTACCAGTAATCTTCGTGCAACTCCCTCATGTATACATGTCTGAAAATACATTCACTCTCCAGCATTACCCTGCTTCATGCCAGGAGAATTTGCAGCTGGAAGGGGCTCAGGGGAACCTCAGTGCCTGGAAATAAAAGAATTGTGGGGGAGAATCATAGCTGCTGTGCTCACCAGCCCTCCATGGACATTGCCTAAATTACCGTAATTAATATAGGGGAATATTTCTGTGCTCCTCAGTAGTTTATAAACATTACAGAAAAAGGAATGTTTTATATGTCCCCTGATGGGTTTTAAATGTTAATAAATGATGTGCAAGGAGGTATTTTACATGTCTCTATTTAACAGTGAGCTGACAGCTGCAATTATAGGCCAGTCTCTGACCCCAGCAATTAGGAACCTGAGGAGTAAATGGAGTAACTTTCTTCCAGAATAACACGGTGCATTGGGATGCAGACTCAGCATTTAAACATCCAGACACAGAACCAAGGTGAGACATTTCTGACACCCTGAAATCTCCCTTTTGCTGCAGTATGCACTTGCCAGTCTCTGGTACCTGCTTACTTTATCACCAGAGACCCAGTGCCACTCTTCCAGTGATAGCAACAGCTCATCATCTTACAGCTCCAGGAGAGAGAATGGAGCAAGCAGTCAATTTGCTGTATTGCTCCTCCTCTGTGGACTAGAAAAAGAGCATGAAGACTTGGCACATCCAGGACAGCAAAAGAGGACAGGGGTATTGCATGTGTCACTGTATGCTTTCACTCTCTTTTTGGCCAAAACCCTATTACTACTGAAACTGCAGCATTCTCTCTGCTATGAGGTTTCCGTGCCTGCACACCTACCTACACCAGCATGAAGAGGAGCACTCCTATTCTTTCTAAGTCTAGGAGGAGCATCCCTAGCCTTTCAAAAGGTAGCAAAGTGACTGCTCAGGAATGTGTGCCCCAGCAGAAATCCCCACTAGGTCTCAGTTAGCCCTAGTTACTACCCTTCCCTTCTGCTCTGCCCAGCCCTCAGCAGAAGAGAGCCTCTGTGAAGTTTAAGGCAGATTGAAGCAATATTTTAGCTACCTATGTTTCAGGTTAAAACCTTTGTTGCAAAGTAACAGCAGAGGAAGAAGTCTTTGTTTTTTGCCAAGGCCCTAAATCTGCTTACAACACTGTATTCCTGCATGCCTGTGTATTTTCACCTTCTTGTCTCTTTTACCCAAAAATAACCTTTGGTCTTGATCCTTAAACTGGCTGTGTTCACTGTTGTCAGTGTGCACATTCATTATCCCTGTTAACCACTGAGGTACTGCCTAAGGCAGCACACAGCTGTTTTGAGGCACTTTAGCCCATGCTGTACGTGCTGCTTCACTCCATAGGAACTGCACCCCACTGACAACAAAAGGCAACTCTGACACTGAATGAAACCAAGCAGAACTGCGAGTAGCATCTTGCATTTCCACTACATCCTCACAAAGGCAGAGAAATGGGGTTTACAATTCTATTAAAACCCAACAATGTAGTATTTTGCCACTGACAACCTCTTGCTTTTATTTTAGAAGGTCAGAAGCTGAAAGCGTAATATATTTGATTTATTAGGAAAACTAATTTTCTTTATTATTTCCCACTTTTTTTTTTTCTTACAGGAGGGGTTGTAACTAATTTCTTTCCTCCTCCACTTTCTAGTGTTGGATTGGAACAGGGTTTGCTCAGCTATTAGAATTACAGCTTTTTTTCTTCAATTAGTGGTCCACAAGTGCACCCCTGCAAAATTAGAAGAAATTTTGGGTGGAAAGAACAAACTTTATTTTTAGATTTGGACAGAATTAGGTTAACATTTTCAGGGCATTTATGCTGCATCAAATTACAGGCAAGCACCATTTAACATCCTTAATTCATACACTCCTTCTGTTTTGCACAAAGGTTTCTCAGCTCTGTCTTAGGCATTACAGTCTCGTTAAAGTCAGGGTCATTAGTACAGAATTTCCTGGACTAAGTTATAGCTGTTCTTCAATTCCTGTCTGTGTTTGGTTATGCATTTCTTCTGGTTTGTATTAACTCATATATAAGTTATTACGATCACTCTTTTATTCTTTAGAGCTTTACTGTTATTGATTATGGATGGGTTTCCAGGGCTTTTGAACAACAGAGACCACATGTTACTACTGAGTTTGTCTTAGGCATCATGTTCATCTCACTCTAGATGGCATACGTCAAGAACATTCATATTAAGTCAAATAACATTGCTTCGGCTACTACAGACATTATTTACAATGAAGCATGACAGTACATTATTATATTTGTCTGTCTAGATATTATAATTGCCTGTTAATTAAATTTAGGTAATAAAGTGGGTAGAAGCAGCACTACCATATGGCTAGTCATGTCTCCATGAACAATGGCTATAGGTACTGAAACTTAGCTTGAGAATGAACTGCCACAAGTGTGTGGCAAAATCTTTTAGTGTCTCGAGACACCAGAACTCAGGCAGAGCCAGGTACTGAAAGCTGTGGCACCAGGAGGGACACTTGACTGACCCTGGTGCTCTTCAAAACCAAATCCCACAGGTGCTGGAGGTTACCCCCTCACAGGACCCCTCACACACCCAATCTCTGAGAAGCAGCACATACAGCCCCTGCTACTTTTATACCTCTAACTCAAGGTGGAGGAAAACAATATTGTGCACACCTCCTTGAAAGAGTGCCAATCCCTGCAGCCAGGAGATGAGGTAATACAGTATGGAAGGCCAACAGCAGTTCAACAGAGAGTGCTGGATCTTCTTAGCCCTAATTATTGTGCAGCCCCATCTAACCAGCTGCTATTCTGTTGTCAGCTACAGCCAATAGTCAAGACCAAAGAACAGAGATTACACATCAGTTGCAATCTATTTTTTATGCTACAGCACTTCAGTGACATTCACAGGATAAGTCTTAAAAGTGTCTCACTCCTGCACAATCAAATTAAAGTAATTCAGCAATGGCTCGTTTGCTGAAATATAAACATTGTACATATCTTGTATTTGAAAGAGTAGGATTTTTCTACAGGGAAAAATTATTTGCCATGAACTTGACTAATTTTGCAAGTTCTCTGTTTATTAATAAAACACAATTCTTTCACATTTACAAAATACAGTAGTAATACTTACCATCTTATGGGCTGCTGTGAGACATAATTCACTAATTCTTCTGAAGTGCCCAGATATCATCCAAAGAATGCAATCTGAAAATAAAATTGTGATTAGTACATGTGAGAGATTTATTATATTCATCTCCACTCTCCATTACGCAAATGACGGATTCTGTGTATGAGAGTAAATCTCACCAGATTTTGCTATACCTCAGTGGTACCAGGAACCACATTACTCTTACCAATATTTCTGCTTTTATATTCTTTTCTCTGAAACAACACCTAGGAATTTAATTCAAAAATAGAAGCCTCACTAGGCAAAGTAAATTTGTGCACTTGTCAAACCCACAAAAATTATATAATTCCACAATATGAAAGATGTAACAAGTGAATTTACACATTCACAAAGCAGTATCAAGCACTGCTAGATACATGCTGAAGATGATATTGTTGCTTGGACACAACTATTTCTTTCCACTGGGTTTCAGGAGAATTCAGAGCAACTAAGATCACTAGGCACATAACCTACATGCCTAACATTAGAAGGCATCTATAGTCCCCAGATGCAACAAAAATTATACATTTAAACCTACTTCAAACTAGACATAGTACCTTCAGACAAGTTGAAGGCCTCCATGGAAATATTTTCCCAAATTTTGCTCACCCTTGAAAGTAAGTACAATATAAATCAGGAGAGCTAAGCTGGATTTCCATGTCTGCCACAAGACTTCAGTATGACCCCAAGCCAATACCATATAAAGGATACTTTCTGGCATCCCAACCACAGGTAGGGCACTTGCACCACCTGGAAGCATCCAATCCAACCTGCAGCTTTGAAAAACTTCTTTCAATCCCTCTCTGCCCCTGTAAAATGGGGGTTATGTTTCTGTCTTTCATATAATGTATAATTGGGGTGCTTAGTCCATTGGGACACTAATCTCAGCCCTTATGAACTAAGGGAGAACAAGCACAGTGATGACACCTCAACAGTGACTAATATGTATCTACATGCTACTCACAGAGACAGAGAAAAGCCTCCCCAAAACACACAATTTGAAGTGCCACTCTATTAAACAGGCTTGCAAGTTTAAAAAATGCCCCTCTGGGCCTCCATTCTTCTTGTCCCTCAGTAATTTCAACACATATATTCACTACAAGGAAATCAGGAGTGGAAAGAGGGGGCACCTTCTCCACAGTTTTTGTGAGAAACTCGGCTCAAAACAGGTTTCTAATCCAAGAATTGCATTCTACTTTTTATTACATGCTTTATGCATTTCTAGACCTCACCTAGATTAGAAGTGGATAAGCCAAAGCAAACACACATGTGCACATACACACAGAGTGCTAGGTGCATTTTTCTGTGAGAGAGTTTGCTTTCCCAGTCTTTCTGCATCTGTAAGCAGGAAGGCTTAAAAACCTTGCAAAGAAAGTCTGTTCCCATGAGAATTCCTGCCTCACTCTCCGCAGATTAAAAGAAGCAATCTCTGCCTACTGTGCATGGGAATCCCAGTATTTTGGCACGGTTTTAACATCAGCATCATTAGAAACATTGATTTATTTTAATTGTCACCTTGTATCCTACACTGCCAAATGCAGTCAGAATGTCAATTCTTTATCAATGTGAGCTGTTGACATGGAAACAGATCTGCTGAAATGGAAGCAGTAAGAAAAGATGTGTTACTCCTCCAAGTTATACTTAGAAGTGGTAAATCTGTGTGTGCCAAAACAATTAAATACTCAATAAACTACACAGAAGAAATAAACTATTTGGGGTGACAGTCATTTTAGTTGTTTACATCATAGACTGCATTTAGAAAATCTCCAGTGTTACTATGGTAACAGCTTTTCCTTAAACGTAGTTGTGGACGCACTTAAGGTATGATCTAAATTAACTGGAGATGGAGGAACAAAACTGGGCAGCAACTGCTGAAGGAGTGACTGGCTCCTTCATATCAGCCTGTCCTATCTGCTGCAGGCACTGGCAAGGGTACAGCCAGAGTAATATGTAGCATAGACACCTTGGCTCATCTTTGTCTGTGCTTTCAGAGAGCACCTGAAGCAGCTGACAGACTGCATCAGGTAGGTTTTAGAGATAACAAAGAAAAACAGAGCTGCTTATCATCCCCACGCAGCTTGCAGTGCATCCCAGAACTGCTTGTTCTCTCCCTCTGGTCACCAGATAGGTAATGGGAAGAGAAGGCAGGCAAATAAAGGAGCCTCTAAGAGGGGCTGGAGGCCTCTTTGCACATCTGGCATGGTTTGTGGCTTTCCTCTTTGAGATCTCTCCCAAGGAAGGGAGCAGAGGTGCAGAAAGGCAAGAGTGCAGCACAAGCCTTCTGCCAAAATCTGTGACTTGGAATGGACACTGCCTCACAATTAACTTCACAAAGCTAAGAAACTGTCCTAAAAGATGCAGTGCAGACCTTTGACCAGCACTACATTTCCACTAGAAAGATTAAATCTCTCTGCTGCTAAAGCTAGTTTCATAGTCATAGGGAACAAGGCCAGAGGGGCAACTGTGATCTGCTGTTCTTAATAGGGATTAAAGGAACCTATGGTCTTCTGCACACCTGCCTCCAACCTGAAAGCAAACAGTGAGATGGAGATCACTCAGGAGAAAATTGAAGGAGAGGCTCCTCTGCCCTCTTGCCAGATGCCAGGGCAAGGGGCAACAGAAGGAAAAGACACATTTGAAGCAACTTCTCTGAGCAGGATCATGGAGGCATTGGAGCCAGACACTGTTCAAAGCTCATGGATCCCAGCAATGCTGTGAGGCAGTGCAGTTTTGAACTTGCCTAGAGCAACCCACCCCTGCTCCCACTTCAACTGTGGTATCAAGGCATGCAGATTTTTTTTTTCCCTTTTCCACTTTTCACATTTCTGCATGATTTTAAACCTCCCAAAAGCTTGTGCATCAATTAATGAGAGAAGGAAGGACACACATCATTAATTACACACCGGCCTGTGAAACAGGGACATAGGATATGGCATAACATTCTAAAAATAGCAGGAAGCCCTGTCTTGTTTAGGTCAAATTTTATTTGAATTCCCATAATAAAGCAGCTGATATTAAACAATGAAGTACCACTGTTTAGCCTCAATGGGTGTTCCAGACAGATCTGCTATAACTTAATCCACACAACAAAACAAAAAGCCAAGGAACGTACATTTATGTGAGCGTGAGGCAAAATAGTGCTTTAAACTTCTGCAGCATTTATCAACCCAAATCACTCTACATACACATACTAACTTAAATGCTTCCATCTGTATTGTTATCTTACTCCATCTGTATTATTATCTTGTATTTTGGTGAGATTCATGAGGTGTTGGGTTAGATGCTGGGCCAAATTGCTGATACAGCTCCACGCAGTCAGATGAGGAGACAGGCTGCTGGCTGTCATAGTTGTTCACAGAATTCTGCTTTTCTTAAATAGGGATGAGGGAACAGAACTGGAAAAGAAAAGAACCTGTACTGCATGTCTGTAGGCACAACTGCTCTAAACAGCTTTGGCTTTTGAGTGGGTTAGCATAATATTTCTAGGTCACTGAGGCATGGATATTGGTGGCATACATACTCCTTGGAATGAGGGACATGCTCTGTCTGAATTAGCTTGTAGAGGAAGTAGAACACAGTGGTGAAGGAGGCATAAAAGCATCTTGCTTACACAGTTTTCAAACAGGAAGCAGTAATTTGCAGACGAGAAGAATGTTACAGAAAAAAAAAAAAAAAACCAACCAAAAACCCAAACCACAACTTCCCCCAGAAAAAATACTTTTTCTCACACGTATCCACAAAGCCTCCTACCTTCTTCTTCATCCTCTGGAGTGGATTGTGGCTGCCAGAAATACACATTACAGAGGGACAAAGAAAAAAATTATAGTGGAACTACTAGTGTACATTCATAGACTTTTGAAACCTGCCCCAGGGGCAACTTGGCTTCTAGTTAGAACACATAAGATCATCATATTCAAAGCCTCATCTGAAAACATAAACTATGATCTTATCCCATACTAACAGCAATAGAAGCAGCAATCTTCTATCTATGTCTCCATCTTCAACATTAGAAACCAAAGGTACTGTTTTCTAATGTCCCTTGTACATCTGAGGAGCAGATGATCTTGAAAGCTGCAGTCTTTTGATCCTACATAAATTGGATGCTTTTGACAATGTCACCCAGAATATTCACATCAGTCCAAGGAAAACATAATCTAAAACAGGGGATAATTTTGATTTTCCTCCTGACTCAGCAGAGAAGATAATTATAAATGGAAAATGAGTGTTCTTGAGGGTAAATATCCCTGCCGTAATCCTACTGCCAACCAAACTAAGGTTTGCCTGCTGCAGTAAGGTGTATGCTAACTTGGCTGGAGGAAAGCTAAGACTTGTCAGTTTTCAGAGGTCACTGGTGATCTTTTCTATGTTATAATTCAGGATTTTAGAGTATAAAAAACAGTGGATGGGGAAGGGAAGGGAAGGGAAGGGAAGGGAAGGGAAGGGACCTCTGAAGATCATCAAATGCAACACCCCTGCTAAAGCCGGTTCATCTAGAACCCACCTCCACATCAAATCCAAATGACTCCTCCTACTGACTGGTAACATGAAGCAGCTTATTTTCTCAGGTGCTATTCAGCGTAAATGTGACTTCCACCTCTGGAACTGGAAGAATTCCTTTTGTCAAGCAAGCACAGACAAGCTATCATTCAGCAGTGATAGCTCAACACTGATTGAAAATCTCATTCATCAGGGGGAAGAATTGTAGGGTTTCTTTTTAAATTAACACAGAGAAAAAAAAAAGATATTTGTCCAGACTCAGTCGTTTTCATTCCTCCAGCAGCTGCTAGTTTGAGAGAATTTTAAATGGTTGGCCTTTATGAAATGAATTGGTAATCACAGCCCTGTGCCTCACACACAGCAGACTGGTAACAGGATAAAGCCTTTCACCTCAAAGGCTGTGGTTCAAATTCAGAATAATCCTTAACTTCATAAACACCATCACTACATGATGGGCATTTGATTGTTATCATACAACGAATCAGGTGTTTTTCCTAGCAGAAAAGTATTCATGCCACAGTCAACATACTAATTATTGTCAGTAATTAGCAGCACTCTTGGCAGTGGCAGTAAAGAGACCTGTAGAAAATTGCCCATTTGTTCATCCCTTGGGGGTTGTCATCTCAAGGCAGGGGGTCAGGCCCTTCAGTCATTGTGGTGATTCTTGCAGCTCTTTCCCACCCCGGGTATGTTTTGTGGATAAGTGGAGTTCAGCCTCCAGAGCTGCCAATCTACACTTTTATTACCACTAAATTACTTTTGTTTCAAATGCTGGAGGCAACTTTGAATGCCAGCTCTAATTAGATTGTAATTGTTTGGAGATCTGAGCAATTGTGGCAGATTTGGGTGGAGACTTTGGTGGCTTTTAATATTTGTGCAAATAGGTCTCAGAAGCACAAAACCTGCAGCTGCTTGTAACACTGGGCATTTTCTTAAAGAATTTATACTACTAACCATCTAAGCCAGGCAGGATAAATTTCAAATTTCAGTGTGCAGAGTGATCTGCAAAATCCTCCTCCAAGCAGACAGCTCCACAGGTCAGGCAGTTTTCATGAGCCCAGGATGTTTTGGTACAAACAGAAGAAGGTGAGTTTAATTAGGAACAAATATTTTTGTACAAACAGAACAAGGTACAGTAACCTAAACAAGAACCCATAGCAGAAAATATATATATGCATATAAAAAACACCATATTCTCAGAACTATAAAAAGCCACACACTAAAAAGAAAATAAATTTCAAATATACATAGGAGTAAATACCAACATTTAGCATTAGAAGCCTTATCTTTCACTTAAGAGAAAAATACTGATGAACAGTGCAGGAACTCCATGCCCTGTTGCTGAATACGTTTATTGCTCTTCCTTCAGGAAACCACAGACCCCCTCAACACTTCAACCCCTTCTAATATAACACAGTCCAGAGATCTGCAGGGAAATCCTAAGGATCTGAGAGTGAACATTTAAAGGCCAAGGAGCTTCTGCTGGGAGACGCCATGCTTTCACGTAATCTCCTGAGGTCTACCTGTCATAATGACAACATTACCTCTTCATGCAGCTCCAGGGAGTGCTGCACAAATATTGGATTATCTGGTTCAATGGCCAAACAAAAAACAATCATGAACAGAAAAAATTTCAATTGTATCTACCTGAAATAAAAGCTAAGGGGGTGGTTTGGCTAAGGGAAAGAAAAAGCACACTAAACAAAAACACCAAACAAAAAAAATACAACAGAGGAGGAAATGTTTGCCTTTAAAATAGTAAATATTTACTGTTCCCTATTATTTCCTCTGCTCCTTACTTTTTACTGGAAAAGGAAAAAAATGCCCACATTCTTTTTATATTTCCTTTTATCCTTTTCTTTGATTTGGTGGAGATTATTTTATAAGAAACATCACCAAATTTCATGTCATACCAAAGTAGATCTGCCCTCCCTGAGAGAAATCTACTTAGAACACTTTGCTGAGGTCTAGCTACAGGGAGAACTGTAGAGGCTGAACTACAGAGATCTAGTAACCACAGTTTTGTCTAAGAAGAATCAAGTTTTCAAGTAAGAAAACTCATCAGTTCCATCAGTATGAATCAAAAACGTTTTGATTGATGGAATTTTTTCCCACAAAGAGGACCAAATACCATCCTTTGATGGACAGACAAGCAGCCTCACTTACCATAAATAGTGACCCCTTAGTTTAGTTCTCCTGTAAGCTCCTGCTGCAGCACCTATGTGAAATGAAAGGTACAGATGGATTCCACTGGTGGCAATAAAGTCCATGAGATACCATAGGCACATTTCCACAAGTTTCAGTAGCTTGTTGCGTCTGTGGCTGACAGAGAGCACACTCGGGAACCCCTGTGGGTCTGTTATCCTACAGCTCTGTGAGGACTGGTGGGGTTGGTAGCTGGCTCCTTCACTTCCACAGAATCAGCTAAATTGGATTCAAGAGCTTCTGCAGCCAAACTGACTTTACTAAATACCAAGAAATACCCTCTACTAAATACACCAAAATCAGAATTAAATTTGTTCAGGAGGACAAAAGAGAAAAAAAGTTCCTAAGTCCTCAGACCTCTGCATTCAGCACATATATGCTAGAACTGCCACCAGTAAAAACAAGCTTGAACAGTCACTAGAAGAGACAGATGCATAAGTGGATATACTCCAAAACTGAAGCAAAATTTGCTTAGAATGACAGAAGTGGGAAAGATTCAGAAGTGTCCAGGTCAATCCCAAATCAATACAGTCCAGTGCCCCAGACTTTATTAAGCAACTGTTAAATATAGCAGGGGCAATGCAAAGAAAGAGAAAAGCTATTTAAATACAAAAAATAGTCAGAAAATTCTGTAAAGCAAACCTCCTTAAGGTGTATGATAAGCAATCCTCTCTAGGTGGCCACTAGAAGAAAAACAGAATCATTTGAGAATGGAATACTCCTGGATGACAAGTTTAGCTCAAGTCCAAATGCAGAAACAGAGGAGCAGACTAGTGTAGTTTCTTCTCATGCTTGTTCCAGGCTCTTGTAAAGGTCAAAGATTCATTGTCCCAGTTCAGTACACAGGTCTTTGCTGGGATCAGGGAGCATGTTAAAGTGAATGGATGGGAGAAACCTTCATCAATCCCACTAACACAGAACAAGAGCCCAGGCAGCAGAAGAGCTGCCCAATCCTGTCGGAAATGGCACTACTACCCGTTGTAAAGGACTGAGAGTCCTTACATTACACTATGGCACAAGCAATCAGCAGAAGGTGTAATGTACGGCACCAGTGATTACAGGACCCACCTAGAGATATAAATCTGCCCCGAAAGCACAGAACTGCCAAAGAGCATGTCCATTAATCTTGCTTCAATAGCTTATTGCACACATCAAGAGACATGCAAAGGCAGGTCCCTGTAAAGCCAATCCATGTCTATAGCACGTCTGGCAGTGCATCCAGTACTGTAATTCTACATCTAAGGATCAGATTGTGGGGACTCTGCCTTTAAGACATCATTAAAACCTGTACACACATTCACACCTCACACAGGCTCGGGGGACCTTGCTGTCTCCTCAGCCATGTTCAGCTATAGACCAGCAGTTGCAAGAGGAAGAACATCTGCTCCTCAGAAACTCTGTGTATTACAGCTGAAAGTAAGGTGCCTGACTTTTTCACCACCACTTCATTATTTTCATTTCTCTGACAGTCAGCTGTATCTGTTCACAGAAATGCACAATGGTTTTGTGCCACATAACTCTTCTTTCAGCAGTTAACTCTAGATTTACATCTGTTTAAAATGAATGTGGAAATAACCATAGAGTCCAAACCTTTAAAGCTGAGGTTGAACAATTCATATTTCTACTTCTGGCAAACCTGCAGAAGCACACCACCCCTAGCAAGATGAATTTGTGTGCTCACATGGAGAGGAAAAAATGAGTGCCTACATGAACACAGAGACAGATAGTGGTCATCTGACAATGCCAGCCTGAGAGCGGGGCTTGGAGCCAGCAGGCAAACCCTGGTATCTCTGCCCCCTTGTCCCGAACACATACACACGTTGCAATTACTCTAGCACTTGAGGTCCAGGGGCCCTGCAAAGCCCAGGAGCAAAACCAACGTGTACTCTTTGTTCAGAGAGTGCATAGAGCAAAGGAACTTAACCCCTCAGACAGAACCCGGATAGATGCTATGGGAGGGAAGAGACCGCACCTGGCAGCTTCTCCTGCTGGCCAGCAGCCATGCTGAACACCTCAACTCTTCTCCTGAGCCATGCCAAGAGCACCAATACAGCCCGGAAAGTCACTGGTATTGTTACTGGCAGCACTGGTACCCACACATACACGGGCCTGGAGCCGGACCCAGCTGCTCCAATTCTTCCCTCAAACACCACCCGGCCAGCAGCAGCATCTGCAGCAAAACACCGCCTCGAGCACGGCACAGGAACACACACGGGCTGGCGGGCGAGACACGACCGAGCTTGCGTTTACTTAAGGCAGGCTCCGGCGGTGCCCCGAGCCCGGC
>VXAX01001421.1:259432-312200 GCA_013399835.1 Leptocoma aspasia | reverse complement strand
CCGCAATGGCGGGGCCGCAGCGCCCCCTGCCGCCGCCCCGCCGCCCGCCGCTCCCGCGGGGACAATCGCGGGCACGCAGGGAGCGGGCGGGCTCGGTTCGGGCTTTAGCGACTTCCGAATCGGAATCTCAGGGTACCCCGGGCCCCCCTCACGGAATGGTTTCGGTGGGAAGGCAGCTTAACGACCATCTGTGCTCCAACCCCCGGCTATGGGCAAAGGACGCCTCTCACTACATCAAGTTGGTCAAAGCCACATCCAGCCTGGCCTCGAACGTTTCCAGGGATGGGGCACGCACAGCCTTTCTGAGCAACCCGTTCCTGTGTCTCATCACCTGCAGAGTAAAGCATTTCTTACTTATGTCTAACCTAAATCTATCCTCTTTCAGTTTAAAACTGTTGCACTTTGCCCTGTCACTGCCAGTCTTCGTAATAAGTCTTTTTCCATCCTTCTTACAAGCCCCTTTATATACATTGAAAGGAGTTGAAAAGGTGTCCCTTAGCCTTGTTGAACTCCATGAGGTTCACTTAGGACCACCCCTCCACCCTGTCTAGGTCCTTCCCTTCCCCCAGGCAAGCCCACTGCACCCTCTGCTTGCTGTCATCCACAAATCTGCCAAGGCAGCACTGGCCACCATTGTCTGTAGCAATAATGAAGATATTGAACAGTTCCAGTCCCAATACGGACCCCTGAGATCCCTTGTAACCAACCTCCATTTGGGCATTGAGCCATTGACTGCAAAATTACTGGAATGCAGCCATCCAGCCAATGCCTTGTCCAACAAATAATCTTTTTCTAATTTAGCAATGAGGATGTGGGCAAGGTCCTGGCCTGTTGCTGAGGGAGAAGGACGGTGCTCCTGTGCAGGAATGACTGGCTTTGGAAAACATGAGGTTGTTACCCCAAAAGCTTCAGCTGGAGCACTTGACACGCTGGCCAGGGCCACCATTGGCCAGGGCACAGCTGGCTGTGTGGGCACAGGGTGGCCAGTCCCCAGCAGCATCCATGCTCACTCACTCTGTCTGCCTGCATGAGAAGAATATGTTCCCCTCAAATTACTCAGCAAGTAATGAGCGGCAGCAGCAGCCACTACAGCAATATAAATCCACCGGAAAGGATTTTTTCCCTCCCTTTTCCAAGATAAAAATCTCAGAACAGCAAAGACTACACCATTGACTAGGCTATTAAAATGATATTTATGAGGTAATCACTTATTTTAACTGCCAGCTACATAAAATCTATCATGAATAAAAAGACTCAGGGAATTTTATAATTATCATTTACATTTTCTTAAACCTATTTAACAAATCAAATTTTCAGTCCCTCCACCCAAAAATACATCAGAAGAAACAGAGAAAGAAAGAGGCAGCAAATGGGCAGTTGAATCATCTCCCATGCAGGGCTGCAGGGGCTCTACTCTGTTTATCCAAAGTCAGTCCCTCCCGACAAGAATGGCTCTTTAATTGGGGCTAGGGAACAAGGGATGCCTTGTACATGTCTGGTTGCACCATGAGCAGTACTTTATGGTGCCCCCAGTACTCAGAAACCCAAAGGAGGAGTCTGTGATACAGGGAAGAGAGGAACAGATGTGCAAGCAGCCAGTGGAGTCGTTTTGCAATGAAATACACTGCTTTGTGCAGTGAAAACATTTTCGTTTCTGCAGGAGGGTTGTTGGTAAGGTAAGAGCAGCATTCTCACACCTGCCCCAGGCCAGCTCATGGTGAACACACAGGGGTGAGAAAGTTTCACTCAGGATCCTTCTGGGAGAGAGTCAGGACAGGACTTTTCTGGATCACTTTAGGTCTAGTAGAAGACAGATGCTCTTAAGGAGGCTCTGCAGGCTCAGTGCAACACACAGGCTATGCCAGAGAGGTGATGGTTTTCCATACAGCAACCTCTGAACAGGGGCTTGCAACATTCCCCAAGTGTAGATGTTGCTTCATAGCAGCACTCCCACACCATACCTGACCACCTCACCCTGCTCCTGGCACAGGCATTCCTGCTCTGTGCTTCCACACAGGGAAAGGGCAGTGGAAAGTTTTTGAGGCACACAGGTGCAGCCCCACAGGAGGTCACCAGCAGAGCAAGATTTACAGCCAAGGTTTTGGCCAATGCTCCAGTCTACACCAGATCACTGACTATATGCAGCTTGTTTGGCAGCTGATAGGCTGGGCTTGGGATCCTCAGCCTAGGGAAAGCAAAGGGAGGGCAAGGCAACAGCGATGAGAGTAGGAGTTAAAGACAACCTATCCATCCATCCATCCATCCATCCATCCATCCATCCATCCATCCATCCATCCATCCATCCATCCATCATCCATCCATCCCTCCACCCCAGGGACCACATGTTTTGTCCTGATTTCCACTATCCCTCCTTTATCCATAAATAGTGCAACCCCGTGGGCCATCCGGTCTCTCAGACTTTGCAAGGGTGAGTTACAAAATAACCAAGTGAAATGCAACAAGTTAAAACAAACACATGGTGTATCTCACCTCGCTGGGTCTCTTTTACACCTTTGGATCTTTCCCCTCAACTCATCCGTACAAGGTAGGCACACAGGACTGCTCGTTGGTTCTTGATAAGAAATTCATATTAATTCAGTAGGTCTGCAGAACTCAAAGTTTGCTATGCCACATGCTTGATCATACTTTTAAATTTAAATTGGATGAAAACAACTATTTCCCAACTATGCAAATCAGCTATTTAGAGTGCCAGAATGATCATGGTATTTCTTCAATGTTCCTAGTGTCAGAGCATATTTTTTTCTTTTTGGAAAGCGTTCAGATTATTTCTTGTACTTAAAAAAAAAAAAAATTTGTTATCCTTTTAATTTCAAAAGAGCTTCCTGAATATGCTGTGTAGGTAGCAGCATGCTGGACAGCAAGAAGTTTGGAATTCAGTATTACTAAATCAGTTTGGTATTAGTGGTAAAAACATGTAACTTTCATGTGTCTGTTTACATGTAAGCATCCGAATATTCCGAGCAGAGTTTAATGCCTGTGTGGCAGCAGGGCTCTACAGGTCAAATATGTCCTGCAGGAACAAGGCATGGAAATGATGTGTTCAGCATGTAGTAGATTGTACCATCAGTACATAGTGGTGGTGGAGTTCTGTCATTAGTAAAAATATATCATTTACAGTAGGTGAACCTACTACAGGTTTCAGACAGAAAAAAAAAAAAACCACCTTATTTCATTCATTCCTACTTCTGTTGGAGTGCACATTTGTCACAGGACAAGCTTGGCTGTTTTAAAAGCATACTAAATCCTTGCAAAAAGGGATTTCATTCTGGAGAGAGGAAAATTGGGCAATACAGCTGTAAGAGTCATAGAGCAGAGCATATAATGACTCACTATTTATCAACAAAGACACAGCCATGAGCAGGATGTGATGGTCTCGGATGGGCTGATGTCACAGCAAGGAGTGGGAAGACAAGACAATGAGACTATTATGACTATCTTTAACTACATAGTACAATCAGATACTTTATTACTATTATTAGTCATTGCAATTCTGTAATTCTAAAAACCCACTCCATCCATGTATAAAGTTGTGAAAAATTTATACAGCAGATCATTAATTTTTCTTACAAATTCCTTCTCATTTAGTTTTTCTAAGAGAGGTCTAAACTGGGCAGAGAAGTTTTGGAAGAAAAGCTCTGAAGTTATCCCTTATGGGAACAAAAAAAAATACGGTATAACCAGCACAATCCATTCAAAAGAATGACTCAGCCTCCTGAAGAAAGAAGTAGTTCAAAACATAGGACTAAATGAAAAAACTTCCTCATATGCTTTTTATTTGCTTCTCATGCTTTGCATACTTTGGACTTAGACTTTCAACCTTTTCTTTGCAATCACAGCAGCCGGAAACTCACTTTTTTACAATGGAAAATGAGAATCCAGTTTAATCACACAAATCCCAGAGCTAAAGATTCAAGGAAAGTTCTTTCCCCTTCAGCATGTGATTTGGCAGTGCTAAAGGTATAGCCAGACAGTTCTGAGACTTACAGGGACAGTCCATAATAGGTAAGCATTTAATAAGCAACCTTTGGCAGTACTAATGGGCTCCATAGGAGCAAATTTTCATCCCTCTAAGAAGAGTGAGCTGAGAAGTACAATCTCTTTTTTTTTTTTTTTCTTTTCAAATCATGTAGTAGAAAAATGATGCAGAGTGTAAAAGCAGGCAGGTGGAATATACACATCTTGCAAGGCTTAGCCCTTAAAGAAAGAGGCAAAGGGCTGTCCAGAGCCACCCTTCTGCCTTTGGGGAAGGGCCACCCTCAGCCTTCTGCTCATGCACCAAACCTGGCACACAGAGGTCCTAACACAGCTCTTCTCCTGCCTTTGCTGGGGTGAAACAAACCAACAAAGTCAGTATCTGGCCAAGTTCCCTCCAGGCCATCACCTGGGTAGTACCCCTTTACCAGAGCCAAATCTTGGCTCATGCCCAAGTGAACAGTCACACCACAGGGAAGGATGGGTCCTTCCAGTCTGTCAGAGACCTGACTCTTAAAGGCTCGTGGGTGTTTGTCTTCCAAGTGAGCGAGGTACAGTCTATCTGATGAGGAACATTATCAGCTGTAACTAACTTGTGCTGCCCGCTGCAAAAATTGAAATGAGGTTATTACAATTCACTTTTTCAATTAATTTCTCCAGTTTTTTTTAGATTGCTGCTGTTATCTTTCATATTCATTTCTATAAGCTGTTTCCAGTTAGGTGGCTGATATACGTGAAGAAGTTAAAAGCCAGTAACTCTTGAGAGGAAGTGGACACAGAAGGTCAAATCCCACTGTGCAATAATCATGATTGAAACAGAACAAAATCTTAGCTGCTTTTTACCCAGTGAACTAGAAATCAGCAGCCCCATAAGCTTTAAAGCACAGCTTGTCAATACAGCAAGTTTCTCCCTCGTACATTACCCCAATGACATCCCCAACAGAAAAGTAAATCACAAGCGTAACCTTGGGGGAGCACTCTGAATTCAATGGTCAGTGCAGGGCATCAGGGAGGGAACAAAATATCTAATTTTTTTCTTGCCTTTTCCTTCTGCAAGCCCACACATCTTTCCATTCTTTCTTTTCCTTGGGTATTATTTTCTGGAACAACAAAAATCCATAAAACTGAAGCCATTTTTATTGACTTCTGGAGCCACATATTACATCTGCTCCAAGCTTTTCAATTAATCAGCACATCTCTTCATCACACCCCCTTTAACTCTACTGAACAAGTCACTGGTAACAAAACCTGTTTTACCATGCCTTCTCCCCAACTTCCCTGTCCCATCCAATTGCATACTGGCACCATTAGCTCTGAGCAGATACTTAGGGCATACATGGGGGGAAGAGGGAACAAAGAATTTTCCATTGGCAGGCGTTTTGAGTCTGCTTGATTTCAGCACAGGGAATGCTTTATGTCAGGGGTACCTGGTGGCACTTTCTGTGCAGCCAACCTGTGCAAGCCAAGGGAAGCTGTAGCAGTGCACCAAAGCAGGTCTGTCCCACTCCCTCCTGAAGCACTTGGTCTGGTTGGCAGTGTGGGCATCCCAGGACTGGGGGCAGCACGGGGATCGTCTGGCTCTGGTTTCAGCAAATTTTGCTTCATTAAGCGCCTGGGCTGTTTTAGAGCACTTGTCCCCATCCCTCATATCCTGTCCTGGCACCAGTAATGTGCCCCAGCCAGCAGTGAAAGCAGCAGGTTTTCTCACCCCTGCAAAATTAACACGTGGTGGCACAGCACACATCTCCAGGTAACAGCACTCCCGGCCTCTGCAAGTGCCATGATCTGCTGTGAGGGCACAAACTGCTGCCTGCGTCTGCCCTGCAGGAAAGCAGCAGGCTCACGAAATGAGGTTTTTCCTCCTTTTCAATTCAACAGTCTCTTGGTACTACTCAGGTAATTATACCAGTGTGTCTCTTTGTAAGCTTTTTTTATTGTCCCTAGTATTCCCCCTGGCAAAGAACTAAGGAAAACATCAATTTTCTAAAAGCACTCTGGCTTAAGCTGGCCGCCAGTGATGTAATGTGGCCATCCCTGAAGTCCAGAGTGTACAACTATAACCAAAATGAAGCTATTTCTTGTTTCCAGAACAATTTCTTTAGCACTGCTAAGAAAGGTCTGTAGAATAGAAAACGTACACTGAACCAGTTTTCTTTTTTTTTTTTTTTCCTCCATGGGTACAAGATAACATTTTTGAGGGTCTATTCTAAAAGGTGTTTTGGTAAAATGCTTACCCAAAAAAACCTCAGTGTCTGCTCTCTGGCCTCCACCAGTGGAAAAATGCATATTCTCAGTCCCAATGCTTCCAGCAGTAGCTTTAGATTGGTGATGAGGACAATATTTTCACCCCAACGAGTCATTCTAGCATTTATCTGCAAATGACGGACAAAAGGGTTTTGTAGTGAAAGAAGCACAGCAAAGCAGCATTATTTAAGATGAATGATGGCCAGTTTTGAGATGTCCAGTAAGATAATGATACAGGGTTTTTTTACTCGTCGCTTAATAGATGTTTGAAATGTCAGGAACCAGTCCTTCCAGTACAGGTACTAATGTTAATGCTAAAGAATAAAATTCATCAAAGAGCTCAAGCTATTTGATTGCCAAAATATCTAATTTCACTCTTCTGAATGAAGCTTTCTTTCAGTTTTTAAACAAGCCAGACATCAAGCTGATCAAGGGTAATATATTTGAATAAAACTTTTAAACTATAACAGCTTAATGTGACCAGAAACAGTATTCTGTGGCACCAGTACATTTAAAATTATTTTTGTTTTCCCTTTTAATAAGCAGACTGCTCCTGCTCTTATAGAGTGCAAATAACTCTGGTGAAGTGAAATGAGCCTACTTCTCTTAACAGTATAGCCATATATTTGCAGTCTCTTTAGTGTTCCCTCCAACTTTTAGAACTGTTCATCTGAACTCATCCTGTTCGTTAAACCACTTTCCAAAAAGCCCAGGTAACTCCCACACCTCATCCTGTGGCATACAGGTTGGCCACTCTGAGGGTTACTGACATGTTTGTAAATGGCCCCTTGGGTATCTTCACCATCAAACCACTCAAGTTTTGGAAGACCCAGGACCAGCTGGGAGATGTGAATTCCCCTCTTCTCAAAACTGCTGTGAATGAATCTTACAGCGTAGGAATTGGGCATTGGGCCATTTGTAAATGAGGATTCACAGTGACTTTATAGCTTCCACAAATCCTTACCCAGTTTTGGGAACACGTATGGCTGCTGTAGCTGCTGCCCTGGAATCTGCAGGTGAAATTACACCCAGCTTCTGCAATCCATCCCACTGCTCCTCCGATCTCTCCAACCGCCTCTCTGCAGCCACTCGACCCTACACAAATGGCACCAGTCTCAGCCACAGCAACAGAGAGATGGCATCGCCTGCTCCTCCAGCCTTCCTGTTGTGCCGCTTATGAAACAAATGTCTGCCTTACATAGGGCTCTACATTTTAACTCCTGGCTTCCCCTCCCTGGCAAGTCTCCAGTGTGCTGCTCTTTGGTCTGGTTTACACTTAAATACATTATCATTTCCAGCCTATTGGCAGGAGACCACCCCCTTCAGTCCCAGCTAACTCTAAGGGCACATGAGTACATGGAGAAGTTACTGTGACAACCACACAGCCTGAAGCGCCTTATCTCCCCTTTCTGGGACACCTTAACAAGAAGTTAATTTCCTTCACACTTACTCAAGAAATTTTTCTTTGCTAGTCTCCCAGGATTAACACCACACGGTTTGTTTTCACAGTAACAGGATACATAGGAAGTCAGTTTACCATGCTGTAAAGGGGCTTGGGCCCTTCAGCTTTTACTCTAAGGAGCACTCTCCTTCTGAGCAATGCTCATCCAAGGTGTGTCCCACCCTCTCCCAAAGGTTTTTCTAGATGGTGGAGCTCCCTCTGATAGTGACACCACCTTATTCATCACATGCAATGAGTTTTCAGTCAATGTGCACAGCATCATTCGGTACAGAAGGGCCTCGATGAGGCTGGGTCCACACTGCACAGCTGTGCTGTGCTGCTGTACTTTGGCTTTCCTCTAGGACACATAAAGCTCCACCCTATCAAAGTTACATTGTACCTAAAGTATGTCCTGTGGCAGCCCTCAGGGCTGGATTGTGCTGTGCAAGCACACACCATTTTTCCTGGTGTTTTACTCCATAAACAAATTTGGGTTTGACCTGCATTTAAAAACAACAAACAAACAAACAAACAAACAAACAAACAAAATAGCAAGGAAGAATCACTGTTTAGGCTTGTTAAAGGCTCAGTAGTGTTTCCTCCTCTTAGCTGATCCTTAGATTTTTAGAAAAAGAAACCTCTGGTAGGTATAATGGGTTTAAATGCTCTATTACCCCTTTATATTCTTTCTCACCAAGATCTTGTGGAAAATATAAGTCTTTAGGCACTCAAAATGCTTTCCAGCCAACAGTCAGAAAACAGACTCAGCTTTGCTGAGCTGCATTTTCTATAGCATTTGCATAAAAATACAGTTCAATTCTCACTATATGCTGCAAAAATCGGACTCTTTTATTTCCATTAAGTTGGAAACTGTCCATATTGCCATATGTAGCCATTTTATCTTTCCTCATTCCTTTCTTATAAAGCACGGTCCTTGATGCCAGCTTGCTTTATGTTTTGCCCATTCACAGGGAAGTGAAAAAAACCAGCATGGTTCCTGAAGAGACAGCAGCAGAACAATAACTTTCCTTACAATCCAGAGCAGCAAAAATTCACCAAATCTAACCATTTAAGCCACCCCACTACAAAAACAAGGTTCAAACTCTGTATTTTCCTAGTGACTGCTGTTTTGCAAGTCGGCTCTTAAAATATAATTGATAGCAGCTTCCCAATGTCTCACAAAGTGGGGTGTTTAAAATAAATCCTTGATATTCAGTTATTTAACAAAACAGAGCTTCCTATTTCTGGTTTTATGTGATACATTGTACTTAAAATCTGTGTGACAGTGATGCACTTTTGGCAGCAAAGTGGAATATCTGCAAACATTTGCAATAATCTTGTATAAAGTTGGTTCCCTTGCTGTTCAGGCTGATTTCATTCATACAGACACAGATCATAGCATCAGCTTCAGCAAAGTTAAAGGAAAGATATATTCAGCCCTTTTAGTTTGTGTTTACAGAGTCATACATTTTTTATAGTTCTACAGGCAGAGAGATTTCTGTTTAAAGCAGCATTTTTCTGGAGAAGACTACAGCACCATCACATAATTTCAAGGTGATTATATATAAATGAAATAGATAATTCAGAAGGCAGCCCCTTGTACTTGTCACGATGAGTGTTTGCAAAAATGTTGAGCTTGCGAGAAGAGTTGTTTTTACTAATTGCACTGATTTTGGCCTGAATGCAAATTTTGTGTCCAGCTTTACCACACACAGACTGTACCAGCTCCTCAACTAGTCCCATTTTCCCTGGTTTTACACATCTAACAGCATCCACTGCTACTCAGGAATCATTAAGTTAGTCCCATGTCAGCCCTTATGCTTTATTTGCACTAAAAAAGTAATTATTTAAGCCTTAAAAACATCTGACCTCTGATTTCTTTGCTTGACAACACTGCGACATTAGAGAACAGAGCTCAGAAGAAAACACTTTCATCTGACTCATTTCATTGTAACACCCTTTCTCTATCTCACAGAGCCAGGGCTGGGGGGTGGGAAGGGGGGAAAGTGGGGTTGGGAATTTTTCTGTTGGATTTTTATTTGTGTGTTGTTAGGGAGATGCCTCCTGAACACAACCAAGTGCAGTTGGAAAAAGCAGGGGCTCAGTTCAGCAATGTGCACGTGTCCAGGTGTGGGGTGATGCTGATTCCAGCAGCATCATACAGAGAAATCTGCTTGGTTTTGGACAAGTCTCTGCCAAATGACTGTTGTGTCCCTTGATGTCTGCAGGGGAGCCCCCAGCTCCTTGCTGTTGCCCTGGGCAAGCCACCAGCAGGCACAGGCAGGGAGCTCCAGGCTGCCAGTATTCCCTTGTGCTGGGATGGGGAACAGCTGAGCAGACAGAGAGGGCATCACCGCTTTGGAAGAGTGGAATGGTTGGATGGGGAGGGAGGGAAAATGTTATTTCCTGAATGAGTCACCTTGAGTTAAAGTCTCTGGGTTGTGCACAGCAGCTGAGGCTGATGCTGTCACTCAGTGAGTAATAAAGGAGATGCCAGATCCTGTCTGAACTCATTTTTTGTTCTGGCACTCAGGGAACTCAGTTGTCTCGGTAGCTCCTGCAGCTCTTGCTTGTCACACATGCTGGGTGAGGGCTGCCTGTGCCAGAAAGGCAGACACCTCCCCACCAAATGGGGAAGCAAAGCCACGCCCAGAGGAGAGAGGTTTAGCCATGATGTTTGTTTTGGGATTTCCCATCTCAAGTGCCTGTACAGGTCACTCCCTGCTCAGCAAACCCTTCCCCCCTAGACTTTCATTCAGGCACAGACTCACACACAGGAGGCAGGGGGGAAAGACAGACTTTACCCATGCCAACTCTAAACTCTTATTTGCAAGGAAAACAGCCATTTGCTCTCTCAGGCAATGAAGAGCCATTATGTTTTGGAGCTTTTCCTTGCTACTGTTCAGCAGCCACCTACTTTCTCTGTAGGCAAGAGCCAGCCCTGCTTTTTAACACTTCTCATTGTGTCATGTAAGAACCAGCAATCTCACCCAGAACCTGTCCAGCTTCAGCAAATGATGCTTGGATCCAGTGGCACAGTGTGAACAGGGAGCTGCTACCAGTGCCATTTGGCTCCACTCATTTTGGCATACTGGA
The DNA here is from genome assembly GCA_013399835.1 of Leptocoma aspasia. NCBI lineage: Eukaryota > Metazoa > Chordata > Aves > Passeriformes > Nectariniidae > Leptocoma > Leptocoma aspasia. The sequence goes on along the minus strand of VXAX01001421.1, from coordinate 301,426 downwards.
GTCCTGTGGGCAACGTTCCTACTGCTGGTACAGTTTTAATTTTTTAAATGAAAATATAAGTGAAACAGCATCCAAACTGCAAAGCTTCCCAAGGAGGCACATTGCCAGTGCTCCTCGTTGGCCAAATTGGGCAGAGGAGCAGGAACGTCCCTGCAGCAGCAAAGGCACTGAGACAGGCAGGGGCTGGATGAGGTGGATTTCCCTGAATAATAACAGGTGAATATTGTAGAAAAGAAAAAAGAAACAAACAAACAACCCCCCCCCAACCAATCAACCCAAAAATACCCCAAGCAAAAACCCTAAAACCAAACTGAAACAGGACCAAGGATAAGGTATATAAGGGAAGCAGTATGGCAGTAAGAAGAATTATACTGAAATTCTGTCTCACTAATGCCCATCATCATAGTTATCCTTTCTGCCTCCTTCAAAATCTATCAGTCATTACATCCTCTTGCTGACTTCTGATCTCATCTTTCAGCAAACTCTCATGTGGTTAACTACTGGGAACAATCCCATCCCAGTAAAACAGAGCTACTAATCTTAGTAAGAGTTAGCACCTAAATTACTGTTTCAGGACTAGGGCCCTGGCACATGAAGCTTCCCAGGCAGCAGGTGCCATAAAACTGTTCAGCATCTAAAGAGACTTATACAAATCGTTTAAGCAGTGTTAAAACCAACCAACAATAACCCACTGGATTTGTGCCTGGTTGCACAATGCCAGGGCTGGAGCCCTCATCCCTGCCCAGCCTCCAGCCCCACTGCAGCCCTTGGACTTGGGGGACACCAGCCCTTCCCAGGGATTAATTGATGGAGCTTCTGAACTTTGCCTTTATGATCAAATACCTTGGCTGGGGGTTTCATTTAAATGTGTTAATTACTTGTGTGTTGTAATTGCAGCACAGCTACAAGCTCATCTTGGATTTCTGCCACACTGATGCTCAAGGCCTCCGTCTAGCAGGCTTACCTGCATGCTGCCCCTCTCCTGGAAATTGAGTGGGTAATGTCAACTTCAGCACAAAGGAGTCGAAAGAGGCTTTCTGGTCACTCAAAAGTGATCAGAAAGCATTTTAAGAGTATTTTGAATCTGCATTTTCAAGAGAATGAGCAAGATCCACAGGTGTACTATACCAGCAGAATGAAAGTGGTCTTAAAAGAGGTTAAGTTATGCCAGACAGATCACTAACCCTGGACTCTAAATAAATACAATATAAAATACAGAAATCATTCACAGAGAGAACGACAGAGTGAGAAGTTGAAGCTCATTTTGGGTGCTCACATGCATTTGTGCTCAACAGGAGGTAAGTCACCCCACTGGGTTGAGGGGGCTGTCTCACATGCTGAGAAACAGTTCACGATTTCCATAATGGCAAAAGGACAAAGTCCTTCCTGGATGAGGCTTGAAGTGACTGTGCAGCCTCAGACACACCAAGCAGCTAAACCAGATTTTGCCACAGGGCTAAATAACGAAGATCAGTGTTTAACAAGTAACTTAGGCAACAGCATCATCCATGTTTATTTTTCACATGACAGAACAGAACTCAGAAGAGTGAAGAAATGTACACTGAGTAATTTCTCCAGCTGTAGTGTGCTGACTTTGTCAGCCATGCTCTAGATCCCTGAAACTTCCATGCAGAGTGTTTCAAGCTTGTTCCCCTGACAGCCAGAAGCATGAACACACATGGGATGCCATTGGCAAGGGAGGATGAAGGAGGCAGGTGAGGGATGCTACTCTGCTGGTGGGATGAGCCTGCAGCTTCCCATTGCTGCTGCCACAGCTCCAGCCTGCACCACAGATGCTCACCTCCTCTCCTCCACACTGTCCTGGCCTGCCAGGCTTACATCTCATCTCCAGCACTTAAGGGTGGGAGAAGCTCCTTCCTTCACCTCAGGGTGAGCTCTGGTCTCCTTTGCTTGTGAGTCATGCTCCCACCACCTAAGTGTGGGCTGGGCAACAGCCTGGCAGCTTGGGGAAGCACAGGTTTACTATTGATGGCACTGGGGTGAAAGGCTGTTTCTTCTTGTTTCATTATCCTTCCTTCAGATGAGGATATTTTTAAAGTTCTGGAAAGGATTCAAGTCAGAAAGTCAGATGAGGAAAAAAAACCCCAACCACTTCTAGGCATATTTATAAAACAATTAGTTTTTTGGTTGGGTTTTTTTTTGCCTGTTGGTTTATTTTTGCACAGGCTGTGCTTTCATAATGGGATCTTTTTGCTTGTTTTGAGGGTTTGTTTTGTTGTCTTTTATTTTTCTTTAAAAGGAGAGCAATGAAAAAAATCATCATCCTAGTGGCTAGTAATTTTCAGGTTAGATATGAGGTAAAATTAGAAACAATGATACATGAATGAAACATGATACAACTTTTTGGAGGCCATACAGAAACAGAAGTGCTGCTCATTTCAGCTGCTGCACGTTTGCACATTTGTGGCAGGCTGTGGTCTCACAGACCGCATGCAGACCTAGCAGCCTGTATTTCTGGTATGTAACTGTAGATCATACTCTAATGCTCTGCCTTCCTCTCCAGAGCTGCTAAATGGAGCCAAAAGGATTTTTCTGCCACAGACGGGATTCATCAGTAAATGGGCAAGATACGCTTGGGATAAAGACAAAAATTCCCACTATAGTTTTTTATGTCGGTCCCTCCAGCAGCATTCAACGCACAAACTTGCTTTTCTGGGAGCCTTGCTGATGAGCAGGTTTTCTGCCCCAGCCATAAGGCACATCTGACAGCAAGGAAGGACCTGCAGTCCCTGGGGGGAGGCCAAATGATGGCCCAGCTACCCCTACTCAGATTATTTCAACAAAGCAGCCAACTTTGCCCCTTCTTGTGGATTTGCCCCCACCTGAAGCAGCTGCGCAGGACACCCCAAGCCCATCACTTGGGGGTGCCCTCAGCCACCACACTGTGCCTGGCTCCTGCCACCCTAAATGCACTGTCAAGGCTTGGGGCAACCTTTGACTGTCTTTGATGAACATTACACACATTTTCAGGCAAAGAATCCCTGCTGTGACAGAAAATACAAAACAAGGGAAATAAAATTGCATAGGTTGTTGTTTCAGCTCAGGATAATGACTCCAGCAGCATCTGCAGGCTGACACACTGCTTAGATTAATGTCGCTTTCAAGAACGTGGCTTGATTTTTCTTTTTAGCATTTGTCTTTAACAACAAGCCCCTCACCTTAGCACCAAATAATTGACTCTGCCTCGAAGATACTAGAGCTTGTCACAATGCTTTAAATATTGGGCTGCAGCTCTCCCAAAGCCAAGGGAAGCAGCCAAGGAGACAACAAGGCCTCACCTGCCTGTGCCATGGTGTGTTTGGGTGTGCTAGACCACCAGATGCCCTAGTGAGAACAAGCAGCTCCTCATCACTGCCCCCAGACTTGACTGCTCAGGCTTTCTGAAACATATCAAAGCTCAAGGCTTTTCCCCAGATCTGCCTGGTGAAAGGATAAATGGGAAGCACTGCTTGTCATCCAATCCCCCAAAATGCTAGCCCAGACAGCTCTTCATTGCTGTCTTCCTTTCTAAAATTTTTTAGTATTTAAATTAATAATTTAAATACACTTTTTGTTCACAGGTAAAAGTGACCAAGTGCAATCACCATATAACAGAGCCTCATGTTCATTTTCAACCACACACCAACCATCTTCCCATGCAGAAGAGAACCCACACCAACAAAAATCGCCTTGACTACAAACTACCTTACCACGTTTTCCAAAGAGATATTTTGCAGTGGTATTTTAAGCACCAAAAAGGTAAAAAGAGAAGAAACTCTTTAAAGTCAGCAACAGAAAGGTAAGATCTGTTCAGATAAACATAAACGTGATGGCACAATTTTCTTTCATCTTCTTTCTATCAAATCTAAAAAATTATTTTTAATTGATTCTTGAGGCAGTTTTTGAAGTTCAATAAATGCTTCAGAAATCAGTTGGGAGTCCACAAATGTTAATAGTATTTAGCTCATTTCAATAAAAATGGCCTCATTAACATGCCAGCTGCTAAAATGTGTGATACCAACTGTGTCCTTCTGCCAGCCTGCAGGGAAGCATTCCTACTTACTACTCAGTTTTGCTTTAAGAGACCATTTAGGAAACATACCCATTTTACGATGTGTATGCGTTCAGACAATAATTACTTCACTACTGCCCTACCCCCAAAAATGGCTTTAAAAGTCCTTGGCAGCTCTTCCAACAAGCCGAGCTCAGGCTGGCTTTCTTTGAGAATATTTTTTCCACAGGCAAGTAAAACCTCATTTGCTTTCCCATCCATCAGCACAGAAGGAGCCAGGTGAGCACCGCGCCTGTCTGAGGCAAGAAGTTTTTTATTATGGCTCTGCTAGGTGGAAATAAATAATCTTCACTGAGCTCTGCTGCTGTCAAGTGACAACCATTGGCTGCAGCTCCCCAGACTGTGTATTAGCACCCAATCTCCAGCTCCAAAATTTGAAAGTCACACTGCAGTTAGGACAAGAGCAAGCACCAGTTGCCTTCATCCATCTACACAAACTAAGGATGACCCACATTTTGGCTTTAGAAACATCTTTTCAACTAGTGTTTATGCATTGTGATTAGATTTCTGAGACTCTTGGAATGAGAGCCATTAGGAACTTTCAGGAGTGGGGTGATGCCTGTGTTTGAATGGGCACAGCATCCAACCCAGGTTCAGGGCAGGAATAAAATTTGGAAGCTCATTTTAATACTTAATTTGCTGCTTTAGGGTCCTTAAGACAGCTAGTCTTAAGGACCCTAAGCTGCTGCCACCCTCCTGCCCAGCCATGGCATGCTGAGGGCTGAGTGGCACCACTGCTGTGGTGCTTTGAGGACACACTAACAGCAGCAGCATTAAGGATGTGCCAAATTAAACCATGTCATTAGGCCACAAGGTAAGTAGCACTGTATGAGTATTTCCAGAGAAAATGCAGCACACTATTCAATAAAGTACTGATGAAGTCAAAGACATTGGCAAAACCCAGCTCAGAAATGTCACCAAAAAGTGGTAACGCCAAAAATTTCCACATCTAATACGTATCTCCAGCATAAATCTGCATTAATAACTCAAGATCCCAGCTCAGGAAAAACAACATGCTGGCCTTTAAGAGTCAGGGTTTGATTCTCTGATGATGTGAATGCCTTTTCCTCACGCTTACACTTGTAGGTGTGCATCCAGCTGGCGCCATACCTGCCAGCAAGCTGTTCACGCAGTTAAATGGTGCTGGATGTGCCAAGCAATAGTCATTTCACCCAAACCAGCTTGGATAGCAACACACATGCCAGCCTGCCTGCAACGCCCTGTCCCTTCTCCATGGCAGACAAAAGTAGCGTGTGACTGGCTGTGCCACAGGTGTCCCCCAGCGCAAGCCCAGAGGAGAGGCCAGCAACCACACCAAGAAACCCTTTTCTCACTGTTTTAGAGCATCCCAAATGCCTTACCATGACCATTTTATCCATAAGAGCCAGCACAGGGGCTGTGAAATCCTCATCATGCTCAGATACACCTTTAATGGGGAATCCCAGAGGGAACTCAGCCCCCCATGGCTTAAGAGCAGCTGTGCAGGATGCAACCCTAAAAAGCAGACCAGGGTCTGCAAAAGGCAGAGCAATGATAAGCAAAATTAAGCAGCAATGAGGAACCAGTGCAGCAGCAGCTCCTACATGTGGCTACCTAGAAGCTGGGCCCACAAGTCTTTGTCATCCTGCAGCTCCTGCCCTGGATGCTGGCCCAGCAGGATGCAGCTCAGACATTTCAGAGCAAGGATCTGAGTCCATATTACCAATGAAAGTGGATTTAAACTAAAACACGAGCCACCAAATGGGCTGATTTGGCTCTCCTACCTCATGCTGCAATGGGAAAAAAGGAAAACAGAAAGCAGGACTCTGTTTGAAGCAGTACAACCCATTTGACTATTTCCTAAGACCCTTGTGCAAGTAGAAACAGCTTCATACACCTGCCTTCATCCTCTTTTTTACTTACTCCTTCCCAAATGCCATCTAGAACTGTTGAAAAGGTAATGGATTTTCCACTGCTTACATTAGCATCCTGCTGGGTCAAGGCACAAGCAAAACCTCCCACTGCAGCACCCTCAGACCCACCACAGTTTCAGGCTCTGGCAAACACCAGAGAGACATCCTACCTGCTTCCCAGATGTGCCCCAGCCTCTGAGAAACCTTGCCAGTGAAAAGACAAAGCAAGTAATTCAGCTCAGTGCACTGGCAAAATTTAGGGAAGTACAGCACTCTAGAGCACAGGGGGGATGGGAAAGGGAAAGTGTCCTACAACCACGCTGAGTACACGGCCAGCAAATCCCATCTGTGACTCTGTGAGGCCCCAAATGCTTGGTGCCTTTCAGTGGAGATCTGACTGCTGTTTCCTCTTGTGCTGAAATAAACCTCACAGTCCTGTGGCAGGCAGGGTGACACCCCTGTGTCTGTCACCACCCTGGGCAGCCTGTGTGAGGGAGATGCCCCTCTCATGGTGATCAGAGCTTCCAAAATGACTCCACTGCCTGTCAGTAATCAGCCTCGGGGCATCTCAAGTTCACATAAAAAGCATAACTAAAAAGAAAGTAAGACAGACCACAAGCAGAAAAAGCCACAGGAAGGCTGAACAGGTTATAAATGCCCAGTTCTTCTGAATTCACTGTGAGATGCTGAGCACAAAACCTGGCAAAGATCCTCCAATGCTACACAAGAAATCAGGGTAAAACCATGGGGTAAAACCATGGGGGCTACTTAATGCAAAGGTTAAAACACAAACGGCTTCAGAAAGTGATTGGAGATATTCACAGGAGGCCAGTCTGCCCCAGACCATGGGGTGTAATTGCTTCTGTGTTGTCCTTGAGGACATCTCTGATGACCAGAGCATGGCCACAGGTGCACGTGCAAACACTGGGACCTCTACCACACCAGTGGGCAGTGGCAGCCCATGAAGGCAGGGGAGAGGACACTGGAGACGCCCCTCTGCCTCTGGCCACCAACCAGAGGCAAAAAATGCCCTCCTGGAGGCTGTGGTGGTGTGTGGAGCACATCAGGCTGTCTGCTACATAGTCCAACCAGGGATTTCAGCCACCAAGGACAACTTTGAAGAGCTATAAACATTTTGCTCAACAACTAGCTATATTTTTTTTTTTCGATTTCACTTAACAGGCTCTGTGAAAAGGCATCTCAATAGCTTCAGTATTTTCAATTTTCTCAGCTAAGCTTCTTTTGAAGTGCAGTTACGGGGGTTTTTTGGCATTACAAACTCGAAGGTGCAGGCAGCAGGTTGGTGCTCTCCAGACCTACCTGTTCACAGACTATTCCCTGCAAATCATCGCTCCCCCTGCAGGGCACCCACCGCAGACCCCTGAGTCTCGGTGGGGCAGGCGCCCCTGCCACCCCCTTCCCTCTTGGTTTTATTTTGGGTCACCCGTATTTCGCTGGAGAGGTCAGAGTGTGGCAGCACAGCCGCGGCTGAGCCCCTTCCCGGAGGGAGGAAGGGAGCGCACAGAGCTTTTGAAGCAACGATAAGAGAGAACACCGCAATTAGGGGTTTGTAGTTTCTCCGGCAAATTTGCATTTTAAATTACGTTTTGGCATAATTGTGTTTCATCTTTCTTTTAACTCTGACTTCTGTAACTTTTATTATTTCCTAAGGATGGTTTGAAGTGCTGTACAAGACTACAATTTAAAAAAAATGAACTATTTTATATAATTTTTTTTCTCAAAATATTCCTTTGAGATTAACCATCGCGGGGCGGGGGGGGCAGCAAAGTCATCTGAGATGAGGGGAGCAAAATAAACTTCACCCTGAGGAAGGAGCTGTGGGTTCTGGCTCGTTACCCCAAACTCAGCAGAAAGCAAGGGGGGCTTTAGCAAATATTTCACCCCAGCCTCCTCCTGGCCAGGCAGACACCCTGACCCACCATGGGGAATAATCCAATTACCAGCCCCTTCACTCCAGAAGTTCACAGCTTGGCCTTGAGTGCTAAATCTAATTATCTCTAGGTCCCATTATGCAAAGATACCTTGACAGCTCTGCTGTCAGGATAGATTAACCCACGGCCACAGACCCCTGCATCCCCTCTGTGCTGCTGCTGATCGTGTGAAAAGTCAAACAGTACCAGTGTGGCTGATCTGTTGCTCCTTCATTTCCCATCCCTTCCTCACAGCTCCTTGCCACTCACCAAATACTCAGTGCTGCCCTTGAACTGGGAGCAGGAGGTTTGGCCACTGACAGGGCTACAAACATGCTGAGCCCTCACAGCTGGCTGTCCATGCCATGGGAAAGATGTGTGAGTTAAGAGAAGCGCCTCAGTTCCCTCAATACACCAAAAAAAAGGATATCTAGATCTCTCCAGCATGCTCTGAAGGGCAAAGAAAAGCCAGTCAAGATGCACTTCAATCCATAATAAAACAACACTGCTGCTATTGTCAGGCATCTGAATGGAGATGTGAAGGTTAGATGAGCCTGTGGTATATTTAATGCTGTCAAATACTGTTTGAACACAAAGTGTGGTTTGTGTTATTGCTGCACTCCCTGCCTGCAAGGCTGTCCTGCAGTCTGAAAGGATCTCCAGCATGTAATAGGCTCATTTTTTCATAATTGCAGAATTCTAGTCAAGAAAATGACGGGGACTTTGTATTTGAATGCCACCTCCAATATGTCATGTTAATTTTCCTTTTTTAAGACCCTCATCTGGATGCTAATGCCAGGCGATTATGTTGGTATATGAAACCAATGCAAGCAGGTCTAACTAAAAGGCCACCAATTTATATCCCATCAGGACAGTGGTCGTGGGTTTATTGGCACAGTGGTCCCAATTTTGATCTGAGCTAAGCCGATATAAATTAAAATTAAAAAAAAAAAAGGAAAAATAATTGATGGCTGGTGGGGGCAGGTCCATGGCTGGTATTAATCTGCACATTAATCTGCTTCTGCAGAGACTGACCCTGAGTGGACATGTCCATCCCAGCCAGTGAGGCCACACAGGACATCCCAGGGGCTGCTGCTGAGGCAGGGGTGAATGCTGCTTTCAGCCTTGTTTGCAGAGCTTTTCTTTGTAAGCTACTTTAGCTGTTTTATACACACTGTGTTTCTGACAGAAGGGGAAGCAAAATGAGGTTTTCCTCCCTCTTCCCCCATCCTCCAGCCCATGCAGCAGTTTCACTGTGTCTAGATTTTGCCACCATAAAAAACTCCACTTCTGGGGTTTGGTTTTTTGGGTGAGGTTTTTTTGGGAGGGGGGAGCTTTTTCAGTCTTTTAGGGCAGGGGAATGAAACAACTCAATAAATCAGTGCTCTGTTTTACTGCATTGGATTAACACAATATCCTTAGGATACCACTATTAATTAATGATCCAATCCTTATAGCTTCTCCACAGTAGGATAAAAGTTGGCAGAACAGAGAAGCTCCAGATGGAGGAAAACTTCTGCATGAGATAAGGCTTTATGAACGACAAGCCCCTGCCACTCATGTTTAGGGCCACAGACATAAGCTGCTTGTTATCCTGCAAATCAGCTAAAAATACCCTAAATATAAACATTTTCTTCTCAAAACCACCTGTTACATCAGAGGCATTCAGAACATTCTGATTTGTGTGTAGGAAGCACCTTGTTTTTTCTAATGAAAGAAGTTTAGAGCAGTAAAGAATAAGAGGGAAAAGGATGAACTGCTGCCACAGCCCAGCTTCAGATGCATCCTGTTAAAAGCTCATGGAATAAAAAGTTACATAGAACTAGCAGACCACCTGCAAGCTCACACTGGGTGAAATTAAACTGGTTACTCGCCTTTTTTCTTTTTTACCTGCAAAAGCTGGAATTTATTCTCACTTCTAAGCTTTTTGGAGAAAGCAGCTCATGTGGGTTTAATGCCAAGTACACTGTAATAATAACAGCCCTAATCCAGGTGCCATAGGCAGAAGCATAGAGCTCTTTACAAGAGCTCCAGTTCATGAGCAGGAAAGCTCTAAGCCAGCACCTGAAAGGCTTCTTGAACCAGTAAAATTGGCTGCAAAACTTTTCGAAAAGAACTATTTTTAGCAGATTAAAATGAGGGCAGTAAAATGCAATACAGACTTTGACAAGCAATCCATTCCCATATGAGCTGTACCAGCCAAGCCACCACTTTGGCCCTTGCTTCAGCATCACAGGAACACACACAGCTCATCCTGCTCCTTGAGTTATTCAAACATTTTGGACTTTTCCTCCATAAGGGGGGCCCTGAGTGAGCCAGGATCTCAACTTACACAGTCAGGTCTAGAATTCACATGCACTGACTCCTCAACACTGAATCAAACCCAAAACCCCCACTCACATCTCCTGTTCCCAGCTCCCACAATCCCAGTTTACTTAGGCTGTAGTAACCACTTAAACCCTCTCCTCAAAGTTACATAATCTTCTGTGTTATTGAAGTGGCTTTTTTTAACTGATGAAGATTAAGTATTTCATTTTTCCTCTTAAAATCTGTGCTCTGTATCATCTCATGGTTTTAAAATGCCTGGTAGGATTAAACTCAAGACTTTTCTCCATTAGGACTACTAAAGCTTTTTCAATTTGAATCTGAAGGTTCTTTTGATAAGAGGATACCATACAAATCACTGGAGTCTGTTATTTTTAAACAGTGCCCCCCACCCCATCTTCAGAAAGGAAAGGATTATTTGAATTTTATATTTTAAACACTGATCTCACTTGAGACTCCTTCTATCCCAGACAGTGATGTTATGCTTGCTGTCTAATTAGAAGAGATGGATTAAGTGATAGATTTATCACCTACCTTGGAAATTACCATAACCATTATTATAATAGTAATGTCTACATCCTGCAGGATCCAAAAGTGTTTAGCCAGATAAAGGAATCCTGTTTTCATTGCACACATGTAACAGCACTGGCATCTGGAACATCTCCAGGCTGAAAAAATCAAATCAAGCCAGGATTCCATCTAGTGTGTATTTGTGCTAGGTGTAAAGTGCATCTGAGGGGTCCTCACTCTTGTAAGTTTTCAGTGTAATTCATAGGTTTAAAAATAAATGCGTACAAAAGAAACAACAGCAATCCAACCTCCACAAAGTAAAAGGAAATTAAAAAATAACCTTGGCTTGAGATGAGTTTAGATAATCTAGGTGACTAAACGCACAGCCAGACTCTGAAATTTCTGCTTTAGATGTTGTGGAAGTCTGTATGCATCTCTTTAAAAAAAGCAGTGCTCCTCAAGGGTCTTCTGGAGAGACAGAAGTATTTCAGCCATGGCAGAGATCATGGTTAGATATTAGAAAAAGGTTCTTCACCCAGAGGGTGGTTGGGCACCAGAACAGACTCCTCAGGGTGGTCACACAGCATGGAGCCTGTTTGAGCTTAAGAAGCATTTGGACAAGACACTCAGGCCCATGGTGTGACTCTTGGGGATGCTCCTGTGCAGAGCCAGGAGCCGGAATCAATGATCCCTGTGGGTCATTTCAGCCTATTCCATGATGTTGGTGTCCTACATACACCAAAGCCCAAACAGGGTAACAAAAGTAATAGCAGATAAATACTCACATGCCCAAAGGTGCCGGATGAGTAAAGCCTGTAAAGCAAAGAGAAGCAAATGCAGGTAGCTACTGCAGCAAGGAAGGGGCTCTGCAAGGGTTTCTCACTAACCTCATCATTCCTTATCCTTCAGGCCACAACACAGCTGCAGAAATACACCACTTCTGCCTGCCGTTTTGCTTTTCAAAGCCTGCATTCCCATATCATTTCCAAAGATCATTTCAGAGACTCCTTAAGGCAACTATAAAATCCCACACCTTTAGAGCAACAAACCTCAGTAACACCAGGCAGGAAGACAGTGTAGGCAGGGTGAGGTTAACAGGGCAAGTCCAGGCCGCCTTCAGGAGGCTAAGACAACTCTCCACCAGAAGAGCAATGCCTAAAATCTACTGGCTGCACCTGGAAGGTGGGTGCTGAACAGGTGTCTGTTGTATAGAAAATGGAAAACCTAAATGTTGCACTTAATCCTCTTGATTCGGAGGAACGTGACAGAAAAGGTGGTTTTTAGCCGAGCACGTAAATCAGGGCAGTTTGCAACTGTAGCTGGCTTTATAGAATCATGTGCTAAAATCAGTAATTCTTCCTGGCCAGGAGGAAGATTATAATCTGTTGTAAATTGTCATACTTCAAAATAGCACATTAATTGCTGTGATAATTTACACCAGCTGAGAATCTCCCCTGGGGACTGTGTTTATTACTCAGCTTTGTGTCTCAGACAATAGCAGTCCCTATCAGGGATGGGGTCCTGTGGTACTTTCAATCATACTCATAATAATGGAAACAGATAGAAATCTTCTGTCTTTACATTTTGGGTAACTAATGCATCAACTGAATTGGACTTAATTGCATAATAGTGGAAGTGAAGCCTGGAAGCACTGGTGGAAATCACCTTTGGGGTTTTTTTTCCCCTTCCCCCCCAGATACCCTTTACTAACTGATCATCCACATATTTATAACACTGCAGAAAATACACACTTATGTTTCAGTGCATAAATAGCCAAGCTACATTTTTCCATTACAAAGCCAATTTTAAAATGTGTGTAGGGAGCAGATGAGGAGGGTGCATTGGGGTTAAACTGCTCAGCACTTGAATTTACCCAAATAAATAGTGAAAACATTTTTGGCTCACTTCCTCGAAATATGACCTGTCAGTTGAGTTCAACTTGATAAGGTCTTTCAAAGCTACAAGTAGTTGAGTGGGTAGGGCTGGCAACACCCTGCAAAGTTACTTTGGCTTTTGTTATAAAAGCAGAGCCCTGTGAAACAGTCTTTAATAATGCAGTAAATATTTTACAGAAAAAAAATTTGCGACCCAAATAACCAGCCTACGCTGATACCCCAAGAAAAATGCACTGGTGGGGGTTGCTGGGCTGCCTCTCCATGCATCCTTCCCTCTGAGTCCCACACTTGGCCTTGCTGTAGCCTGGGGCAGGACCAGTTGAAGGAGAGATGCTGGCAGGGCTGGCAACTCCCACAGACCCCTTTCATGTCCCAGGCACCAGAGCAGCGGCTGCCCCATGCTTTTAGTCACACAAAGTCCAACACAGGTGTTTTCTGTAACCTGTTCACCTGCAGCCAAGCTGGAGAACACTGGAAGATTTGCAGGAGCTTTTTTGTTCACTGCATGGCCCCTTTTCCCCTCTCCTAATGCAAACAAGCTCTTAACGATCTAAAGAGCAGCTCAGAAATGTTTAGAGCAAAGGTATTCCCAGTGGCTGGGGAGCAGGGAAAGAAGCCAGGTGGGGTTCCCGAGGATGGTCAGCACCTCTAGCTTTTCAAGATTTCCAGCTTTCCTGGAGTGATGGAGCTGCTTTTCCTATAACCCATGCTGCAACCTTGCATGCTGGCACCCAGCCCCCTCCAGAGACAGACGTTCCATCTGTGTTGTGTGTCCCCATTTCTGCCACACTCCTGGATATCAAGAGCAAAACTGCTGCCTAGCAAAGTGGTGTTACTCAGCTTCAGCACGATATTTGGACACAGCCCTAACCCAGCACTGTTACCAATCTAAGCTCTGATGTCCATATTTGGGATAAAACTTTCTTGCATGAAATTTGAAAAAAATTTAGAGGATGTTCGAGGCATGCCAAAAATACCTAATACCAAGATAATCTCCTTCCAAATTCAGAGAGACGGTAGCAACCATAATTTGGCTCACCCTCAGTTCCCTTCACTACCATGGTAAAAAGCCTTCCCCACCCCCTCAGCATTTGGAAGATTTGTTCTTGAGGCAGGTTTAGGGAAGAGGACCCCATGGGGCAGTGTTTACTATTCCCATCTCTGTAAAAAACAACATCTCACTTGGAAAACACAGTGCAAGGGACCTTTGCTTTTAAAAAACTCAAGGCAAACAAATTAGCCAGAACCCCTAAGTGGGTAATCATCTCCAGAGACACCAACTACCCCAGAATGACTGATGTGAAGTCACTTTTAAAATGAGAATGAATATTCATGGAAAGCATCACACTACATTCACCCACTTGCTACAGAGCAAGCCATTCCATAAATCCTGATCTAATTTCTCTGATGATGATCTCTCACCTTGCACTGCAGGTGACAAGGCCTAAGTTGCCCTGTGCCTTTGTTTTCAGGAAGAATCAGATAATTATTAGAAGTTTCACTTAACCGTTTTCAGTGCAGCCCAGCCTGACAAGAAAACCGGAAATACTGGTGACATTCCAAAGTTTAAAACTTCTAATTTATTTTCTTAATAATACCATCTGCACCAGGTGTATGATCAACTTCCCCAATAAACAGGCTGAGTTGTTCAGAAATAACATTTTGGGGCATGGGAGCAGGGAAAACAGTAAGGCATGAAATAGATTTCACTCCCAGGAGCCACGCTGTGAGGTAAAGACAGCACTTCACCCAAAAATACACCTGTTAGGGATCCCTGGCCTCCCTTGCACCAGCACAGTCTCTTCTAGTTAATCCAAGTGACAAGAACAGGCAGTTTTGTCTCTTTTCCCTCAGTGCATCACCACCAGTGCCCGTGGTGCTTTGCTGCTAGGAATGGCAGATCCCGGATCCCAATGGAGTGGGTACCACCAGTTTTCACTGCTGGAGCAAGGAGGGTTGAGGCTGATGAGCAATGCAAAGGGCAGCAAAAGCACCACCACCGCCCCTGCCCACTTCCAGCTGAGCACAAGGCTGTGGGAGCAGCCATTCCCTCAGGTTTGTACATGCCTAATAACTAGCAGGCTGTGGCACTCAGCAACTTGTTGGTCTCAGGCTTTTTATTCCTGGTTGTTGAAGCACAAACATCATTCCTTGTGAAAACAGGTGATTTTGCTCTCAACCTGTTGGTTCAGGTCTGTACTGCCAGCACTGCCTTAGCAAAAAGCTAGGAGGGAAGGAGGGAAGTGGCTATTAAGCTGCAGAGGCCTTTGATCTGGTCTATTATGTTTTACAAGGCTTTAGAGCTGAACAAAAGTTAGAGCCTGCACCTCTCATCCACAGCTGCCTTGGGAGGTAGAGCAGCAACAAATGCAGCTGGACAAGCTCCCCCAGGCCATCCTATGGGCATCCTTTGGGCTCCTTAGGTTTGTTTAGAATACACCATGGTCAGCCTGGATACACATGGTGGGAATTAGCTCTGGGAGGGCAGGCCAGATGATAACTCTACCCCATCCCAGCCATGCAGCATTTCTGGCAGGACACTCTCATCCCTTCCACGAAGGAAGCTTTTGGGGGCTGCAAGGGAAGAGCAGGACAAGGCAGCAGGGCTGCCAACAAGCCTCCCTCTGACTGTTTCTTTGCTTGGATGGACTTTGCCACCACATGACTTGTCTTGAAGCTTGGTTAAAAGACAGCATGTCTGACCTTGCCCAGATGTAGCCCATTCATCTCATAGGATTGATGACACACTTTAATACAAATTGAGATGTTTCAGCTAGGTATTCTTAATGCATGGCAGGGTTTCCTTCTGTGTACTTCTACAACAAAAATCTCTTTAAGAAAGCTTACTTTCTATTTAGCAGAAAGTTAAAGTATTTTCAAGAGACTGCATGGCAGAGAAAAAAGTAACAGGAAGGTGTCTTCAAAATAGCCCTGGCTACTGGGAGAGCTATTTGTGCACTTTAGAAAACATGACCTCCTGTGGGCCAGGAGAAATAACATGGTGAGCACATTGCAGCAAAGAGGTCAGAAAATGTGGCTCTTTTCCTTCCCTTTTGTTTGAAACACCTCCAAAAGCTATTTTTCTCACACGTTGGTTGTGGTGTGCTCAGCCCACAGGCTTGTTTCAGAGCTGCAGAGGATCCCACCAGGGCCTGTGGGAAACCAAAGCTCCACACCTCTGCCAGCCAGCACCAGAACAACCAGCCTGATGCACACAGCACCACGTGTTAGAGGCTGCTCCTGAAAGTGTGGGACTAAGGGGTGAGGTTCTCTGCTGCAGAGAACCATAAAGTCACAACAAGCTTTGTGACCATTACAGTGGCCTCATCAAAAAAATGAGGCCTTTACTGTTTTTAGTACAGTAAAGACAAGGCAAGCCCTCTCTGCTCCAGGGAGATGCTTACACAGAGAAAGTTCAATCTCTAATGTAACATGTTCACAGAGTTTAAGAGAGTTTTGTAGCATGCAAAAATACCCCAACTATGGCTATGTTATAAACACCTGCAAAAGCAGATTAGATCAGTCTGATAAAATGCTTAAACAATATCCCAGGTTAATTCTAGCGCAATTACAATTTCCTGCAGCAGCTCATTAATGAAGATGTCAGTGACACTTCACTGCATGGCATGTCTTGCAACAGCTCCCGGCGACCCTCACCGCCCCTTCTCGCACCAGTCTTTGCAGCAGCAACAGCAAGTTCGCACTGAAGCATCCATTCCCCTGCTTTGGATTCCACAAAATAACAAGGAAAGCATCTGAAGAAGGCCTGAGTTCTCTTTCACTTGACAGTCTCATGCTAACATTATTGAGTATGACTCTCTCTCAGACTGTAAACTAAACCAATAAGATGTGAGGTTTAGCAGGGGCAAAGCATGTCCTACAAACAACAAAAATCCCAGCCAGATGTCAATTAAACTGCGTAATTAAAAAAAAAATCCCTTTCAGACATTAAGCATATTAGTCCTGCCTCATCAAAAAATCTTACTGACCTTGGGAAAGGGAAAACATCCTGTGGCTCTACCTGCCCTGGCTGATTTCCCTGGCGGGGAAATCCTCTTTGTGTCCCTAAGCTGCCCATCCCCAGAAAGGCAGCATAGGTGCCTGTCTGCAGTCAGCCCTGCTTCCTGTGCACTGCAGTGCCTTGATGAGAGTGCCCTCTGCCCATCCACTCCTTCTCTGTGGCCTCGTTTTCCCATGCTGGAGAAAACCAGAGCAGCACCCAGCTTGACATCCCTGCCCATGCCCAGCACTCAGCTCAACTCTCCCAGTGTCCCAGTGGAAAACTCCTACTCCAGTGTTGGCCTGAAGTAACCCATTTGTCTTCTCCCTATTTAATAATAAGGTGAAGAACATATTCCCTGACTGAAGGGCACCGATGTTGAACACCTTGCCATACATCCCAGGAAGGAGAGCTGAACTCTGCCCATTTTCCATCCGAATTGCATCCACCAGAGCCAACTCTGTTGCCCCACAGGTGGGGATGAGAGGTACTGCTTCTTTGTTTCTGCTCGGTGTCAGTGAAAAGAACATTTTCATATAAAAAAATAACATTTCCCCATGTACAAATAAAGACTTGGCTGAAGTCTCCAGCTAAGATACATCTGTGGAAGTCTTTCCAGTGGATGTAGAAATTTGTTAAACATTTCCATCCGCTGAGGAGTCTGGCCATCAATTTGTCCTTCTAAATTCTTAAGTGGCATTGGTTTTCCAACATGGAAAAATGGGAAATTTTATTTGTGGGAATATCCAAACCAATAAATATTGCACAGACATGCACACACAAAAAAAAAAAAAAGGGTGGCAGGTAATGCACAGGCTTGCTCTTGCCAATTAGTATGAGGGGTTTAGGAGTACGCATGAACTCTTCATGAAAATGGCCTTTTAAGCAGGCTGACATTGCCCAGATGTTTTTAATTACAATGACTCTGGGACTAATTTCTCTGCTTATCTGTCACTGCCCTCCAGCACTGGTTCCTGTTGATTAAATCTGCCTCAGTAACAGAGTACAACTTTGGCTGGAGATATTCAGTTTCCTGGTGATTGGCTGTTAAGGCTGCACTACGTTTTCACATAAATTAACACATACAAGGGAGAGCAGATCCATAGCATGCTACCTCCTTTGCCCTGACGTGTTCAGAGTGTGTTCCTGTCCCTCTCTCCACAAAAGTAGCCCTGTGTGTCCTCACGACCCCTCAGGCCAGAAGCCAGTGGACGTGGGTTTCAGAGGGAACCAGAACCTGCAACTTCATGTTGAAGGGCACGAAGATCATCTGTGAACATGAGGTCCTCTCCCTCAGTGGCAGAAATAGTTTATCCCACAAGCCCCTCTCCCTTCCACAGATGGAAACCTCACAGGGATACGTGAGATTCCACAGTCTGAGACTGAGCGTGTCATGCCACTCAAGCCAGTGAAGGCGTCACCATCGGACTCAGGGTGCGAGAAGGTTTATGGACTGAGGCCCCAGCTCCAAACTGGAACAGCCTGGTGAGAAAGCAAAACCAACATGAATCACTGGCAGCCCAGTGTCCCAGCAGCAGCCAACAAGCAGTAGTTTTTCTTCTAAACCCTTAGCAATTCTCCGAGTCTCAGAGCACTTTAAAAAGCCCTTATGAGTGTGGAGCAGGATTTAGGCTTATTAAATTAAGTGTAATTTATTTTTTGTAAATCTCTGGGAGGACTTCACATCAAAGCCTGGTCTTGAGAGATATTTTCAGCCATTAATTTTCATTGGTTTCACTGGGGAGGTATATATTGCATACAGCTTAAACTGCTTCTCTGAGCCACTTTAAGAAAGCCACAAGGAAGAAAAGCCTCTCCTAAGCACAGGTGACCCCTCATTTGATGCCCCTATTACATGGGATCTGGGGTAGTCTGTATCTCTGTTTTGGCCCAAGAAGTCCCATTTCAGGGCAACACTATTAGCTTTTATGGACTTCTCTTTACATATTTAAAGTGACTGTAGTTCCACTAATGGCTGTAATTGTTCCAGACACCCATTAATTTTGATTTATTAACTTATTCAATTTCCCATATTGTAGTCTTGCCCATACTGTAAGTAATTTACTGTTTTAATATTGTGGTCAATACTAATCATATCATCTGTAAGTTGTTTAATTAATAACAATTAGCACCTCCCATCAAGAGCTCATTCTCCTGAATGAGCACTGTTAATGTGATTTTTCAGAATCATTACCTGTACCCACTCCGAACTGACTATTCAACATGTTTCACCAATAAAGACACTTGAAGCAGCTACAGTAGCTTGTCATCTCCCATGATTTTATCAAGAATCTTGTCATATTTACTTTTCTTAAAGCTATGGCCCTCCAGCTGAGTAATATCATGTGCACCTCATTTTCAATGTAATAAAAAAGTATTGATACAGCATGTGAGTGTAGGAAAAGAGCTTGCCAGCATAAACAGCAGCTCAAAAACCAAAGGGTAAATAAGAATTTAAATGGTCTCTCTATAGATGTGTGCGAGTATATATTCCTTTCCTTCTTATGATTTTAAGCTGGCTTCTGTTTTTTCTGAGCCCACCATTATTTTAAAATATCAGCCACTAGCATTACTGTGGTGTTTAACAAGGAATGCACAGGTGTAGCAGTATTCAAGTCCCTTTCATAAAGACCTCTCCACACCTCTACGGTGTGGCCTCTTAGTCTTTCATGTCAGCAATAAACACAAAAATTAATATTCAAATCAGTCAATATCTATTTGCAAACCAAATACTCATCTTCTACTAGTTTTTCACCAGAAAAAAAAATCTAGAAATCTAGCTTCTGAATTTAAACTGAAATCAACCCCCCAAAACCGTCACATTAATATGCAGTGACTTGCCTGGTGACATAACAAAGGCAATGCTGTTATGCATCAACAGACATGGATTGGTCACACTCATTTTAACACAGGAGCTAAGCAGGAATGGAAAAGAACCAAGCAGACAGTGTGTTGGAGATGGGGAAGAAACTCATCTGCACAGTGGTTGGCCAATCCTGGCAGCACATCCTCCTGGGTGCTGAAAGCTTACATAGGTTTGAAAGAGGCTTAGATGAGCTCCTACAAAAGAAATCCCTCCAGCACCATTATGGAGCACCTTTCCTGGGGAAGTTTTTGCTGGAAAACTCCATCATAGCTCTGCTTTCCCCTGGGTGCTCTGGCCAGATGACAAAGCAGAGCCAGGGGCCACTATACCCCCACTTACTGCTGGGTGTGATTCCCACCAGCAGCCTTCCCCTGCATGGCTTTTAAATCCAGAAGTGAAGGCAAGGGACCAAAAATCCTGCCAGAGGATGCTACCTGAAGGGCTCAGAAATTCACTGCTAGCACAAAACCCCCCAGCACCTATGGAAGCAAATGAAAAGACAAAATATACACACAGCAAATCTGTACTACATGATCATAACCAAAATGATTGCTTCTCATCAGTCTTCCTACTCAATTTCACTATGAGGAAGGTATCTGCTAGGTGTAACCAGCTTAAGTCACTTGCAAACCACACATCACTTTTGTTGCCACATTAGCACAAACCCAGACTTTCCATGTGGTCAACAGAAATGCACACACAGGACAGCAGCTCTCGCGCTCTCACTGCCTCCCGAACCACCCCAGGAAATGTGGTTAACCCCTCGCGAAGTACGGAAACGCTACCCGTGACATAGCAAACAACATGACATGGGGAAAAAATATCAATATTGCTATTTTTACACAGATAAAGTAATGCAAAGAGAGGTGAATGAAGAGCTTGAGTAGAATGGAGAACCCCACAACAGACCTGAGCCAGGTCCTTCATCTATCCTTCTTCTTCGCGGTCTCCGGCATGGGACGGTCATTGCTTTTCACCACATCCTCACCTTTTCTCCCCTGAAACTGACTGTGTTGTGGCAGGTGCCCATTCCAAGTTTGCTCTTTCCCAAAGGAAACAGAGGCAAGGGAGCAATTAATACAAAATTTCAGAAAAATACCAGACATGGGGGTTAACATGTCAAATGCTGTCAAAAAAGATATTTACCCCAGCATAGCTGGAAAAGGTGTTATAATGCAATCCTCGACAGTCACTTTGTCTTAATCTTCTATGTTAAAAATTAAAGACTGTATTAATACAATGTCAGAGTAACTTAATAGTACTCTTTTATCAAGTTGATATGATAGTAGCTAATTATTAAATGAGTTAATGTATGTCTTGTTATTTAATCTACCATGACTGATAGTGAACTGTGTCAAATACTTATTAGACACTCATTGCCTGTACACCTAGCTGACACTAACATGGCCCACAATTAAACACCCATGCTCCCTCACTGCCAGGCACAATCACACTGCCCAATATGAGCCCACTAGATATTCCTTGGTCCAAAATGGGAGCCTCATTGTCCATTTGCCTTATACTGACATTTCTTCATCCGTTTCAGCATCAGCTTTTTCATTAAGGTGGTGGCAGTAACTCAAATACAGACAAGATGCTTAAGAAACTCTACAGTTCGTCAGCTCTAGAAACTTCATTGAAACATCCTTGAAGCTTCATTGCAAGAAGCTGAGCTGGAATCCATTCAGGCATGGCTTTTGGTCACAGCACTGCCAAGGGAGATGTTTCCTTTGACCACAAGAGGTCTTGCACTGCTAAAGGATGACTGTCCCTCACCAGGAGGCAGCTGCCACAAGGTACTGCTCAGAGCAAGCAAATTTCTTCCCCATTCCTGGAAGTGTTCAAGTTCATGTTGGACAGGGTGTTGAGCAACCTGGTCTAGTGGAAGGTGTCTCTGCCCATGGCAGCAGGGTTGGAACTGGGGGATCTTTAAATTCACTTCCAACCCAAACCATTCTATGATTCTTGGGCCACACTCTCACTGCTTTTCTGTACCGCCATTCAGTCCATCCAGCATCAGCATTCACCTGGACACAAAAAAAC
The DNA here is from genome assembly GCA_013399835.1 of Leptocoma aspasia. NCBI lineage: Eukaryota > Metazoa > Chordata > Aves > Passeriformes > Nectariniidae > Leptocoma > Leptocoma aspasia. The sequence goes on along the minus strand of VXAX01001421.1, from coordinate 279,892 downwards.
CACAAAAGGAAGCCACCTACCTATTGTCTTCAGCCAGACCCACTGGCCACTCCTTTTGTGGTTGCTGTTAGGGTCAAACTGAGCCTTGAAGTAGGAGCAGTGAATGCTGTTGTAGTGGAGCAAGGCTACTGCTCTTGAGACCAGAAAGAATAGAGAAGAGGAAGAGCAAGATGCAAAGTTAAGCATACCTAGTTTGCTTTAGGTCTTCTCAAATTGCTGCTCTTTCACCAATAAAAGAACAATTGCCAGTCAAACTGACAAGCAACCTAATATTGCATTCACTTCAGACATCAAAAAATACACCCTTCATTGGCAGAAACTTCTTACAATCACCTAAAGCCACCAACAGAGTGGGCTGATTTCAGACAGGCAAGCACTTTCTAAACACCTGCATGAGCCATCCTGCTAACACCCCAGCCTGCCCCATCACTTTGGCTTTGTTTCAGGGAACTGAAGGTGGGATAGCAAATGCTTGGCTTCATCGCTCTGTTATGGAGCTGGCTTCAGCTCATGTCCACTTTCAAACCTCCTGGCCAGGGCAGTGTGTCTGCAAGCAGCCCTGAAGTTCTGACTGCGTGTGAGCTTGCAAATGGGATTTAGCAAAGCGCCTCTGTGTCTGTTTACACCTCTGGAAAACATCCCAGTGGGCTTTCAGAGGAATCTGAAGGCTAGGAAAATGAATGCTTTGAATTATTCACACACCACTCTCACTTCTCTGGAGAAGTTTTTATAACTTCTAGCAGGCTTAGGACAAATCTTTGCCAGGGCTTTTGGCTTCTGTATTGTAAGGTGGTTTTGCAACATGCCAGAGCATTTTAAAGTTCTTTCTACTGGGAAAAAGCAAGAGTGAAGCAACTGGGTATTTTATTTGCTGACTTACTTGGAGGAAAGAGGAAAGGGCAGAAGTCAGAAAGTATATTAAAAACCTGTCATAACTTCAGCTCATATACAGTCTCAGGAAAAGGCTTAGGCCTAAAAATGGAAGAAAGTTGTTTGTCTGCTCATAAACAAGTCAATTGAAAATAGATTAAAATACAGACTGTATAAGAACAGCTTCCCACCTGCCTGTGAACACCTAAGGGAAATTACCTGAAAATGCAGAAATGGTTATACAGATCAAACAAAAGCACTTATCTATAATTACTGGACTTATCTGTTTGTCTCGGGACTAGCAGCAACAGCTCTCATTGTCAGGAATAAATATGGTGCTGTGATTTGTATTCTATTCTTCTATCTCTTCCGCCAAGATCACTCAGGAAGGATTCAGTTTATAAAAAAACAATGTTTCCTTAACTTCACTAAATAAAGGCAGAGTGAAGAGATTTGGCCAGATAAATGAGGGAGGGAAAGGGAGCAAGAAGAATAGCCAAAAGCTCTTTCAAGAGGATTTTCTTTCCTTTTAATAACTTTAGAGCTGGACCTGCTAGTATCTCAAAGACTTTGGAAAGTCACCTGGGAAACTCCTCATATTTCTGCTTTGTCCTGGCTCTCACCCTACTTATTCAATAAATAATTATTAACCTTTTAAGAATTCACACAGGAAACTTCCTGTTGTTTAGACTGAACAGGCTTCTGCCAACTTGACAAGCCAACACTGCACTGATGATACCGAAGCCAAAGGACAATTATTTGGTTTATATGAAGCTGAAGGAAGTGAGTGCCCTGCTGGTTTGTAATCATTTGCTGTTGGCCAGTAGCCATAGGGACTTGTCTCCATCACACGCCCTCTAGTTTACAGCTTTCTTCTGGGAAAAGGTGTGCCTGTGCAGCTCCTACTCAAAGGTAAAAGTGGTTAATCATGCTCTACTAACTATTAGAGTTGAGGCAATTTTACATAGAATGGAATGGAATATCAGAAATATATCTGTTATGTCCTAGGTATGCCCAAAATGCATCTCAGTGGACAACATCGACATCCAGACGATCTGTGTCACATTTGGCCCTGCACACAGATGGAGACCCCTCCTCCGTGAGCGGTCACACCTCCGACTGCAAACACTCACAACCCTATGGCTGCTGAAGGAGGACAAGTCACACCTGCCCAGCACCACTGCATCCCCAGTGTCACCAAATGCCGAGGTTCCAGGTGAGAAACAAGATGCCTGTGCCCCAATTCCCACACTCTGCAGCCACCCCTGCATCTGCCAACACCTCCCTTCCTGCCCCGCAGGCTTCAGCACCCAACGAGAGACCAGGCACAGCCCTTGTGCCGGGGCCAGGGTGGGAGCTGTTTGCCATCTCTATGTCACATTTATGGTGTTCAAGGAGGTTCTCATGTGCAAGTGGGCAGCCCAGAGGACAGAGCATGGGGCTCAAGCTGTGGGGACAGACAAAGCTGAGAGGGATGGGGATGTTGGAGGGATGAGGTAGGACTGCCCTAGGGGTGTAAACTGCACAGGCTCGGTGATCAGAGCAGCTCCCAGTAACTTCTAAACCATGAAACTGTCATTTCAGAGAGGATGTAATTGCTAGAGGAATTACTTAGTTAATCATCAAGGGACAGATCCATTATAAAAAAAAGAAAAACTCTGTCTGCGGGGTTCCCAAAAAAATCAATTACTGGAAATGGTCTGCTGGGGCTCCCTGGAACCACTATTGGCTTAACTGATTATTTCTAATTTAATACAAATCACACACTCCCCCTAACACTTTCATTCCACCCACTTCCTGGAAGCCAACCTGATGCCTGTGCCTGGATAAAATATTCAATGAATCCTGAGCCAGTGTTGCTGCAGCCTTTTATAGATGAGAATTTAGCTGTTAGATATTTTTGAGGACTTGATTGTGCCTTTAGGTGCAGCACTGAGCTCCTCCTCCAGCCCTCCGGACAAGAGCAGATCCCAGAAAATGCTGAGCCCATTATCCATTTCCAAGGATAGCTCCTCCATCTTTCTTTCTTTTTCTCCAAAGATAATAGAAAGTTGGCACTAAGGCACACCAACAGCAAACTGTGGTGCTCTTCTGTGGAGAAAGGTTCAGGCTCTGGTCATCTTCCTACCACTTTCTTCTCAGAGGAAAGGTGTAAGCAGATAAACATGTGTCTGGGCACTGCAAGTCTTCAGACAAGGGTTGGGATGGATTTCTGAATCAAACACGCTTTTAGTAAAAAATTAGGTTTCCCACCAAGCAACTTTTTGCAAACCTTTGGCAAGCTTGCTTTTTCAATAAACCATCTAGAATCAGAATCCTTGGATGAGGAGGAGGGAGAAAGTGAGAAATTTTGGCTATAAAGAGTTATGTTTCAAATCTTTCTCTCCCAGGACTCCATCTCGTGCTCCCTGGACAGATTTTCCATCACAAATTGTCCTACACATCCCACCAGTAACCCCAGAAGAGGTGCACCTGCTTAGCAATGCAGCGCTGTACCACCTAAGCACAAGAGCCTGTGGAGAGAGGGAGGTGAACCCCAAAGGTCCCTTTAAGGAGCTCCACTTTCCCAGGCTGCAGCCACCATCTCCTCCTGCCTCCACCAGCTCTGAGCCCAGCCTTGGCTGCTAAGAAAGAGCATTTCATCATGCATCACAGTCAGGGAGCTGACAGGGAAAAAAATATATATGGGAAGAAAACCCAGATCCTGATAGCTCTGGAGACTTTCTAAGAAAGTATTTTTGTATTTGTAAGGAAACCAGCTTCTGTCTGCAGCAGCTGTAATGGGTATTTGGGCCAAGTTGTGGCAGATGTAAAAACCATCAGTTTGCCTCTGCACTCTCCCATGCTATGGGTCTCAGCCACTCACCCCTCAGCCTTCTCACCTTGCTTTCTCCAGCTTCACTGCAGTTTCTTACAAAGCAAAGTGCTGCACACTCTGAGACAAATTATCAAAATTTAGCTTTTTGTGTTTTGTTTTTTAACAATGCCTACATTCAGAGGCCAGGTGTATTTGTATGGTGAGAGTGCAGTAGGCTGTGTGATGTCAATGTTTTCCCTTTCAAAAGCAAGTGATACTGAAACTAGCCTCTTCTTAACTTCATCTATTTTTTGCTAGCTTTGGGGTTTTCTCAATATGCAGTAGGGAGTCTTTTAGGAAATGTGTTTTCTTCACAGCTTGTTTTTTTGTCCTACAGTAACCCTTTTTAAAATGCTGAGTATGTGCTCGCTCAGATAAATGTGTATCTGAACACACAAGCAATTATCCTATTTTCATATAATTAATTTTTTTCAAGCTTCTATATGCATTTCCTGCTCATTTGACCATGCAATAATTAATTAGCATTAATTATCTTAGATTATACCTTCTGCATCTACACACAAATTCAATTAGAAAGGCAGGCTTTTTACAGCCCACTTCAGAGGGAACACCACAAGCAGTGAAAACAGATCTGTGGTGAGGACATATTTCACACCTGCCAGAGCATTCTGAGAAACTATTACTATTTTTCAAGAAACATTAAAATCAAAATCAAAGCCAGAAACCCACGTGGTCTCTGCTGCATCCATGCCAGGGACTGGACCTTCCCCTTCCCTCTTTTCCACATCTATGGGGATATTTTCTTCCTGGAAGAAAGGGTATTTCCTTGCTCTAGATATATCTGTACTTTGAAAGTTCTCTCACTGGACCAATCTCATGGCTCTTTGATGTCCTCTGGTCCACCTCCAGCTGGTGCTTGCAAACACCCAATTTAAAGGCCTCATGCCCCCTCACTCTCATTACCTCCAGCAGCTCTTTCTCTCCACTTCAGGAGCCAGCAATTACAACTGAGGACCAATATCTAACATTGCTGGCAGAAGAAAGGGTTTTACCTCTGTGTTGCTAAAAGCTGAATATGTGTTTTTCCACACTGGGTGAGTGTTTTGGTTTCCTTCAGGAGGGGCATACCCACTCAGTCCAGGGAGAGGCAGTTGGGGAGACTTTTCTGGTGATGTGAGACATTTTCAGCCAAACCATTTCACCACCTTTAGACCAAGTCCTGCAGGAGTGAGACTGGAGGATGTCATCGTAATCACTGCCCTCCTAAATTATTAGGAATGAGGTGGCAGGGAAAACCATCACTCCTGGATAACTAATGCTATCTGGGTCCTACAAAAAGCCAACCATAAGTCAACATGAAAGGAAGGAGCAAAGTGCAAAAACCCAGACAGTGCAGCTCAGCACAGAGAAAGGGAAGTGGTAGCACAGTTTTCTTCAGAAGACCAACCACATAAGACAGTGCCCCTGGGATTGAAGCTTTTGAAGTACCGGCACAAGGAGATTAATCATCTTGCCATTAAAAAAAAAAAAGAAAAATATAGAAAAAAACACATCTAACCTAAGACTGTGCAGATGAGCATCATACTGATGCAGGAGATGAATCATCTGCCACCTCTCCTCACTCTGAGCAGCACCACGGGAAGCAGCTGGTGCCAAAGGCTGTGCTGCTGAGCCCCTGCACCCCCACACTGGAGGAGACCCCCCCCACTAAAGCCCCCAGGAGGGAGGGAGGGAGGGAGCCAGGGATGGTGGGGAACATGTGCCATGATGTGACATCTCTGTGCCACTGAGTCAGACCCTGTTCACTGGTAAAAGCTTTGGGTGCACATGCCGTACACATGCATGTGTGCGTGCATATATATGCACATATATATGCATGACAGCCTGTGCAGTCATATGTATACCCTGAGACAGTACACATAATTTGGCAGCTATTGGCACTGAGGGATGTTTGTGACTTCTGAGAAACTGAGCATCCCTCAGACACATGTCAGAAACCTGTCACCTGGAAAAGGGAAAGAAGTTTCCCCTCAGGGCAGGTAAGCAGCTTCTTATCCTAGCCTTCCCAGCAGGGCTTGGTCCAGTCACTGTCTTCTGCCCGGTCTCTGAGAAAGGGATTAAGTTCCCTGGAAGTGTTTGGTGGCGCTTCTGAGATCTCTGCTTCCTTGGAGGGAAGATGGCAGTGACATAATGCCCCTTCACCCCTCTTATGAAGCCCCTTTCTGTGGCAGGAGCCATTTCCTCCCCAACAGATGCTGCAAGGAACAAACTTGGCCTCTAGGTAGGGTGGCAGGCGTGCAGTCCCCACATCTGCCCACACAGCTGGAAGCTCAGCTGTGGCAGGGAGAGAACCACCAGCTCCCCTCTTTCCCAACGAAGACAAGAGGAGACGGGAAGGGAGCTGGGAGAGACATGCAGTAGCCACTTTTCCAGTGTTTTTGTCTGGTCCCTTGCAGAGCCTGGTGAGGAAGCAAGAGATTTGTGGGCTGCCTGAAAAGAGCATGTTGAGGCTGTATTTTGGAGTCACGAGCCTGCTGTTCAACTGGTGGTCCTAACTTTGCTCCTGGAGCACTTCAGAACACCTACAAAAACACCTTTTGGTTCTCCTAGGCTTCCTACATTTGCCTGAGGATTTTTAGCATGTGTCTCCCTGGCAGTACAGCCATTAGGCAAGCCTGGCATTCATTTCTCTCCTCAGACTCTCTTGAGACTGTTTTTGGCAGATGAGATTAAACCAAACTGCCCCAAACCACCCAGCAGTTCTCCTTCCCACCATGCATATGGGGACCGGCCCTTAGGCCAAGCCTACCCCCATGCACAGAACTGAAGGAATGAGGATGGATGGTTTTCACATGTCAGCAGAAAGCAGGTTAAAGGATATGCCATCAGCTGGGATGTATCTGCATCTTGTGGCTTCCCAGCCCCCTCCAAAGAAAGTGTCTTCCATGTAGGAAATATGCTCACCAAAGCATCCCTTAAGTCCTTGAGCACAGCTTAGGCACATGTGATGGCGCTCCTCGACTGGGGATGCGGGCAGCCCTCTCTCAGGAGGCAGTAACAGGACAGCTGTGGTTCATTACAGACAAAAGTGAGGTTGTCAGGTTTTGTTTGCTTATAGAATTTAGTTGTGTAAAGCAGCACCAAGGAGCTAAACTTTGCTGGGGAAGTTATTTTCCTCACACTGGGTTAATGATTTGTATACAGATAGATATGCCAGGACATGGTTACAGTTCATTATCTCATGGAGCCACGACCAAAAACTAGAAAATACTCCCTCAGGACAAAGTCTCGCAAACCCAGCAGCTGGGCAGATAGTGTTTGTAAGAAGGTTTTCCACATCTAAAGATCCTTCCCACATAGCAGACCTAAGGATGCAAAAGCTGCCCTCAGGGTCGGTATTCCAGCCAAATCCTACAGGAAACCTCCTGACACCTGCACCGTTGTGCAAACGAGAGACTTACACATAAGCATTCGGGAGGGGGAACTCGTGTCCCTGCACATTTTAAATCCTCTGGAAATGCCTTGCCCGTAGCTAAATGGAGCAGATGAATTAGTGTTTAATGCCACCACAGGCTGTGCCAGTAGCTGGCATCCCCGGTGGTGTCTCACGCCTGTGGATGCCGAAATGGCAGGCGCCAAGAAGCGCCGCTGGCAGCAGCAGCTTCTCACCTCGGGCGGCCGGTAGAGTTTGCACAGGGAAATCTTCCATGAGACTGAAAGGCGGCTGCAGGGGCCAGTGCTGCCAGGTGTCTCCAGCAAAGAGCCTTTCATCCAGGCAAGAGGTGATGGGGAGGAGGGTGGGAGGCTCGGGAGGAGCCCTGTTCACTCAGGTAGCAACTCCCGCAGCACTGGGATGTGGCCCCGAGGGTCAGGATTGCACAAATGGCTGCAGGATGTATGATGGGAAGAGGGGGCTCTCCCTGTTCCCCCGTGTTTTGCGTCTGGAGGAGGAGGAGCACAACATTTTGAGGAGGAAGAACCTCCCTGTTCATGTTAGAATCACAACTTCTCTTCCCCTCAGTGTTCCAAGGAAGATTGAAGTTTATCCTTGTGCCTAGCCCAAACCCCAGCTCCCCCCGTGTCCCTCATGCTGTCTCCTTGCACCACAAACCCCCGCAAAAAGGCTTGTGCCTCTCTGGGCTGCAGAATGCTGGCATCTCCTTCTCCCACGTCCAATAAGGGACAGGGATAGAGGATGAGGACAGAGGTGGGAGCAGCACACTGACGTCTCCCACATCTAACAAGGCTCACCCTCTCAGCTGTCACTACTGTGGACTACACCAGCCCAAAAGCAAGCTGTTGCTGTTCAGCCCCAAGGGAGATCAAGCCCTTCCCCAGGCTACCCTCTGGGAATCAGAACATTTTGTCTGAACAAGGAAAAAAAGCCAGAGAAAAATCCAAAATGTCCCAAAAGAAGCGCTCTCAGATTTTTCCAAATAAGAATTTAAACATCTGCCAGCCTATCTGCTGATAGCAGAAAGCAGACTGCAAGTGTAACAGGATGCAATCGAGTCAGACAATTCCAGAGAGAGCACCAGAAGGCTTAATATTAGGACTATTGCCATTCACAGCCTTTGCTAATTCTTAACAATTGTCTGTGCTGATTTGGGTTGGCTTCACAGTGCAGAGAACAACACTTTCTGTTCAAAACTGAGAGAGACCATCAAGGCTTTTACTGACTCTCCTGGTGGCTGCTTTCTTGCAAATATTTATTTTCCACACCTTAATGTTAAATAAATACATGGACAAAATTAACAAACAAAAGTCAACTCCTCAGATCTCAAAGGATGGACATTTTATAGGCAATTTTCCACCCAACACCATTACCTCAGGAGAAAAAACACACCTGCAGGACTCAGAGGGATTTAATGCCATTGAAATCCTGCAAAAAGCACCAAAAGAAGACAAGAGGTTTCTGCTGCCTAGGGCTACCCTTCTCTTTAGGGAAATCCATCTCTAAATTGCCCCTGCTGCAATTGGGAGCTGTGCTGCTCTCTTCAATTTGGTGTGTTAAAGCCCAGGCAGGCTGGGTCACACTGTCATTCTCTAAGATAGCTCCCCTGACTTTAAGGTGCCTGTGTATTTAAATTAAAACCATTGCTCCATGGAGCAATTGGCTGCTCACTGAGCTGCACCAGTTGGTGCCCATCCTTCCTCAGGATGCTCTGCCCTTGAGGTTCATCCTGTACCAGCACAAGAGGTACTTTGGAAAGAGGTCCCAAGCCCTCACCCCTGGGGAAGGGGCACCAAACAGGGCAGGCATGTGGGGATGGCCACCACAGACAGACTCCCAGCCACACGTGTGAGACTAATCAGCACGTGCACAGTAAATACAGACAGCTCAGTGCCTATTGCTTAGCACCCAACAGCAGGGAGAGTGTCAACACCTTTTTGGTGGCTTGGAAATAGATGTTAATCCTTAAACCTCATTTAGTGCTTCCCATGGGATGAGGCCCGGCATACTATGAGTGTTTTTTCTAAATCCACTGGCAGAAGGAAAGGCCAACAGTTAAGTGGGGAAAAGTGGGGGGGAATTTTTTTTTTTAAATCTGAATAACCTTGAAAGCCACATGACAACCAATTAATCTATTAGGAGGAATAGGTCCAGATCCTCAGCAGCCTGCAACATCCCACCCAGAGCAAACCAAAGTTTGCTTCTCCCTTCATTGGGCAGTAGCACTGACAGCATCCTGCATCCTGCTTTCCCCATGCTCAGGCCAGCCAAAATTTGTGATACCTTAAAACAGGGCTGGTTTTACAGCATGAGGAAAAGGAGATGAATGCAGGTCCCCTGTTTTTTCTACTGCCCTGGGGAGAGGCAGGACATACCTTAAAAAGAAGCTTTCCATGGGTGCATTCTGTGGGTGCTGCTACAGCCATGGTGATGGGGATGCCAACTACTTCCCTGCAGAAAGAAAAAGCTGTTGCTTTTCTGTGGGACCATAGGGTGGACTGGAAAGGTGACTGGGAAAAGGGATGAGAAGGAGGAAGGATGAGAGTAAGATGAGTCCAGGACAAGCCCTTTACCTGGCAGGTTTCATTACAGGTCCCATTTCGGGCCCAGCTCGGTGCTCTGCTGAGGGGCAGCTCCCTGCCTTCGCCACTGCCATACCTAAAGACAGGAAACAAACCAGGAAAGCAACACGGGGTGCAGGTAATGAGGGCATTGTTTAAAAATGCAAACTCCTTGCAGCTGCTGGATCAACTGAATATGCACACAAGGTCTCTGCACTCCCATGCTGCTCTTCTCCACTCTTCCCCACCCACAGATACCAGCACAGGTGTGCATGGGCCAAAAGGGCTTGGAGGCATCATTAAATCATCTCCATGCACAGGTGACGCACGTCAGGTACAGCAATGCCATGAGGAGGCTTCAGATGGGGATTTTTACCTCCTCATTGCTGCTGATTTGCACATAGCAAAACCATGGAGTTGGCAGAAATATATCAATGAGTTTAAATGGACTGAAATGCCAAAAACATCAATTCCAGGTGATGTTCAGCTTCCAGACCAGATCTTGCCCTACTTGCCTCAGGAAAGTTTGTCCTTAGTGAGACTCAGACTCTGACCTGCACTGAAGCCTCAATGACACAATTCATTGCTCAAAAGCTTGGCCAGAGAAGAACAATCTGAAAGAGCCAGCACACTGTGGGGGACAGGATAAATGTTATCTGCTGGGAAAACATCACGTTCAAAGCACAAGAGGAGCAAATGAGAAATTAAGAGCTTGTTTTTCAACATGCAAAATGTGGGCCTCACCTAAGTTTGGAGTGAAGGGGCATTATGTTTATAAAAGTTTTAAGCTATCTTTGCTGAGAGCATTTATGCATACATAAGTTTACGTCCCTGTCACTAATCTAGTACAGACACATACACATGTACAGGCAGTGTCTACCTTCACTTGGGATCGGAGTCTTTGCCCTCAGTGCAGCTGACCTGGTGAAATCTCCCAACAGATGCCCAGAGCTGTTACAAACATCAGCCTCAGCAAACATCAGCTCTGCTGCCCGTTCATTCTCTCTAATGCAATTAGGACAGATTAACATGGGTGACTAGATGTGAAAGACAACTGAACCTCACCATCTCCATCCCACCCACATTTATTAATTTGAGTCCTGCCCTTTTCATAAACTTGCTGCTCTCTTGACCTCCCTCAGATGGAACACCTTTTTTTTGTTGTTTGAAAATTAAGAAAAGCTCTGGCAGGGAAGAACAGCCAGCTGAAACAGTCAAAGCCACAGGAGCCCCAGAGCAGCAGCCCACAAAGTTTCTTTGATAATCAGGACACATGTGGGAGCTTCACAAGCTCCCTAGTGGGCTAGCAGCCACCTCTCTTAACTCCTCTGTCAGTCCCTGGTTTCAAAAGCCCTGGAAGGACTGTGACATTAATACCATTACAATTCTTTTGCATGGGACATGTTGATTCTCTCTAGAATGCCAGGCATCTACTGTCTGCATAGACCTCCAGCAACAGGGCAGACATCTTCAGGTTTGTGTCATGCTTTAGTCACAGTAACAGCACAAATGGCTTAAAAGTGTGATCCACTGACTAAATTGGACCACACAATTATCTTTTCTGACTTCTCACACAGCACAGCCTTCAGGTAACCAGCTAAAGCACTACGATGTGTCTTTTAGACAAACCCTTGATGAAAAGGCTCTGGCACTTCACCTGCTAAATTATTCCACCATTTAAGAAAAAATGCCACTTGCTCTTAAAAATGAGAACCTTTCAGGCTGAATTTCTCTAGCTTTAGCCCTCATCTATCATGTTTTGTTTCATCTGTGTCTGATTCCAGGTTCAGTCCACCCCTGGTATCCTAGCAAAGAGCAATGTAAGGTGTGCCCCCTCCTTCACTTGTGACAGTGGGTTCTGTAACTCTCTAAGTGTGGACAGCCCAGCAAATGGCACCTATCCACTATTTATCTTACCCCAAGCACCCAGATTTTATTTTCTGCATGGTCTCCAACCGGGACATTATTGTTCTTCCTGAGACTCTTAAAAAAAGTCCGTCATTTTCTCAACATGATGCAAACATGGGTCTTTGAAGGACTGTAGGTGGTTTTTGGTCCATCCTTGGCCTGTGTAGATGTTTCCTGACAAGTCTTACCCTGCTGAGCCTCTGGTGTAATATCTTCTCTAGGCAACTTCTTTAAGCACAGAACAATCTTTACAGTCAGAAATTATTGTCCTGGCAATAGATGTGCATTGCTGACAATTAGCCCAGGTTTTTCTTGCGTTATTTCCAGAGGATGTGAAGGGCAGTTGATGCTCAACATTTTAACAGAATTGAACATGGAGCAGATGACTTACCATGTCCTCACAGCTGCCAAAATCCCAATTCAGCAACTCCAAACCCTTCTGTTCGGGGGAGAGCTTTGCTGTATGAGCTGTCATTCCTGCAGATGACCTCTGAACTCTTTTATCTAATATATTACTGGAAGCACAGCTCTCCAGCTGGCTGCATTTCTCCATCCAAAGCTTCACCAAGCTGTGAACACCAGAGGATACCTCCCTGTGGGGCACACTTTGCCCTTGGACAGCATCACTGGGCTGCTGGCTCCAGAGCAGCCTGTTCTGCTGTGCCCCTCCTGGGGACCTGTGGGTAGGGGACAGGTGCCCTTCACTGCCAGGGGGTGACTGCTCAGCAGCTGCTTGTGCAGCACCTTCCTAAACATCTCCCTTCCCACCAAGAGGGCTGTAGCAACCCTCCTCTTGACACCCTCCTCTCTTTCCTCTTTATCTGTCTCCAAAGTCATTCAGTAAGTCTTCCTCTTGCTTCCTCACAAATATCAGATGAAGAACCGCCTTTCCTGGTATTTGTCACAAAATTTAACCCCCGTTTTCTCTGCTTAGTTTTCCTAAATCAGCCGTGCCCTTCCGTATCTGTCTTTCCACGCTGTAATCTGTCCCCCAGAGTCTCTGTGGTGCCTGTTAAATCCTGGTTTGCTTCTGTGCTAAGTATCCAAATACTTCCTGTTTATTTTCTGTACTTCTGGCATGATTTCTGAAAGAATTAAAACCAAATCTGTTTATCTTTGCTAAATCCCTCTGTGATAAGGGTATTAGTGTCCTTATTTACAAATGGAAGAGTAAGGCAAAGTAGGACTGGAACTAAAAATCTCATAAAGTGAGTCCCAAATTTGAGATGTCCTGAAAATATCCAGCAGTTGAATTTTCTGAAAATACCAGATAAATATCCTCTAAAATTTGTGCCACTTAAGGTGCTTCAGTTTAGGGACCTCAAATCAGTGGCATCCCCACTCCCCTGGTACTGAAGAAAATTGAGGATCCTGCCACAAAGGTGGAGAGCTCATTCACAGCTTTATTTTGTGGAAGGAAATAAGATAAGTACATTGCAGGCTATGTGGCAGTCAAAGTCCTTGGTCACAGATAGCCTTCTTCTATCAGAGCAATTACTTTTTAATATGTCTCCTAATTTTTCAGAGACAGAATTAGCAAGGCAGGCATCATCCCAACAGCTATAATTTTTTTTAACTTCTTATCAGGTTCATAAAATCATTCTTTTCTTTGTCTCTCAACACCTTATTAAGGGGAGCAGAAGAGAGGGCAGGTTGCCACCACCAAGAAGCACTACAGCTATTTTTCATTTTGACAGTGGCATACTACATTGGAGGCAGTGGCTGCATGCAAAGGTGCATGTTGCCAGTTTAAGACCGACCACTGAACATGCTTTGGACTCCTGCCCTCAGCCCTGCCCAAAGTACCTGCTGATGCCAGTGAACAAAAGCAAATCCCACCTGCATCACCCCGCTGCCAGCCAGAAAGGGGCACAGATTGTTACATTTTGATGACAGAGGACACCTTGTGATAGTGAAAGCTGCCCCAGTGAGCCAGGAAGGCAGCTGCCTTTTCCTGGAAGAAGAGAGAATTTGTGGGGTTTTTAAACTGCTCAGGGTGGCAAGGGCTTCTGCTGGTGCCTCACAGCTGTTGAACCCTGACAGTCTACTCTTCTCTTTAAATCCTGAGATAGAAATGTACCTTTTAATATAATGCAGTGGCTGTGACTCTGATTTTTGTTTGCATCTTTCAGCAGAGCTTCTCAACAGCTTTTTGAAGAAGGGCAGAAGGGCAACTGTATATAACATCCCCGCATTCACCCAAAGAAAAAGGATTGAATGCACAGCTCCCTCCTCAAGCTGCAGAACCCTAGGGTTTGGCCAGTTCATGTCCAAACGGGAGATTCCTTGGGTGTCTTACCCCTGAGGAGATATGGTGCTGACTCCCTGCCTAAATCAGTAGCAGGCATGTGAGAAAAAATCAAAGCAAGCTGACAGCTCAGCTAGGACCACAGATGAACTGCTCTGCCAGAGAAGGAAATCAAAAGAGACAAAGACAGCTACAACATTTATCTTTATATATTGATTCTAGATTAGAAAATCCACACTAAAGAGATCACCAGCACACACACATTTACCTTGCTTTTGAACACCATTTAGCTGCTTAAATGCATGCTTCAAAGCAGCTAGCTTTGCATGTAGCTTTCATTTACAGGGTAAAATTGATTTAAGCAGAATTTAACTCAATATAATTGTGCCTGCACTAAGGGTATGAACAAACAGGACACTTCTGCTTAAGGGTTGAGAACTTTTGAGTCACAGGGCAATGGCAACCCTTTTACAAGGTTTGGGTTTTTCATCTGGATGCACTGGGAGGAGAACGGCAACCAACAAGTCAAGTCCTACTGAGCTTGTTAAAAAGACTAATGATTAAAAATGAAAAAGTAAAGATCTTTGAATCACAAAACCTTGCAGCCCCTGCCTTTCCCAGCTCCTGCCCAGGCACATAGCTAAGGCTTCTTCCAAAGACTGGCATTTGCTGTATCACATCCCAGGTGTCTGTATATCAACCTGTTTAACTGTTTCAACAGTCCCTTCTAGTATTCCCTTGGCACTTTTTCCTTTGCAAGACTTAGGAGCCAGCTTTCATTATATGCCAGGAAATCACAGGCTGCACTGCAAAGAGTGGCACATATCCTTGACTTCTCTCAGTTAACAGCAAAACCTCTTCCTTCCTAATTGAGAGATGAACTGTAGAAAATGACAAAATTCCTGATACCTAAAGCTGCATGTTAAAATATATACATTGGAAAATATCTAACTGGAAGGGACCAGTACTGATTACTGAAACTGTCACTAGTGTCACCAGTGGACATCGAGCTCACCTGGAACAGAGACACCTTTCCTCAGTGCTACAGACATGGGGAGCCTGTTTTCAGACACCTAATTTGAAAATGTGGTTTCAGGAGATCAGTGCTCAGTCGCTCCTTCATTTTCTACCAGGATGTTCTGAGGAATGTGAAGTCAGTTTCCTGGGAGAAAAGACACTAAGCCCCTCTCAGGGTCCAGCACCTGTAAGAATTTAGCCTTCCATCTATCCTATTCAATTCGTAGTCGAGCAAAAGTCATGTTCAGGGACAGAAGAGAGAGATGCCCTTGAGAACAAGCCACTGCTCAAACTGGGACACTTTTTGGTAAAGCTGAGAAGCCAGAGTGAACACTGCTGATTTCCAGCAACAGAAGTAACTCCTGCAAAAGCCTCCTGCACCCTGCTTCACACAGGCTCTGCTCACACTGCTACTGAGGGCTCATCATATGCAAGGAATCCCCCTCCATCACTGTCACCAGCAGAGACCAGGAGGAGCACACAGGAGACTCCACGGCCTCGTCCACATGCCTGCTCCCTAAACGCTGCTGCAGAGCCGCAGGGCAGAGCTGCCAGCAAGGGAGGTGATGCCAAGCACTGCAGCAGACCCCAGGGGCAGCATGTAAGGATCCACACCAGGATGCCACCCACAAGGCTGTGGAAGGCTTTGAAGATAAGGAGAAAACCAAATATCAGTAGAGAAGGCAGAGGGGGGAAAAGTCAGTAACGGAATTGGCAGCTGTAGTGTGCCTTTCCTGCCTAGTCCACCCGAGTCCTAAGCCATTCATGCAGCTGCAAAATGCTCACAGTTCAGGGGTTGTCAAATTTTAATTCCTCCAACAATCAGAGAATGGATGGATACAGCTACCAAATGTTGCTCTAGCCCAGAAATTCAGTGAGAGATGCACATTGTCACATACAGAACCTGACACTAGTGCAGCAGTCCTGGTCGCACGTCACTGCTCAGCGATTCTGAGGAGGGTTAAAAGCACAGTTTTCCTCCCCAGAGCTGGATTGACTGAAGGTGTAGCTTCGAGCCACCTGATGGCTGCATAATGAACTCGACAGAAACAGCACAGCTCACCACACTTTGCTGTGACAGGCATTTGCCTGTGGGAGAACTTTCCACAGCAAGCCTGACTGATGGAGTGAGACTGGTTGCCCTCTCTGCTCACACAGAGGTGTTTTGGGGAAGGGCAACCACACACTCTGCTCCTGTCCCCCTGCGTATGTTGGTCTGTGGTACTGGGTTGATGCACTTGTTTTCCCAGCTTTGCTGCCTTTCCCAAAGGTGCTGCAGTCCACGAGTGAACACAAATGAGCAATGCTGGCAGGCCCGGGAGTGGGATGAGCAGAGCAGGAAGAATTGATTTTCATCCTGAATGTCACCAACTCAGTTGCATCTAGGATCTATACACATTGCTGAATCCTCTTCCTTTCCAGGTCAGCTTCTGGCCCTTTCTTGGAAGGTTATTACCAGAAGTCAACAAAGTGAAGTGTCACTCCTCAGGAGTAACCACAGACCTGGTGTCCATCTCTCAGCCCAGAACTTCCCCTACATCCCATGAGTAGAGCTTCTGCTTCTCTTGCATAGAGCATTCAAGATTTTACTCCTACAACCATGAAAAAGCAAGCTTTGGATCCCAAAAGGACAAGCTGTACCTTCAGAAAAGGTCCTCCTGCTTCACCTCTGTTTAAGTCTCCCTTACCCCTTCTCCTCTGCCAGGGGCTTCCTTCCCCCAGGGCATTCATCCTACCCATGATCCTGGGGACAGGAATTGCCTAGCAGATGTCTAGGGTGCCAAAATTCAGGCTTTCCAGCCATAAATGTCTTACCAATCACAAGCCTGCAGTCACCTTAGAGCCACTGAAGAGCAGCACAAAGACATCTACACCCACTGGCAAAAGCCAAGGGTTTGAAAAGGGTTTGAGCCATCTACAGTTCTTAGGAAACACACATCTCCCACCAACAGAATGACAGCACTGGGCAGACAACTCATCACAGCACCCCTGCCGGCATCCCAGCCACTGGGCCCCTTGCTCCCAAACACACAAACAAAACTCCTATGTGTTTGCTCTGCAACAGCTCATCTGTGCAGTCCTGGAAAAGGGTAGGAATGCAAAGACAGGACAAATAGTGATCTTTGATGAATTCAGGGGAAAAAAGTGAGGTGGCACCCTGTCATCAACATGAGTCTGGCAGGGCCACTTCCCACTGCCTGCTGGTATGGTTGCAGCCCCAGCATCAGTGTGATCCCTCAGCTCTGAGGCTGGACTCTCAAGCTCATGGATGAGCAGATGTGTCAGGACCTAAAAAAGCCCTGCTGAAAATATAAACCAAAGCAAAATAACAGCTCACTGAACTGGTCCTGTTGTCTTTCCCTCACCTTGTCCCTCTAGGGCTTCTGGTGGATGCTGCTGTGATCCAGACATGGGCCCATGAGAAATCAGTGTCCGTCATGACAGACACAAATGTCTGTGTGGAGAAAGGACACAAGAGATTTTCTGCAAGCCCATCACGTTACAGCAGACAGTTCTCTGGGCTCCAGGGGTTTGCTCAAGGAGGTAAAATGGGGTATCTAGCAGATTTCTTTCCTCTCACCTCACATAGCTGTTCACACTTTATTATGGGTGCAAGACAACATTAATAAAAACAACATGAAAAGTTGAAGTTTCAGTAGAAACGAATTATGGCTCTGAACTGGTTATTGCACAGAAATTCAAAGTCAGAGTTCAGTTTGTCCCTGCAAGCTATGTGAAGTGGGTAGCTAATACAAACCCACTTATTCTGCAATGCGGGGTACAGGATGAAATATTATCTGCACTGTACATCTCTCTGGATGTTTCATTTGGGGCGTTGAAGAGGCCAAGTACATTACATTCCTTCAGTAAGTCAGTCAGGTTTGCTCACTGCAGCAGGAATCTGGCTGCAATTCTTGTCCTGGCCACCCCAACATCCTTCACAGTGAGCAAGTTTTCCTCTAGCAGAGGGGCAAGGCCCTCGCTCTTTGAAACCGCTGGATTAATTGTGTGCAATTACACGCTGTACACACAAATGCTCTAATTGCAGGATGCTTTTCACCTGATGTTTTGCTCATGAAAACTGGAGTGGCAGGGATAGTTCTAGAAACAGCTCCAGAACACTGTTTGAGCTAAGTGGTTTTAGCGCATTTCCAAAGCTGCATATCTGTTTTTTACAGCAGATACTTGCTTTGAGGAATGCATACAGCCTAAGTCAGCGAACAGCATATTTGAGAGGTAAAAGACGTTTTGCCCCCAACTCTTTAAGGGTGAAAAAGTGTGGGGGGTTTTGTGTCACTTCTCACTGTGGTCATGTTCAGTCATTTTTCCCCCTGTTTGATAGATACAGCAGAGCAAAATGGGTCAAAATGTCTCATTCAACAAATACATTGAAGCAAACAGAACCACTCCAAGGGAGAATTTAGGTTCATGTCTCTCCCATCAGGCTGCTCACAGATACCAAGTCACATGCGTTGTAGAGCACGCTACATTTGACAGGGGTATGCACAACAGAAAGCGATTGTCTTGGAAGCCAAAAGGTCCTGGTTTGTCAAGATGTAGCAGGATGGCACCGGGTCACTTAGGAGGTTTGTAGGTCGAGATAGCTGAGCACAAGCCGGCGGTGCAGGAGAGGCTCCGGTAAACGTGCCTTGTGCTCCGGGAGGCAAGTCAGCACTGCTGGTTCAGCAGGACTGCTCCTGAATTTATTGGGCTTCGTGATTACAACAGGCTGTCATTAGGGCAGTAAAGTTTAAAGAGAGAGAGAGTGAGAGAGAGCAAAGAATAGGGAAGGGAACCACACCTATGTCAGGAAGCATTTAAAAAATGCACGCATTTCTCACATTCATACGTGCAGGTAACACATGCATGAGTGGTCCCTTATCTTCAGCACAGGAGCGCAGTCAGAAAACAAAAGAATCCCAGCTCAGTTTCAAACTCCTGCTTGTGGCTTTTGGGTTTGGTGGTTGATGGAGGGTTTTTGGAGGGTTTTACTTTCTTTCTTTCTTTTTTTTTTTTTTTCGTTTTACCCACCCTGTCAGTTACCGAGGTTTGCAGCTGCTTGCTCATGCAAAGGGAAGATAGGTCTTTGCTCCGATGCAGCAGCCACCTGCCTTTTCCAGCCACAAAGGGCTCACGGGCACGGGAGGGATCTGAGCCATGCAAAGGAGGGTCACCTCTCCCAGCGCAATGCAAATTGCTGGAGAAAAGCACAGAGAGTGGCCGCCAAACCCTGTTAACGCCGAGCCCTGGTTGGGCAGAGCAAGACGGGGCAGAGGATGGAGGTGTCTGCAGTGCCACAAGAGCAGCTTAGGGACGGGACAGCGCTTTGAACACACTGAGAGGCTGAGCATGTTCGTTCCTTGTCACGTCAGCTGGATATGCCACACCAGGGGATAAAGCAACCCCAGGCTTTAATAAAACAGGCGAACTTAAAAGAGTTTTAAATGCTGATTAAAGCCTGCTGGAAATCAAGCAAGTGCTGTGAAAGCACAAAAAAAATGGCAAAATTGAGGCAGAGCTTGACCATTTTTTGCATAATTTACTTTTCCAAAGAAAAGAGAGACCTGAGTCTGTTTGCACAGATTTAGGCTGCACGAAATGCTGCCGAAGTCAGCTCTGCAGAAGTAAACACAAAGGTCTTTGTCAGAAGCCCCATGCATTTTCCTACAGGATAGGGCTAGCCAGCCGAGCACCTTTCCAAAGGCTGGGGAGAACGAGCTGCCTCGCAGAGGTACAGAAGCGACACTCTGCCACCATCACAGAGCTATTTTAGCATGTCGTAAGGGCAAATTTTATCTCTGGTGTACTTCTGAAATGTTTCACAGAAATTAAAGTAAAACCAAAACTCAGACTACAACCTGTGATATGAAAAACAAATTACTTAGTGATGACCTGAGCTTCCTAGAAATCACTCTGATCTGCATCAAATGCACCGGATTTGTCACCTTGCTGAAGCCCTTTTTCATCAGCCTGCCTTTGCCAGGCAGAGGACAGATGGAGATTCAGCATCTCTTGGGCACCACTGATGAACGCAGCGCTTGTAGACCTTCTCCTGGCATCTCCTGGGGTGAAGGACACACCGGAGAGGGGGAGAGGGTCTGGCCAGAAAGCTAATGCTCTCCTAAAATCCTCCCGGGCCCCGCACGTGTCCCGGACAGGCCAGAGGGAAGCAGCCTGGAAGCTGCTCTACTTGGCGCAGCGGGAAGTAGAGGGACCCGCTGGAGGGGCGGCCCCGGGGTCCGTCCGGCGCTCGGGACTCCGGGCGGTGTTTCGGCGGTGTGAAAGCCCAGCGCCGGTTCCCAGAGAGGCGATTTTGCATACTTTTACTTCTGCTCCCCGCAGCTGCCCAGCTGGAAGGGCTCCAGCTCCGCCGGTGAAAGGCGGCGAGCTGCGCACGGAGGGGATGGCAGCGGGGAGCTGTCCCCCGGCCTTGGGGGCTGGCAGGCTCGGGGGGCACCAACCTCCGCTCCCGGGGCTGCGGGGCTGGGACCGGCAGCCAGACCTCCTTCTGCGGCTCCAGCTGTCGAGGGCACGACACCGTTTCTCCGGCGGCGAGCCACAAGCCCATAGTTTGGGAGTGGTG
>VXAX01001421.1:92833-259392 GCA_013399835.1 Leptocoma aspasia | reverse complement strand
CCGAGCCGCGGGGCTGCGGGCGCTCCCGGGAACGAGTGTCCAGCTCACCCCGCGCTGAGCAGTCCCCGCTGGCAGCCCGGTGTCTGCGGGCACAGGGCTTCGTTTTGGGGAAGCCTGAGGAGATTTTGTCGACTTGTTTTCCCCCCTACTTTTCTTTCTTGGCTTTTCTTTTACTCTGTCAGCCGGCCACCGAGCACTACCGAGCTGCACCCCCAAGCCTCCCACCGCAGTCGCGGGAGAGCAGCCCGGGCACGGCAGACGAGCTCCCGGGGCCGTGGGAAAGCGCCGCCGGCCCCCGGGGACGGGAAGGATGCGNGCCGACGTCAGGGCGCCGCGCGCATATTGATGCGGGGGCCTGGCCGCGCTCGCCAAGGAGCAGAAGGAAGCAAGATGGCGGCGCTGTAGGAGCGGGGAGCGCGGCGCCCGGGCTGTGCGTGCTGGATGTCGGCGAGGCTGAGGGACGCGGCAGAGGTCAGAGCGGGATCCCCGCGCCGGCCGCCTTCCCCGCTCGGCACCGCCGGGAGGTGTCGCGGGGCAGCGCCGCGGCGCGCCGCNTCCCCCAACATGGCTGATTGACAGGGGCGGCGGGGGCGCCGCCGCCCCCTCCCCACGGGGCCGGACCCGGGCTTCGCCTCGCCGCCCCTCCCCGCGCCTTTGTCTGCGGACGGGGGACGGCGGCCGGAGGCGCCCCGGCTTTGTGCCGCTCCCCGGCCCCGGGCGGACACAAAGGCGGGCGCAGCCCGGGGAGAGGGGAGAGAGGCGGGGGGCTTGCGGAGCCTGGGGAGGGCGACGGGGTGGCGAGCGGACCGCGGTGCCGGGGGGCTCGGGAGGGAGAAGTGCGTGCGGGCGAGGCTGGGGCTCGGAGCGAGGCCTCCCTTTATCCATGCAATGATCCACACTCGTGTTTTGCCCGCGTTGCTAAACCCCGCCGTCGGGGCACAATGTGGCCACGGGATGAAAAGGAGTATCACTTTCCCGAGCGCGTTCCCCTAAAACAACGCTTTCGGCGAGGTCAGGCTCGTTCCCCGCCAGATGACAGACAAGAGCAACAACCTCACCACGCCTGAGTCGGACGCGCGGCAGTGTGCGCTCGCTCGCTCGCATCGCGGCGTGTATCGGCGTTAAATCACCCCCTTAGACACCAGTACTCATTCTCTTGCCCAGAGTTAAAAGGGGGCTTTTCGGCTCGCGGTCTGAGTGTTGGAAATTCAGCAGACTCTTTTCTGCTAAGTAATTTTCCTTTTCGGAATGAGGTGAAGGGAAAAGTGATGTGGTCTAGCGTGCTTTCATCGAAACGCTGCAGCGAAAGATCTCATTACAAGATTTGCTTTCCATGATGAGCGGCATGAGAATGTGCAGGCTTTGAGCAGTGATCGGCAGCTCTGCATATATGTTCAGCATCATATTCTTTTCTTCTTCTTCCTTTCAATGTGAAGTTTAAGAGTTTCAGAGATGAGGAGATAACACTGTCCCTAGTGAAAGCAGGTCAGTGGGTGCTGTTTGTCGGCTAATGAGGCCGTTCTATTCGCGTGTTAATGGCAGGTTGACTTACTGCAGCAGGGGGTGAGTGCAGTCTCACATTCACCTGTATATCTGCATGTGTATTCCACTATAGCGCTTTGGGGGTTGTAAAGCGCAAAACGGGACGTGGTTGCCGAAGATACTCCACAAGGAGACGTCAATGGTCAATAGTCATGTCTAAACTCGAGTTACAGCGGGATCTGACTGCTGCTGTTAACTCTCTGAAACAATGTACCCATCTTGGATTATATCCCGCAGAAAACCACCATTTGGAACCAATGAAAAAAAGTCTGTTGAGCAGTATTTTGTCTCTCTCGTGGAAAGCTTAGTATAAGCCCTGCCAGTGAAGTCAGAAAACATTTAAATCTAGAAGCCAGGGTGAGGGGAGGAGGGGAAAAAGGGAATGCAAAGCTGTGGAAAACAACAATGTCTTGGTGGTGGGACTAAACTGCTGTTAATGTGAGATGAAGAACTCAAAAGTCATCTTTCAGTTGAAAGAGTTGTTACATTTTGGGAAGTGGCACAAAAAAACCCCTTTGTGAATGCATCCAGGGAACCTCAGAAAGTGGTTTTGTATTGCCCATTCCGAACAAATCTTCAAAAGAAGACAGGAGCCACTGAGGCACCTGAATCTACCGAATTATCACAGTTGGTAGTAAGGTTTTTAACGAGAAATTTGGCATTGTGGTGATTCATTGTGGTGGCTTTTAGCCAGGTAAACTGGTATTGTTTTTATATAGTGCATGTGGTCTTAGACTTTGGCACGTCAGCATTGTTTAAAGAATAAGAAACGTGCACTTGTTGCGGAGTTATTGAGTTATTATGATGGACAGATTTCCAAGGTCTCTTATTGGTACCAGTGCTGCACTTGGTAGCAGAAATAAGAGGTTGTAAATGTTTTGGCTTTTGCATGTGGAATCGGGAGAACCTGTAGTTGCTGCTGAAATGGACATTTCAGCTGCCAAAGTTGGATGGGACTGTTCCTTCTTGCCCAAGCACTTCAGACGCTGCTGGCCTGTGTCTTCCACAGTGTTCCTTTAAATCTTAACAACAGCCAGAGAGCCCTAAAGGAGAGGAGAAAAAAAACCCCTTATCATCTTTTGGAACAAATCTGCTGCTCGAAAAAACACGAAGGTCAGGTTGGATTAATGTTGCTGACCCTGGTCAGGTTTACAGGGAGTGCCTCACTCCTAAGTTACTTGCATGGACAGTAGTGTTTTTATCAAAGTGTGCTTAAGCAGTGACTTTAAATCCCTTGTTCCGCTTAGTTCCAAGTGGAAGATGTATTTCGTGTTTCAACAGGAGCCAAGTAAGGTCCTTTTCAAAAAACTGACAATTTGTGAAGGTGGAATTCCAGAAGAGCTGTCAAATTTGGCTTGTCACAGCGAGTGACCTCTCTACCTCTGCCACTGGGCTGCCGCACAGTAGCTCTAGGCATGGTAGCAGCATCTGTGAGCTAGCTTCACAACTGGAGCTTGAAAGTGGTAAAACAAAGTTGCCAAGTTTCAAGTAGAGTTGGTGGTAATCTTGGAAACTGCACTGGAGAACACAACCACAAATTATTTTGGCAAATAATATACAGTATTTATTTAGTCCAGCTCTCTGATTGCTGTTAAGGCAGTCAGCCAGCAGCATTAAGTGTTGTGACATCATTTTGAAAGGCAATGTGCTGGTTCTGAAATGGAGTGGGATGTACTATGATTCATTGTTAAAAAAAAAAAAAAAAAGCTGTAGTCTGACAGAGATAAAGCATATGACTGCATCATGGCTGAAAGCCAAAAAGAGAATTGTATGAATCAATCACACTTGCAGCATTATTCCCATCCCTTACTTCATAAGGCAGTGAGTACCATCTTACTCATTTAATGATATTTTGCAGCAGAAATATGCTTTTGAACACTGAACAAGTAACCACTAACAAGTTGCCATAGTTCCAGTTGTTACTTTATCATCACTGCTTACATGTTCAATTTGCATACCTCATCCCAATAATCCTAGATAATAAAACCTTACAAATGGAAAGTACCATGAGTAATCATCCTCTCAGTCACCCACTGAAAAGAAGTTACTTCTGCCTTACCTTAGNATATATATATATATATATGGAAAATCATCCATTTGCCAAGGAACTGCTCAGTGGGTGGATGCAGAGATGGTGGGGTTAAGGAATAAATTTCTGACCCTCCAGCATCAGCGGGACTAATTCCAAGGACAGCTGATGACTGACCCAAAAAGGTTGTTTGGATTAAAATACTGGGAATTGCATTATGCCTTGCATTATGCAGCAGGGAGGAAGAAGGTAGAGAAAAACAAGGTCTGAGAAACAGAAAGAACAGCTAACTAATTTTACTCATGTATCTCACACTGTTCTTGAAGAAAAAAATATGTCCTAACTTACAGGTCAATCAGAAAGAGTTTTCTACTAGTTTTTCCACAGTAAAGAATTTTAAATCTGAGGTCACTTTAAAGACAATTGCCATGCTTTGAAAAACACTTTAACAAAAAGTTAAAAGCCATAAAGATTTAGATTCCTCTCTGTCTTTTCAAGGTGGCTTGTTCATCTCTGTAAAACACCTTCCAGAACGCTGAATCATCTTAGTAACATGAACAAAATTGAGTCTGTCTTTAAAATGCAAAGTTTTCTGTGGAGATGGGGATTCCAAGTTGGAGTGTTGTTGCCTTGTAGTATACATATGGCAAGAAATCCCGGAAGGATTATTCTTACAGATAAATAAAGGCTTGCAGTATTTGACCTAATTCCTTGTGTGTGTGTTTTTCCTCTTACTAAAACAAAAATAAAAAGTTAAATACAGGGGGCATTTCTTTTGCAGTGTGGAAAGGAATAGGCTTGTTCTATGCTCAAGTTCAGCAAGAAAGGATAATTCAGCATTTTAAGTCTAATCAAGTACAAAGTTTTGTTAAACCACAACGGACAGTTTCAAAGAAGGGAACAGGTGAGTGTTTAGATAGCTAAGATAACCAGGAATAGGTCAATAACCAAATACCCCTTGGAAGTGTCTTCCCCAGGTACAGGGCAGTACCATCCACACTCTGATTAAATACTATGATGCAATTTAGACAACATGAAATAATCTTCACATGTTCTACAGCATTACCTCTAACCTCAAATATATTCCACATGTTTTCCCAGCACAGGAATATTGGTTTTACCAGGTTTATGCATGGGGGAGGGGAGGTTGCCAGGTTTAAATTGAATTTTTGCAGCTGTATAAAGAACATCTTCAGCACTCTTTACATGAGCTACCCTGTCCTTAAACTCACATTTCAATGACTAAAGTTTAAACAACTCTTCTGCCTAATCTCCTTTCCAATAATGCATCAGCAGTCCAAGTTTGTGTTCAGTGTCCTGGCGTGAGCTACTCTAAGTCACATCGTGTTGGGAAAGGATTTGGCTCCACTGCAGCGAAAGCCCGGCTTACCAAGCGGGTAGGTTTAGGTCAGGAGATGACTCTCCATGTGGTTGCGTGCACGTGGTTCGAGTGTTTACAAACAGTGTCCCAGCATCCTCGGCAGCTGCCTTGACGCAGCCAGTGAGGACAGAGTTCTAGGAACGTCCCCAGTCCTCACGGACAGCGGAGGAAGGGGACAGAAATAAAAAAACGCAGAGTTTTAAGAACACATATCATAGTTTGGGTTTTGGCTGAGCTTTCTGCATCTGTGTTGCATTCTAGACCGCTGGATCCTTTGTCGAATGCCGTTGTTTTTTTCCTCTGCGCTTGAGCGCAGTCTGGGCTATGTTGACGGGTTTGTCTGGAACAGACTGACCTGAAGTATGAGATGGGGGTTAAGGGAATTGTTGCAAAGGTTTCAGATTATTTTTGTGCCTCTCCTCCCCTTTTAAAAATTAATTAAAGTCCCAAAAGTTTTTGTGGCAAAACAGCTCTTTACAATATAAGAATCCCACTGTAAATGGTTATATATTTTTTCCTTAATTAAGCATGATTCACTGCCTGTTAGGATACTAGAACAATTCCCTTTTTAAAGAATAAGAAAGAAATCATGAATCCTACTAACTTTATGAGTAAAATCAAATAGCTGAAAGTCTTTATTACTTAATGAGACATGTTGACACAAAGAGGCGTTGCCATTACGAAAGCTTACACCACTGCAAGGCAAGTTTTGGATCTCCACTAGATGTAAGAAGCTTGGTGGAAATGTATGCATTTACTCAACCAAGTGAATAATGCCACCAATCTNAAAAAAAAAAAAAAGAATGAGGGGGGAGAAGTGGTGTTAATTATTGGGGTTGCCTTGCAGAGACAAAAATTTGTGATTCTGGGAAAACGCACTGTAGCTGGCCAGAAGCACCCAACTGACAACATGTTTCATGCTCTCCCCTGTGGACCTAAATCAAACCTGTCAGGCCAGTTCTGGCATTCAGAAACACTTGAAGCCTATGCCCTGCATATGCTGTAGGACCTTATTATCAGAGGTTCTAACACTCCTTATCTGGTCCCATGCACATTTTTCAGACTTTCTTAGGCAGTTTTGCAGGAAGCACTCAGAACATTGTGCAAAGTACATTACTTGCTTAACAAAATGAATCCTAAGATCTTTTTTCTCCTCATAGCAAGGAAGCAATTGGTACAAATGCCTCTTCCATGTTCTGAATTTGTCTGGATGAGTCATAGTATTCACTGTAATGCAACAGAGTAGGAAGGCGGATCACAGATCTTGTTATACACATGGTTTCTGCTAGCAGTTGTATGTTCACATTGGTTGCTCCCATTTTATG
The DNA here is from genome assembly GCA_013399835.1 of Leptocoma aspasia. NCBI lineage: Eukaryota > Metazoa > Chordata > Aves > Passeriformes > Nectariniidae > Leptocoma > Leptocoma aspasia. The sequence goes on along the minus strand of VXAX01001421.1, from coordinate 253,115 downwards.
TTGATGTCTGTTACAGCACTGTAATTTTGTTGAAACAATTACACTGCAGTGGTGTCTTTTCATTTGCAGGATAAAATTATTTGTGTCATATTCAGAATCTGCTTCTGTTTCAGTAAGCTCTTTACCACCTTTCATTTTCTGGCCTTTTTTTTGACCTACAGTTCCTATTATTCTTGCACTAGCTGGGTAGCAGAAGGTAGCAAGCAAGAGTAAAGCATGTGAGAGAATATGTGACAAAGGCATTCTTGAGTTTGTGCTGACTGGTCCTTCTCCTGCCACTTCTAGCACTGTTAGAGAGATCAAAGGGTAAACATTAAACCTGGGCCTGATTCTGGCGGGAGAGTGTTGCCCTCATCTTCTGTGTCCTTTAGTATCTTTCCAGATTTGTCTCTTCAAATGAAAGACAACAACTGTTCATGCAACATTCAGCCCCATTTCATGCCCCTGATGCTTTTTTTCATCTTTGTTTAATCTTTTTGCTCTTTCAGTGCTACTTCACTTGTGTTTGAAGTCACATTCTTTGAAGTTATAAAATTTTTATACTTGCCAAAGGACACAAAACTCTTTTAGCTCTTATGTAAGCAAAAAGGAGAAAAGAACGATTGCATATTTTCTCTTGTGTGCAAGCAGCATTACTCTCCTGCTCACAGTAAAATGAGGAAAAGGAATTGTTGCAGTAAAACAGGAGTTTCTACTGTTTTCCCAAAGTTAAAGACCACAGAAGTGAGGTATTTCCATGAAGCTCCAAGTGCATGTACAGCTTAATAAAACTAATGCCATTTATCCCTAAAAGAGAACATATGAAAGCTGGCAAATATGGGACTCACCTCTTCCTGGGATATGGAGCAGTGGCGGTATGTGTGCGCACATATTACAGATTTTAACATACTTTCTGGTTACCAAATTTTTGTTCCCTCTGCACTCCTTTGCTTGCTTTTCTGTTTAATTTCAAGTTTGTCTGTCCAAAACAGCTCTGAAGTATTACTTAAATGGCAACACTAAAAATCAAAAACATGAAAGCTGAACAACTGGAAAGGGAAAGGGTCAGATTTAACACTTCTTTCATTTTGTATATCTAGTAGACATTTTGTGGGTAGGAAAACATATGCTAGTGTGTTTCCCATTCCATGCACAGGTAGTTGCAAATGTACACATCACATACCTAGGAACAAATTAAAATACAGACCAAAGAGGGAAAAACACTCTTGATATTCATAAAGATGAAAACTGCACAAAGCAGAAAAATACAGCCTTTCAGTTCTCTGTTGTTTCTATGGTGCTTTCCATACTTTACATGGAACATTTGTTTTCCATAAATATATTTAGACCTGTACTTTTCTGCTTCCCTGTAATCCTTAATGCAGAGAAACTTCTGTAGGTGTGAGAAAGCAGTAAGAAAACCAAGAACTGTGCTGATCTGTTTTCTTTCTTACTCTGTGTACTGCCTGAGAAGTGAGAAGCCAGGCAGGAAAATACAGATTTCTATCTATATTTCCACTGTGTGTATGTTGTACAGTTGATAATACATTAAGTATAGGTGGCTTTTTTTTTCCTCCAATGTCAGCTGACTTGTGATCCTGCAAACTGCCATTTTCACAAAGCCCTATTCATTTTTCTTGGGCTCGCCAAGGTATACCAGAGACACTTGGAGCAGTGAGGCACCTAGTCAGTCATATACTTTGTAGTACTGAAAAAAGAAAAAGAAAAGTAGTTTTGGGGCTTTTTTTTTTGCCTTTTTTTTCTGTGTGTGGACAGGGAGAAGAAATGGATGGAAAGACTACAGGTACAGAAGATAAAAACTTAATTTGTACTCAGAAACCCCAACTTTTCAAAGCAGTTGCAAGTTAACATGTATTTTGCTATAAAATGTAGACTCTAGCTGATGAATAAGAAGTTATGCTTCTGGAAGAGTGGGTCTAACTACTAACAGAATAGCTGCTTTTTCTTGAAACAATGAGCTGGTTGGAGATACTTTGTTGGACAAGCTGGAGCATGAGTCTAATTCAGGATGGCAACTCTGATGCTTCTAAATATAAGGAGAGTGGATAGAATGAAATTAATTATTGCACATTAGGAGGCACCTCATATCCCAGCCACGAAACAGAATCCCACTGTGCTTGGGGCTGTACAAACATAAGCCATTTTTGTTCTGTCTTACTATTTAATTCAGTAAAAGAGGCAGAGAAAAGGGGTCTGGCAGCACACAAGGGGCCAGAGTGTTAGTAACTCTTGTTTATAGCTGAGGCAGGCAGCTCCCTTTCAAAAAACTAAATATTTGCAGTAAATAAAGCGAAGCTGCTATTAGTGCCTGCTCTGTGTGTGTGTGTGTGTGTGTCAGAGGAGTTCCAGAGGAGCACTGCTGCAGCCTTTTCCACAGGGTGCTGATGTTAATGAGCAGCCAAAACATGCAAAGAAGGAGAGAAAGGGTATAAAATTAATAAGCAACAACTGAGAGCCAAAGCACACAGAGATCATGCAATGTGGTACAAACCCTGCTGGAGTCATTCATTTCTGTGCCTTTTTTTTTCTTAACCCTAGAAGACCTACAGGAAAGCTGTGGTATAGCTGGGAATTGAACGCCTATCTCCTAAACCCCAGTGCTTTTACCCATGATACCCTCCTTCCTGCTCATTCAGAAGTTTACTGATCATTTTCTCTGCTTACTAAGATAACAGAAGTATCAATTTTAAGAAATGGAAACTAGACGCTTTTCACTTTTTTTTAGAATTTGGTTTTCAGTAGCATTTTCTGTTGATTGACAACATGTTCTGGTTTTGCTGCACAAACTTTTGGACCTCTAAATCAGCAGTGCTTATCCAAAACAACTCAGCAAATTAAAATTAAATAAATCTCCTCAGGGAAAAGGATGACTTTTTGTCCACTGCTTTGTGGCACTGTTTAAACCCTCCAGTCCAAGTGAGAAAGGATGCAAGGAAGAATGTTATCTCTGTTTTACTGGCACTGTAGGTGTCTCCATGTACCTCCAAACAAGTAATTAAAATAACAATAATTAAAAGTAGTAGGTTATGTCAATTAATCACAGTGTGTGAAACAGTTATGACATTTCTATAAGTAGGTACTCTGGTTAACTCCCTTTAATACCCTTGATCCTCCTATTCATTCAGGCAAGATTTCCCACAGTCTGCAAGCCGTTCATGTACATCAACTCCAATCTTCCACACAATTCCCATTTCATCTGTTTTATCAATTGAAGGTTTATCAGCGTCCACGAACCTTCATGTTGACATCACACTTGGTAGCAGAGCTCAAAAGAGGGAAAAATACCAAAATAAAACCAATCCTAATTTGTTGTCAGAAATCTCTCTGCTGGAAATAGGATGCACAAACCTGCATTAACCTGACATTAACCATAGCAGCATTCATAGCTTTCTCTTCAAGAGTCCACCTTCATCTCCTAGACCTGAATTGGAGATGGTAATCTATAATGTCTCTGGCCTTTGAGAATTCCTTTGCCGTGGGTCATAGTCATAGCTCAGCCTGCCTGGTTACATAGTGCATTTAACCAAGAGCCCACCCTACTTAACTTCAGCACATTCATGGACTTGTGATACAATCCACGATGAACTGCATCTGGAAATAAAATCCAATTGGTAATTTAGCTCGTGCAGCATCTCTGGATGCTGGCAGCCGCAGCTGACCGTGAAGGACAGATGGATTTTTCCCTGCCATGTTTAGAGATACAATACCACTGCAAACTACTTTGGAGAGAGATGGAGCAGAGCATTTGGACTTGCCTCCCACAGTCACTCTTCTCCCCACAGCAGTTTGGAGGTTCAGCCAGCCAAGGCCCACGTGGCTCATGTGCACGTGGCCGTGCTGTTTACAAACACCCTCCTAGGTGTCCCCGGGCACCACTGGGTGCCACACTGCAGCTTGTGAGAGCTCCGGTTTTTCACCCACGGTCTTGGCTGCTTGTAGCAGTTGTGGCTGAAGGCAGGGCTATGATGGGCTGTGGAGCCTGCTAGCTTGTTCAGGTTTGCTCATTTTACATTTAAGCAATATTCAGGCTGGGGTTTTAAGCAAGGTCATCCACAGTGAGTCAAAAATAGAAACTTCATTGCTCGATAGCGTAGTAGCACTGGAGAGCGCTAGCTAGATGTACACACAACAGTGAGGAAGGTATTTTTCTGCTTTCCAGAAACACTACTAAGGAATTGGGTAACGTTTACAGTAGGGCAGGATTTCAAAAAGCCTGTGGAAATTAATTGGCACTTTTATTTTTTTCATTTCCCACTAACAAACCAGGGACCACTTCTTGTCCAGGTTTAAGAGATGGGGCTCAACAAAACACAAGCAATTTGGAGCAGCTAGTATTTAAAACCAGAGTTGCATTATCACTCAGAGAAGACTGCCTTCGTTCTGCTTTGTTTTAGCAGGCCACTGGCATACAGTAAGAAAGAGGTTTGAACAGCTGTGTGTTACAGCGTTAAATGGCCTCCCATAGCTGAGGCACAAAAAGACAAAGCCTGTTTCTTTTCAGCTGCTCAGCTAAAACTGTATTCACTTACTTTTGCTACTCTCCTCGCCAGTTCAGAGTTCAAGGACTCATATATCTACCGTACCTTGAGTTCAGATAACAAGATATAACTACATGGAGGGAAACAAACAGAAAAGTTCCTGTTCTTCAAAGACGAGCACTTTTTCTGTACTTGTTCCCCTGTTTTGTTTCGGGGTGTGCACAGTTTATTTTTCTCCTTTTGTTTTACACTCCCTCCCCACACCCCCTCCTGCTCACCCTCTGCTGGTGCACACCCTCTTCCAGCCGCCTCTCTGGCTTGCCTGGCTGAGAAGTGCAGACTCAGCAGAGACTGGTAACACTTTAACTCTTTGTCCTATTCTCAGCTCTCCGGGAAAGGTCAAAGCAAATGAGATTTACAGCTGCGCTTGAAACAGAGCCCCTATAATGGAGAGGGACATTGACCACAGACTGTTCCTCCTGTCACATGTTTTGTTTTTTTTTTCCTTGAAGCAGGCCGGCCTAAGATGAAACTGCATAGGTTTGGGTGGCTGGATCTGCTTATTTCTCTTTAAGAGGAAATTAAAGACTTGTGATTTTTGTTTGTACTGGCCATATCATGCAACTTCTACTGATAAACAGAAATAATTTAGGGGCTACTTCCTAAAATGCCTGAAACGTGGTCTTAATTTCATCAGTGCAAAGCCAGCAAAAAGCTATTACAGACATGAAGTCTCTTGTGTGTCTTTGAAGTCATTTTGGGAACTTTGGCAATGTGCCCTTATACAGTTCTTTTCCCTAAGAGCCACAGTTTTGCATTGTGTTCTGGAACCATGTGGGCTCCAATTTTAGTGACTTAGGGCAGAAAGGAGTTCCATTTTTCTTAAGAACAATTCAGCACTGCCATTTGCTTACACTGACAGACGAACCTGCGGGGCCACCATCAACATGAGCACACATCCAAGTGTGCCACGTACGGGAAAAAGGTTCCACTTGCCCGTCAAACACCCGGCCGTGCTGTCTCACAGGGCTGCGAGGGGTGTGCGCCAGCCAGGGCGCTGGCACTGGTTGGCTTAGCGACATCACACTGGCGCCAAGCTTTACCTCTTGGCTTTGGCACTCCAGGTCATGCTGGTGTCTCGCCACGTGCTTACGCGCACACGGCAGCAGTGTTTACAAACATGACCCCAGAACTCTTACGGGCAGTTATGAAAGAGGCAGCGAATGCCACATCCCGCGCGCCAGGCTGACCTAGAGCGCCAGCGCTGGGAACGAATAGCGAGGCGCTCGTACCAACACAGGCTCTGAGAGACGTTCAAAGCAGATGATTTTGCTCCCAAACTGTTTGAAGTATCATTGCCACCATGAGAGCATTTTCCACCATAAACTAAAAATAGCTACTATTAACTTGCAGGAGCAGCGGGTAAGTGATTCAGCAACTCAGGGATAGAAGTGACTGTATTCTTCAGCACTCTGTTTCTGCGTTGAACTAACTCAGCACATAAAATTTTCACGACGGGAAGGAAATGCAAAGCTGGATTACTTTGGCTAAAAGAAAAAAACACTGCATGATCATGTAGTTCCTGATTGACAATTCCTTTATTAACACTTGCACTCAGGCACTAATGAATGCTCTATAGTCAGGCTGTGACCATCCACTTAGGAAAAAGATGCCTTAGTAATTTCAAATGAAACACTTCTATCTACAAAACATGAATACCACTATATGGCTGATTTGATTTTTTACATGGGCCTTAAGAGAAAAAAGCATAGCTGAAACGCTGCTTCAGCAAACCAAGCACTGAATGCTCAACTGTCAAATGCCCATGTTCTATCTTCACATGTTTATTTTTTACAGGATACATCTGAAAAAAAAGAAAGCATTCCTTCCTCATTGTTGAAGCTCTTGAAAGAAGTTTGTATTGTATGCTAAAGTAATCTAAAGCAGTTTGCTTTCTAGAAGTTAGCAGTTTATAGTAGAGTGGAATACATGATCCAACAATGAGTTTTTGACAGATTCTAGCACTCTTGAAGTTGTCTCAGAAATATATGTATGTGGAGGAAAACAGGTACTATAACAGGTATATATATTTGAGTGATTACTTAAGATAATCAGAGTTTTCTTGAAAAAGCTGCTAAATGAGCAAAAATAACCCATCCTTGTTAAAAATCACTTCCAGTTTTCACTTTTGGAATTGAAGAATTTAATCTTAGCTTTGCAAAAGCCTCCTAAACGATGAAAAATTCTTTTCGCCCTCCCAAATAGAAAGTTTGACTTTTCAGAAGCAGACGAGATGGTAGAAAGATGGTAGTTCTATTTTATATTAGTTATTGTAATACATCACAGTGTTTGTAAATATCATAGGAATAAAGCCTGTAGAAAAGACACACTATAAGCTTCTCCATGCCTCTTCTGCAATACAGTTCAATCCCACTACTGAATAATTTTTTTTTTAAGTCTAGATGTCGTCTTTTCCAACCATACCCATGGCAGCTCTACATTAGATTTGTCAAAATTCCTGCAAAGTTTCTTCGCTTTGTAAACAAAATGAAACAAGAGAGGGTGACATGTGTTCACTCTGGCTTGGTCACTAGCTCATTTCATGTGGTCTCTGATAGCTCTAACCTGAGCTGGGGAACTGCTCTGCAGGTCAGCCCCTGACCCATTGCCAGTTTTGTCCAGTCTCCTAACTATTTTTAATCTTGTATTTAGAATGTGAGCAAACTTACTTGGTTAGTTACTGATGTCTTTTCACTGCTGAATGTTCATTACAATGTTCATTACACTGTATTTTATACATATATCATAGACCTAGAAATAAGAATGGAAGTACTGAAAATAGGTCACTGCTGTGTTCCTATTTTAAAAGCTCTTTGTAGCATTTCTCCTGCCTGAGGAAAGCAAATCCACCTTACTGTGAAACTGTACAAGTATGGGCAGGGTGGGAGAATGGAGAATTAGAGCCTTAGTGTAAAATCATCCCTTAGTGTATATAGCTTTCCTGTTGGGTACGTTGTTGTACATCCTCTGGAGTCTTTCTTCAGAAACCCTGAAGCACTTTTTAAATTGTTCTGAATCAGAAAGTACTGAGGTTTACAAGGACTGGATTATTAGTATTTATGATGTCTGTGGACTTTACCAGCACATTTAACTTAATCAGTGTAATGACTATACAGATACACAAATTCTGTCTGGTGAATCTTTTACTCAGAGAATGTTCTTATTGTTTATAATAAGAATGAAGAGCTTCTCTAGTCACCCAATGAAGAGAATATAAGGGAAGAAGTGCTGCTTATGATGAAATTTATTTTATTCAATGCTTTTAGCTGGGGGCAGGAGGTAAGGGAACAGTGTAAGATTACCATTGTATGCTACAGGGTGAATACTGCCATTGTGTCCGTTTAGATGAGTATCTCAAAATAAATACAGACTCTGTCATGGGTTTGTCCTCTAGGTAAAAAAGCAGTGGAAATCTTGTTTAACAAGTTCATCAAAAGGCACACCTAAAGTTTAATTATGTCTTCCGATGCATGGGTACAAGTCTTACTAAAGAGTTTTTCTCAACTCCCAGAGAACAGACTTAGGATTTTGATTTTTCTTATACTTAGTTGGATTGATCTACAGTCATGACAGTCACAGTTTGGGGAAGAAAATCCCCTTGGCATAATAAATAACTATTCCCTGCCATAGCTCTCTCTGCCACCTAGGTGTGTGGGAGAGAGAAAGAGATTATTCACCAGTTCATATTTTTCAGTCAATACTCCTCTTTCCTCACCACTCTGAAAAGCCAATCTACCAAAAAAGCAGGGGAAGATGGAGAAGAGGTGAAACAACATTTCTGGTATTTACCTGAGGGTTTTGTATTAATGTCTCTTGGAGTTGGGAATCTTAGATAGAACCTGAATTGCACATCAATTGTGCTCCAAAAATTGAAGCACTGAATGAGGCATGAGAGGACTTCCTGACCTAGGAGGTAGACAGGGGTCAAATTGTTCCTCTGTCTCTCTTAATCACTGTTTTCTCAGCAGAAGATGGTTCCTTAACAGACCAACTGCTTATTGGTTTTGTGCACAGAGAATAAAATGTACAGGACACCTGCTGGACAGCACATTAAGTTACACTAACAGCTGCCCACAGCACTCAAAAGCAAGGTGGGAACATGCAATGGACCTCCTAAATACATGTTCAGCATAAACCACTGACAGAAAATGTTTCCCATCCCTACTTAAAAACATAAGTCCTGTAAATTCAAGAGTCACAAGAACTATAATATGTGAATAAGAGAACAAAAACAATGAAAGGTACAAGGAGGATTTCAGATTTTTTACAGTACAGGGATAAATGACTGCAGATGTTCTTAGGAAAGCAAGAAAATCCCTCCATATAGAGACAGTTTCAAAAAACCAAAAGGTGGCTGAGCCATACCAGCAATGGCTCTTCTTCATATTCACAGGATTAAACCAGTGAGGTGCTGAGGTTTCTTCCCATGTCTTTCGGTCCTACAAGAAACACTGCTGTGCTTTGCCCACCAGCCTGACTTTGGCCATGGCCAACCATCAAAGCTTCAAAATATGACAAAAGCCCTATTTCTAGCAGTCAAGTTATATATCAGTGAAAGAAACCAGCTGCATATATTTAACAGCCAAGCTGCAGAAACCCTGATTCATTAATTCAGCAGAGATACACCAGAAGCAGCAAAAATCAGACCTTCTCTTTTACTCATGTTTCAATATCCTGACAGCCTTTTTTTTTCCCCTGATTTTTTATTGTTGCTGCAGGTCCACAAATGTGGAGTATGGTTGTCTGAAGAACGGCAATTTCCATGAAACTCCATGCAAAAGAATGTCATGCTTCAGTGTAAAATTTTGATGTGGACAATTTTGGTCAGTTTAATTTTGAGGGGAAGAGTGGCCAGTGGCCAAGGAAATCACAATCTTTCTGTTGTGAACTCCTTTTTGGCCTATTCAAACTTGCTTACACCCTTATCCAGGAAAATTCTCATCAGGATATACTAAACAGCCTTCCCCTCTACCAGTGCACAGCAGTAAGAAAGCTGGACAAGCTGTTTCTAAAAGTTGCATGAAACAATCATAGAAGAGACCATTTGTTCCATCGTCTTCTCCCAAGTCAGCCAAATCATAAAACTGGCACTTTTGATAAATAGGTGGATCATCTGCTCTAGAAGACCTCTGCTAATAGAGATTCTGTACTCTTCCAAGTCTTCTCATTTTGATAAACATTTTTGCCTTTTGGACAGATAAAATATTCCAGTTGAAGCCCTGCCAAGGCTTAAGAAGAAAAGTAACTTAAAGTCTGACAAAGCCACAAAAAAGAGCCTGTGCAAAAATTGCCTTTTTTTTCTCAAAAAGGTTGACATAACTGCTCAGCTCAATGTTCACTCTAACTCCAGGAACTCCTGTTCCTCATTCAGTGTTTTGCTCATGATTGTTCCCACCTTGAGACATTGCCCACCAATACAAGAAACCCCCTAAGAACTTAAAAAAAAAAAAGCTAGTGTGTGAAACAGAGAAGTTGGTGTCATCAAGGAGGAAGAACTGGATAGTGGGGGGATCTTAAGTAATTACACATTTTTGTGAGGGTCTGGTGATCCATTAAAGTGTGCATTTCTTGGCCAAGGACCATGCCCATGTTATCTGGGCACACTGCTGCTTTTCTGTGCATAATGCAAAGAGGTCTCTGCTGTGGAAGATCTGGACAATACAATGAACAGCTTAAGTGTAGGCACTTGCTCAATGTGGCAGTAAAGAGAAGTGGGAAAAACAGATGCAACACAGTACTTAATCTTAGCAGTATGTATGACTTTGTTAAGCCATAGTGAATGAAGGCAGAAACGTGTTTCAGAGAATGCAAAACACTAGAAAATACTTCTCTTGATCTGTAGTGCCAGAGGTGTATGGTTTGACCATGGGAAGATCTGAATTCTCCTCCTCTTTCTTGTTCCAGTGGCATTTTCAGATGAAATTTGCAAATTATGAGTGTTCCCATGTATTCTGACTCCAAATACAATAGCTTGTGCTGGATCAGGGCCTCAAAACAGGCAGCACAGAATGAGGGAGCAAGAAGTAAAGCACAGTGAAAATAACTCTGGAGTGTGAGCTAGATAACATACACTGAAGACAGAGAAGGGCTCTGAGGAGCTACCTTTGGCTCTCTAGCACAATTTGAAGAAAGACAGTATTTAAAGAAGTTAGCAGCCAACATATTTCAAATTGCTGAAAGGAAACAAAGACAGTGGGTGTGCTTAATCTAAAGACCTTGCCATCACAGCCTGTCACTTAAGCAGGTTCCTTTGTAAGTAGCAGACGTTTCTGTGAATTAGGACCATGTTTAGGCTTCTGCTCCTTAAGTATACAATCTATAGGGGGTTTAAGTCTCATGATTTTGGCTATCAGCTGGAGGTTGGCTGAATGTATTACTGAGTGATTATACATTTCTCTGAGGTATTTGCCCTTCAGCAGACCATGATAAAAGCAGACAGTTGTCTGCTTCAGTGTGGCACTTCTCAGCTGCTGCTGGCTGTTTTCCCTGTGTGTTCCTTCTTCTAAAGACTTCACCACAGTATGCCTGAGAGTACTGCTGCAAGAACAGGGTCCAGAAAATCTCTTATCAGGAACACGTACAGACTGTCCACCTACCCCAAGAAGCTATTTTCTTCATTTGTTCATTTATGCAACATCCCAGAAAGTTGTAGTTTATGTCACCAGCAGCAAGTGTAGCCACTTCCACAGCTCTTTGTAGTGGCACGAACTGTTAAATTACCTAAAAAGAGCAAACAAGTGTTGGGGTTTTTTCAAAGATTAGATTGAAGGAACAGGAAAAAGCTCTCTCCTTTAGTTCTTTCCTTTTGTTTCTAGTTTTAATATTTAATGAACATGTGATATTGTTTTAAGCTAGTCCTGATGGTCTTGTGAAGTTAGTATTTAAAGCAGATGGCTGCAGTGCTTTAATAAGGTGGTTACTATAGAAACACAGCACTGTGAAAGCAAGAGTACTGTAATGCATGGTTCCCTCACTAAACATTTTAAAGACTCCTGATATACATGTAGCAGGCCAAAAGAATACTAACCAAGAAATGGAAAAGAGAGATAATATGCCTGGAGTATTTACTTCAGCTGGAGTCCACTTAAACCTAACTGGATAGCTAGCATTTTTGTGGCTTGCTAAAGAGCTGCTTGAAACAACATGAAACATGCAAAGAGAGATAAGCAAAAATATTGATGGAGGGAGATGACTGTGGGCAGGAGACAGATAATTTCAGTTATCTTTTTTTAGAAGGCGAGCTGGACTTAAACATTAACACAAACAAATTTAAAAACGCAAAACACCCCCAAACAGTTAGCTAATACACCCAAATATTTACTTCATAATCCTTGGGCTTTTTGTTTACTTCATCCTTGCATATCTAACGTGGCCTATCAACACACTTGTTGCAGCCTAATGCATGGGGAAGGACACATCATGTACTTTCAAGGACTTGGGCTTTTTATTACTGCCTCTGGTTTTCTTTATTTTGCCAAAACTGCTTTAACCTGAAAGTACCTAAATTCCTCTGCATGTGCCAAAGCATTTTACAGGCTATGACACAGACTTTAGAAATCCTTTTAAAATGTTAATTACATACATGAATATGATTTGAACTAAATCAGGACATTCAAGGGGGTAAATGGCAATTCTTTTGGAAGGGTTATGCAGTTCTGTGTGCAGAACTGAGCAGGAAAGTGCTACCTCATCTGATAGTGTCCTTCCTTCCAGGGAACTTAAAAGTAGTTTTCAGCAGTTTCAGAGGGTGAGTACACAGAGATACTGGTTGTAGAACTGTAGAAACTATGAAGCAAAGAAGGTTTCAAAGCAACACTGGATGTAAAGATAGCACTTGTAAGAAATAAACATCCTTTCATAAAATCTGGGCATCCTGCAGAAACTCCTGTCTTGCACTATAGTCAGCAACAGTGCTGACCTGGACAAGGTTCAGAGGGAACTGGAGACAACCAAGGCCTTTTCTTTGTTTTATCCTTTCTTTTGTTTCTTTCTGTTCTCCTAAACTCAGCAGGTATTTGTGCTTGCATGCTTTTTGCTTCCCTCTATACCTTAAAACACCTTAACTGGGAAGGTTCAGTTGCAGGGTTTGCCTCTATTAGGGAGCTGGACATCATTTTAAAAGCAAGAAGGGAAAAAAAACCTGTGAGAAACACTCAACTAATAGGGTTTTCCTCTACCCTGAGACTTAAATTTTTTCATCAGTTCCTGTTTCTGTATGGTCATATCTGATTCCTTTATGGGCTTTTTCTGTGACTTAAAACTTTCAGAGAAGGAAAACCACATGTGATCTAAAACGCCTCCCACTTTTCTGCCTTGTCACTGTGACCCTTGACACTGTCATCCTCTATACACCAGTCAAGGTACATCTTACCTACTTTGCTCTTTCCTTCTAAACATCCCCATTTTATACCCCATCTCACTTATGAGGCTTAGCCTGCCTCATTGCTCTTTGTATTTCTCTCATGCCTGTGAAGTATTACTATGAGCAGCACTGCCCACAGCTTTGTAAGTTAGCATGTCTAGAAGTCAGAGGTATTCCCTGCTCTACTTTACATACTGTCTGCTTTGGTTTTGATGTATTTACAGTGCAGCAGTAGGGCTACAGTCAGTCAGTCAGAAACAGGTATCAAGCCCTTATCATGATGCTCACTGTTTTAAATAATTCTTCAGTACCCCATTCAGTCTCTGAGGATGATGAAGCTCATGCTCAGACTATCTCCACATGCACTTACAGGTACATTAAACACACAGGCACAGCACACAAAACCAGAGATCTCTGTCTCTGTTTTCATAACAGGAATATTTTTAGGCATGACAGATACTATGAAGGAACTCTGCCCGGCTGCACTCAGGATAGATGGGGCAGGTTATTTTAGGTTATTACATAGCAGTTCTTTAAAAAGAAAGCTTTGTAACTTGCAGGCAAAAGCTGAGGGAAATCTGTCTCTCAGATACCAACAAGAGCCCTAGGGGAATGGGTAGGCCTGTGTCTGTATGTAGATTTAGCCCTGGACACATTCGGTGGCCTCAGGAGGATTTGTGTGATCCTTGAGCACCTGTTTCCAGCCCTGGCCTTTGACTGTTGCTCCATGTAGAATTGTAGTCCCTGTACTGAAAAGCTTTTTTCCCCTTTTCCTTTCATTAAAAAGAACATGAACATGAGTGCTTTCCCACAGTGGTGATTAATTAATCTCACAATAATGTCACTGACTGCAGTGAGATCACATGTGAGAACTTACATGCATCCATGGAAGAACTCACTCTATAGCCCTTTGGGAAGAAATATATAACAGCGAGGGGAGTCAAAAGGACATTTTATATCCTTCCAATATCTAACAGGAGGCCCCCTAGCTCAGCAGATGCCTGAAGACATGCCTGTGGTACATGAATAGCACATAAATATTTTTTTCTGTATAATCTGTTAATTATTTTTAAGTGCAAATACTGGGTAGAGGTGCAAAGCTTGGAAGTGCATTGAGTGAGATGGTGTAAAGTTGGGAAAATCCTTGCACCATAGACCTTAAAGTTCTGCTTTTGTGGTAGAATATAAGAGTCAGAAGAGGCAGAAAACTCTTTGTAGGCAGATAACAACAGAAAAAAAAAAAACCCAAACCCCTGCTTAGTATGGCTTGCCATAGGAACATTCTGTCACTTGTCTGTGGTGAGAGTGGCTTATCTTTCACCCAAGCAGAAGTAGAAAAAAAATCTGGTGATCACAGCTTCTGGTAGATTATCTCATAACACTATCTGGGTTAGTCCTAAAGGGCTGGAAACCTTTTATGGTGATGCAGTCATAATTAAATGTGATCCAATTGCATTTGTGGAATTAACTAATCACCGGTATGAGTAAGGGGCTCACAAGTCAGCCAGAAGTTACTGTGGGAAAACCTCTGTGGGTTAAACTGAAAGCTGTTGAGAAATGTTGATATTTAAATGGCAAACACAGTAGCTCAAGAACACGGGGAATAAGCAACTCTGCTTCTAGCATTTCCTGGCATATGACAGTTTTGAAAAGGGGATTACTCTAAACAAAATTCTCAGTCTCACGTATGTTCATAGCTTTAATTAGACCAAGCATAGATGGAAATTCACAGTCTGCTCAACCTATTTAAATCTCTCTGATATGTTCCCTTTGCACACCTGTCTGAAATAAAGTGAGTGGAAAGAATAACCTCATGGTGCTCTTTCAGGCTTTTATTGTACAAGATAGATGGCTTTGTCTGCCTGAGTTGCCTTAGTTTCTTAGTATTTAGAGTATTTTTTAGTAGACAACTGGGCTCTGTGTGTGGAGAATGCTTGTTGGTGGGTGCAGCAGGAAACTGCAAGGAGCAGGCTACAAGAGGATACTGTAACCTAAGTAGTGTGAAGACTCCACTAGCTAAGTCTCATAAATGGCCATGAGCATGTGCAACTAATACATAATCCTGTCCCAGTTCTGCCTGTAAATTATATTTTCTTCAGTAAAACTATACTGCTCACTCTTTCAAAACCTGTGGTTTTGCATGTTCATAAAAAATATTTATTTATTTTTAGTACAAATTTGAATGTTACAAGTTAAGGGAGGGGGTTACTACTGGTCAGCAGGAGCTACTGTCATAGGTTGAAGTGTGAATATCAAGTCTCTGTACATGATTTTACATTAGCTTTTCAAAATATTCTGTGTTTGCTAAAGGGGATGTTAGGTCTGTTTAACTTTGAAAAAAACATATGCAAGGGGGCTGAAGATCCTTATTACAAAATAAAAAATCACTGTTGTGGGGTAAAATTAAAGTGGCAGCTGACAGATGCCAGCATCATAAGGATTACACAGCTGTACCCACCACACCTATCAGCCTGACTGAGGAGACCACAACCCACAAACTATGTTCTGAATTACAGGGGTTGCATATGTGTTGACACTCTTTTTAAACCAAAATTCTAAAAAGACCTTCTCACAAGAAAATGTGACCACATGAGAAGACTCTTGATTATTAAAAGAAAGAAAAATGTATGCTCTGTGGAAGTCCCCGCCACACCCCCATTAAAATGGTGCTTTTTTGAACTTCATTCTAAACTCACTGAAGTGAGTGAAACAAATTTAATTTCAGTGATCTTGGGATCATATCTTTAAGTTTGATTAAACAAATGCTGACCAAATGCTCATGTGTAAGGCTATGAAGTACTACATCAACTTTTCATTAGAAAGCCTTCATTTAATTCCCACCTGAATTGTATTGCTAATGAGCCCACCAACCTTTGGGATCAAAGTTCCTGATGATTTATATTTTAGCAGCAAGCTTGCCTGAACACTTGAGTATTCTGGGGTTTTTGCCTGCTGACTTCTCCCCTTCTCCCTCCCCCTTATTTACTCCGTTCTTTTCCTGTGAGTATGTGCCACTGTACTGTACACGGTGCAGTTACATTAGCATTTATCTGATGGAGCTGAAAGCCTAGATCTTTCTCTGTAACTTTTGTGAGCCAAACTTTAAAAGCTTTTCCTTCTCCTCCCCCTCCCAGATCCCTGCAGGGAAGAAGCAATATGAACAAGAACATTCACAGATCTCTCAAGAATACAAATTATGTTCTGAACAGAAAGTTGGCTCATGCATGTCAATTACTTGTTATAAAGAATAAAACATTCACCTATAGTTAACCTTTAGAAGGAATGGAAAACACAAAGTTATTGCTTGCTATATGCTTTTTACTGAAGTGGCAACTGGCAGAATGAACTGTGAAGGGGGGAAAAGAAGTTGCTCTAGAGGATTCTGGGAGAGTAATTTTGAGCCAGCAGAGAGAAAGTCTTGCAGCAAAGGACAAAATTGATTTGTTGCCAGGGTGTGCAACAAGGGAAGAAGAGACATGCTCAGCAGTGCTGCTTAATTGTCCTTTTTATACTCACTGGACTGTGTGTAGTCAGGGAAAAAAAAAAAAAAAAAGAGAGGGCCCAATCCTGAGTCAAGATAATGGAAATACAGAGGAGTTTGGCCTGCCTGAGCCAATGGACCTGCTTAAGCTCCTTGCTTATGTGTGTTACTAAAACACCTGTGGTTTTGGTCACTAGAATATGTGCCATGAATTATTTACCATGCTTGTTTCTGGTGTCTATTCATAGGTACCTTTTCAAAATGCTTTTGCTTTTTCATTTTTGCCCTCTATTGCATGTTCTCAAAGCAGTAGTGTCTTCAGGAGAAGACTGCATTGGTCTGTAGTGGCACAGTTGTAAGCCTGTCACTCTCATTAGACATGATCAGCATACTCCATGACTTACTAATGTAAATATATGGAAAAGTATAATTAGGGGGGCAGGAGGAATAGAAATTGCTTGGCTAGAGTGAAAGCATCAGAGCTGATGGACAAGGTACTGAAACAACCTACTGAAATAAAATAAATATCTTTTATGAACATGCAAAACCACAGAGTACCTAACTTGATTTTTTTTTGTCCTCCAATATTAATAACAAACTGGACCTCACTCACTTCTACCCTTCCTCAAGTCCATGCTGCTCCACACTGTTAGGGAGAACAGACTCACCACCCTTCACACTGAAGTGTTGTGCTACAGACTTCTTCATACATTGCAAGGACCAAAATATTTTAGTGGATAAAATAAACTTCTTAGGGCACTCTAGAAGCTACAGATTAATTCTAATTTTTTTTTAATAATAGAGATACTTTCTTGGGATCTCTCTAGTGCCTCTGTATGGGTACAAAGCCTGGTTTCATAACAGAAGCCAAAGGCTTCTCTGTTCACAGCTCAGATCCAAGTGGGAAGTTGACGTGTGAGGTAATTTAGTAGTCTAGATCCTGACCTGATGATGTGTACCTCAAAAGCCATGGGGAGTAGTTCATCTCCACACTTGCTCCAGACACATTCTTGACAGAGAGAGGCTGGTGCATAACTGTAATACTATCCCTGGTGACAGTCAGGTGACGGGGTTGTGGCTGGGATTGCTCAGGTCTTTATATTACTCTTGACTTATGGTCACCTTCTGGAGGTGAAAGTAGAGCACTTGAGCCAGGCATCCAACTAGACCATCGGGATGTAAAGGGATACAGGAACTACATTAAGTAATTCCTGGTTTGTTTGGGGTGGAAGGTGTTAATCAAGGGCATTTCCTTCTTTGGGAAATGGGTACTTGCAATAGTAACTTATTTTTAGTCACTCTGTGCTCCAGGAGTTGATACACAGAGCCTTGACCTGTCTGCTGATAACACATTACCTCATTTGCAGCTTCACTGTTGACGTGTGCTCCACTATGTCCTTGCTTGAACCTGGCAGGCACCGTGTGGTACAGTTGTCATGGCATTGTCTGAAGCATTAAGCTGCAGCAAGGAGGTTGCTACCTTTCAAACCAATGAGAAAAAATTCTCAGTAGCAACATATCTTAACAGGAACACTTGAGGGACAGGCTGACATCTGTGTTATACCAGGAACATCTGGAATGGTACCATTTTACCATGTGACAGGAGTGCAGTTAACAGCCTCACTGTGTAAGGCCGTTGCTCAGACCTTGAGCCAAAACTCAACCAGTATGCCTCTGCTGAAATCAGGGGAGTTACCCTGACCCACAGCAGTGCAACACCTGCCCTCGTCTCTGCTATTTCTTGCAAAATACCAGATACTTTTGGGCAAAGCTAACAGGGCACCCTCAGCAAGTGTTCAGTCTCCTTACAAAGCTTGTCACAAACAGTGAGTGGCTACCCAACAGACTCCCTTCCTCCTCTCTGCCAGGTTTTTCCTGCTGCCAGCACAATGCCACATCCATCTGGACAGACAGACAAGTCACAGTCCCTTTGGAGGCAGCCCGGCTGCCTTTCCATGAATTGGCGCAGGGCTGGCATGGCGGCGTGCCGATGACTGGAAGCCTTCCACCGGGAGTACGCGCGTCACCTCTGCGGCACGCTCGACATCCCTTGGCCCGGGGCCCATGGCCTGCAATCATGAGTCAATGCTCACACTGGGTTTGTCACCCAGCTGACAGTGTAGTGACCTTACTCCAGGACACAGATTTGGTTCCACGTGACGCAGAAAAGATATCGTATAAGCCGTTTGATCATTTTGAATGGGGCGTTCACAGCACATCTTGTGAACTAACTAGATGGGTAAATTCATCCTCCTGTATTTTTGTCACACCAGAGACCTTTTTCTCATCATGTACATCACTGTTACTACTTGGTCACACCACACTAGCTCTTAGAAGGAAAGAACAACAACTATCATTCACAGAAAGCTGAAGTTCACAATTCTGTTAGATTAGTTTTAAAAGAAAACAGAAAATCCTATTTCTTATCTCATTTCTTGCCTCTGTAAACTCTTTTTCACCTCTCACTTGCTCTGTTCACTTTCTGCAAGTTGAAAAATATCACTTCTTTATTTCAAAACATGCTTTTGTAAGCTTTTTCTTCCACTATCCAGAACCTCTTTTTTTATATCTAGCCTTCTCCATTTCACATTCTCACTCATCCCTTCTTGCCCTCCGTTAGGATCGTTCCTTTGATCTCACTGCTGTTTTTCCCAAAGAAGTCCAGACACCTGAATAATCTAACCAAGGACTGCATCTGTATCTGGATATATACAGCACTCTTCTTACTCAAATCTTGGCAGCTGCATGCTCCCAAAGCACCTACACATTTTCTGCCTGTGTGACTACGCTGCTTCCCTTCACATCCTTCAAACTTCTCTCTTCAGTTCCTGTGACCAAACTTTTCAACTATCTTCAACTATTTCCAAAACAGTTCCCAAATTAAAAATCAGTAAGGTACTTCTAGCATATTCCCAGCTTTTTGTCCCTTCTGGTTCTGAGGCTCTCCAGCCTTTGACATGTGTATCACTTTACCGTGTGTAAAATGTTCTCTGGGAAAACTTGTTGACAGGACCAAAATTCCTACCCTGCAGTTGCATGACTTATCATGCATTAAAACAACACAGAATTTTTCTAAACTGTACCACCTGTCTGCCCTACCCCCTTCTGAAGCATTGCTCTGGGCTTTACTTCTGATTTACCTTCCCCAAACCATTACTTATCAAGCTTCTCTCCATAAAAGACAAGAAAACTGTAAATCCAAAGTACTGTCCCTCTAGCCAGTCAAATTACAGTAAGTCTGTTGCTTCAAAAAGGCCTGCTCAGTTTTACTTCTTACCTTCTCACCTCTCTCTGTGATCCCAAACAGGGAGTGTCTTCCATGAACCTGTTCCACTTGCCTCTGGAGAAGCTCCTCTCATAACCCCCACTGGGGATTGCAAGGTACAGGACTTGACTACTGTCCAGACTTGTTTAAAATTACCCTTCTCTGTTGTCTCCTCTCTGCTTCCAGTTCTTATAGATAGTGTTCTCTAGTGTCCTCTGACTTGTGGTTAAGGTTCTGTGTCTGACAGCTTTCTGCTGTTTGGTTTGAACATATTTCCCTTATCCATGAATACCAGCAATTATTCTGCTCACTACCACAAGCTATTGCAGTCATACATCCCTCCTGTGACTAGAAAAATACATATTAAGCTGGTTTCCCAGCAAAGGGAATAATATGAGATGATACTGTGCATATGTACATGTCCATCCCCCACAAAGGAAGTCTGATTCAACTGTCTGCTTTCAGCCACATATGACAGATTTAGTGCTCCAGCTGTTGTGAAGATCAGAAGCTGAGAAAAGGAAAAAGACCCTGTAAACATCCCAGTGAGGGAACAACAAATGCATAACTTAACATGTTATTAAACACCAGAGAACCGTCATGGGAGAGAGCCCTTAAACATGTTCCAGCCACAGGAAAAGCTTCCTGTCAAGCAGGAGAATTTCACTGCTGAAACTCTCAGTCACCCAAGAAAAGCAAACCCAGGGTAATCTTAATCTTCCTGAGGCTTGGTGCTTCTGAAACTACCTGCTTGGAAAGCATGCCATGGGTCCCAAATCAGGAATAGTTCCCACTCCAGCCAGAATAATTTAGCATTTGCACTTAAGCTCAGTAGTACCAAATATTAGTTCACAGCATGTGTTCTTCATGCTCAGAACAAAAGTAAGAGTAACAGTACCAAAATCCCTGGAAAAGACCTTACCTGGTACTAAAGGCTCTAAAAAGCTCTGTAAGTAACTCAGGATAATGACAGGTATGTACTGATTCTGGAGTCAGATTCAGCCTGTTGGGGTTATTGATCTACTAATCCTCATGTTATAGAACTTCTACTTCTTCAGCAATGAGGTTTCTGTATAACGTACTCACTGCAGAATGATCTACTTCAATGGGATAGAGGTACAGCTTTACAGGATCCTAACAGAGGTTCAGGGGAAACTTCAAGACAAACCAGGACATTTTGAGGAAGTGTCAGACTACATAGTATTCATACTGAAATAACTACCATAAAAGGCAAGAAAAAATTATTTTACATAGTGCTAAAGTGATTTAGAATAACCTATGTAAGGCTATAGGGAAGAAAGAAAACATATGGCTGAAAACGCTCAGAAGTATTCTGGCTTGCACAGTGTCATGCTCACTTATACAGCTGTTCATATTTCTATATATAGCTCTGTGTATCCCCAAGATTGTCAAGGTGTTCTGGATAGTTTACAAAAATAAAAACCTGACATGTAAAGATCACTCTTTTCAGTTCCTGCCCTTTCCTTACTCTGAACAAAAATGTAGTTAACTATTTAAGAGGAAGATTGATTTTCATGCCTGCAAATCAGGCTACTTCATCTTTCTGTACTGTGGGTTTGGAGCTCACATAAAGGGAAGGTGGATTTACACATGGAAATACGAATCCTACTTCCTGTAGCATTTGGCTTTTCCTTGTAACTAAGTTTATATACCTGCTTAGCAAGGGAGGTCCAGTATCAAGGTGAAATTGCTACTGCACTTCTTTTTTTTTTTTTTTCCTAAAACTTTGACCTCAGCTTCATAAGGCTGATTCTGGCAACTGTCCACATATTGTCAGGATCTTGTGGAGGTCAGCAGCAGTCCCACAAACTACGTATGGGACTGCTAACTGAATGGCACAGGCTGGTGTTATGGAGAGTGGGCTACCAAAACACCAGCAGTCCACAGCAGAGCCCAGGTATCCTGCAGGACAGTTGCAATCACAAGGATCTGACCTGTGCATTCTGTGGTCACCAAATTTGCATACCTGACTTCTGGTCAAACAGGCCCTAAGGACCATCTCTCCAGCAGCATTCAGATGTTTGGAGAGTCAGACTGGTATTTCTGTAATTCCATAGAGTTTCTGTTTATGTTTGTAAATCCTCACGACATGTCCATCTGCATGTCTATGTGCTTAAACACCGCTGCACATTTTGGCCCATCTTTCACTCATTCCTTCAGTCTCCCACTCAAGTTTTGCTGAGCGCCACGCCGCTGTCCCTTCATAGCCTCAGCAGGAACAACCACAGCTTCCCCTCCGTGTCCCTGTGCACTGTGGGCACTCGCCCAGCAGTCTGGCTGTGCATGGAGAGCTGCTTCCTCAGCAGCTGGCTCACACCCAGCGAGAAGGCTGCCTCCAAAGCACGTGGATGCGCATGCAGCTTTTTCCAGCACAGCAAAGCTGTTCCTCTCCAAGTCTTGAGATCAAGGTCCTCAGAAGGAGCCAGCTTGTTTCTCCCTTAGGAATTTGTCCATTCTGCCTACAGGAAAACTCTTATGTGCTTGAAAGTTTCACAGCAATTATTCCCAAGTTTAGACAACAATGAACACGCATGCAGTAGAGTAGCAGTGAAAGCAGTTCTCAGCATTTCATGCACACATAGAGCTGATGTTAGTCACGCACGGCAGCCAGATAAAAATCCAGCCTGCTGCTTCATGATCTCTGATCACTGTGGAAATCATTCTGTTGCCCGCTTTGCAGCAGTCACCTCACCACTGCATTCTCCTCCTGCATTTGATGGATTTCCCCATTACACAACCCACTTAGCTATTTTTCCTGAATTAAAGTTACTCCCATTCCTTGCATGTTTTCACGATTACTCTATGATTATCTATGATGTAATTAAGAGCTCTGCCATTTGGCATGGTGTATGCTTTCTGGAGTAATGCAGCATTTTGCACTCCTACTTGGTGCCTTCTGGTTTCCAAGCAAGGCCATGGGAGGACAGACGTTCAGCTGAGCAGCAGAACCCAAAGGGTTTCTCACTGAGACCTAACCTTCCTGGCTTCATGGAAAATCTGTTTATTTTCCTTGCAAATACCCAAAATGCTTTTGGAAGAATAGAAACAGAATTCTTCAGCTTAAGCACATTTCCTCCTTTTTCACTATAATTAAGAATTGCCTGGAGTGACTCACCTTTCCCCATACACCCCCTCTTGACAACTTCCTCCTGGACTGTGCCCTCCCAGCAATGCTGGCAGCCATCAGGGTGTGAGAGAAGAAAGGGACAACCACCCTTGGTATTTTCTTCAGATTAAATTGTTCCTGAAGTGTTCTTTCTTTGGTGTGTTCATTATTGTTGTCTATAAAATAATGAAAGGAAAAACGTGCCTATGTTAGCCTGTCAAGGGAAGGAAGCAGGGCAAGAGGCTTGTTTTTAATTAGTCATTTTGTGAACATTTGTGCAAGGACAGAGCCTGTTGCCAAACAGCATCTCAATTAGCATATCCCTGTGGGCAGACCTTGCTTGGATTGTTCTGTGACTTACAAAGGTGACAGAGAGAAGATGCAGAAAGGATTCATTTGCTTTTTTATTATCCCGTTGTTTTTTGTGTTGCTGGGAGAGGAGACTGGTACAGTGGGTGGTGTCTAACTGGGAGCAGTGACCCAGTTCAATAAACATGGCTTGGCTCCTGTTGGATTGGAGTGAGACAGTGGAGAAGAGCAGGCTGGGAGTTCACCAGGCACAGAGCAAGAAGCTGTTTCTAGTGCTTTGTTAGTGAAGAGAGGTGAAACATGAAGCAGTAAGGCAAGGATGATGAAGGACTTGAGAAAGTAAAAGTACACGGAGCAAAACAAACCCAGGAAGTAGGTTTTGTCACTGGTTGGTAATTCTTTGCAAAGTGTTTATCAAGTTCTCCAAACCTGGAGAGGATTTTGGGGAGGGCTGGAGAAGAACTGAAGGAAAGGAATACTTTTTTCTTAAGAAAAAGTTAATTAAGAGTATTTTTTCCTACAAGGTGAAAATAAGGCGTGCATCCAGGCTTAAAAAAACCATGATATTTCACCAGAGAGATATTTTAAAGGTTTTGGTGTTTTTGTCACACAGCAGAAGAGTGTTTTGCATCACTGAAACTCCCTGAGGAGTGCAGTAGCATTTCTCAGCATGTTAATTGTCACATAGTGCAGCGGGTAGCTTCTGCTCAGGAGAGGGGGGTGGCAGTGAAGAGATTAAAATGATGATTCAATCAGGAGACTCTCAGAAATCTGCCTAGTGACAATTTTTTTTAAAGACTCAGGCTCTGTGGCATAGTTACAAAGGAGGAGTCTTAATTAAAATTAGCAGACAGACGAAGCATTTGAATGGGCATCTTTCAATTCTTTTTCCCTTTCAGCTCACAGTAAACCCTCTTCTCCTTTTCTGTCTTTTCTCACAACAGCTTAAGTTTGCTTGAACAGTTTTGCTTGTCCATTTTTTTCCATCACACACACAAAAAATCCTTTAAATTGTACTCTCTCTAGAGTGCCATGCAAATAACTTGCATTTCTATGATTCTTTTCAGCCAGGAACAATTTAGAGGCAGTTCTGCTTATCAGCCTGTGAGTTAGTCTGTATATCACTCACTATCCCATTGTAGTTTGTGAAACAGGCACAGAAATTAACTTAGGGTCTGCATCACGATTAGCTTTTGCTGGGTGTCCCTAAAAGAAGTTACACATGGTTTACTTGCAAGTGTATCAGATCAGAGCAGAAATGTTCAACTCTGCTCCAGCTGCTTCTGTTTCTGACACCTGTTGACAGTTAGGGATAAAATTTTATGCACTAGGACCCACAAGTAGAAACTCCAACTGTGAAGATCCTAAAGCTAAAATGAGCCCTTGAGGTTTCATATACATACATACACACACACCCACACACATATATATACACCATGCAAGAATTGACTGCTACTAGCAAAAGTCATGTCATACTATATGAATTCAGATATAGGTGTTATAAATTATGGTAATCAACAATTTAATTTGCACCTCCTGTTTCACTGCCCTTCCATCATGCAGGAAAAGCAGGAAAAGCTCCATTGCATGCTTTCACCAGAGAAATGAAAACCCAAACCCATTTCATATCCTTAAACCAAATTTTCCTGACTGAGCAGATAGTAAAGAAAGTATGTACTCTTGAGTAAGTGACAATATTTAAAGGACAGACAAATTATATCTATTTTTTATTATCATCATCATATGGTTCAGCAGAGCACAAGGCCAGGTAGCTTGGCTTTAAGTTTGTTACATTCCTAGATTTTGGAACAGCTTTCAGCTCAGCAACTTGCTATGTTTGTACTTTGCCAGGCAGAACAAGCCAGCTTGCTGTATTTCTTGCAAGGGTTTGGAATTAAAATGTAGATTCAAAGCAGATGGGGATGTTTCTGCAGCAGCTGAATAGAAATACACAAAAAATGAGAAAACTCACCCCTCCCCTCCCCCTCCCAAACAAAGTCAGCTATCATCTCCTTCTGACAAAGGCCTATTCTTCTGCAGACCACATAAAATTATCTATCTGGTGAAGATCTGAATTTATGTACTATCAGGGCCCTTTGTGAAGTGCTGGTGAGCCCTTGGGCCAGCAGAGCCTCATTGCTCACAAGACTGCTTTTTAAGAGGAGCAGAGCGACCTCTGTTCAGGAACTCCTTCAACGCTTGTTTTACATACAAAGGGAAGGGAAAACAGAACAACGAGAACCAAAATCAGCGAAACAGAAAATGATTTCCTAGATGGCTGGTACCTCATTGGCATTCAGTCTAACCTGTTCTGTATTGGAGCAGCACAACAAAGCCATCCTCCTGGATTAGAGGTTAGTAAGCACAGACAGCTGGTCTCCCCCTGGATTTCTCTCCTACACTGACCTTGCACAGGGAATCCCTCCCTCTTTTATCCTTAGATAAACTCCTGTCGTCCCTGAAACTGGAATAACTGTGCCATCTCACAGTCACATTGCCTCTGCATCTGTCATGCATCATTGTGAATCACCTTTGTTTTCAGCAGGGAGTTTCAAGTCATTACCTGCCTAAAACAGGATTCAATCATTGTGTTAGTGACTCTGAGAGTTTTCTTTACCGAGGCACAGGAAGATTTCTTGTATTTGGATTTCTCTTTTCTTGGCTATTAACTAAGCATTTCATCAGATAATCACTTAAAAAATCAAACAAGAACAAATCCGACAAACCCATCCCGCCTTTTCCTTTCTCTAGGAAGTCAGTAAATCGATCTCAAATCTGAATGCCAATCTCTCACATTCTACCCTTGGTGGGTGCAGTTCACTTCTACAAGCTTTGGATTCCCCTCTTCACTGTTGCGGTTTCTTTTTCTTAGTCTTTTCAGTGTAATTAGTCTCAGCTGTGATACTACATATTTTCTTCTTCCCCTGGGCAAAATATCCCCCCCAAACAGTTTCTGTCTGTTCTTTCCCTCCCTCTTTAAGTAGTAATTTACCTTTTGAGAAAATACAACTGCCCCCCTCTGTGATACTATCCTTATCTCCTCCATGCACAGCAAGAACAAGAATTTCTACTTCTTGAGGAAACACCCATAAGCTCAAGGAGAGAAAATATCGACTGTGACAAGGATTATGCATTTCTGAAACCCCTACTCCTATCTAGACAGATTCCTATTTTATGTCTGAATTACAGAACTAGGGTTTACCCTTGCAAAACCAAAAATCTTGCTATACCACTTGTATCACCTGCTACAAGGTGATGATACTGTTCTTCATTATGAAAAAAGCTTGTTTTTCTGAATTGTTAAAATGCCATTTAAAGCATAGCAAATAATCCCTTTACTTCACCCCTAAAGACAGCCAAGAAAATTCTTAGCTGTTTTACAATTGGAAGAGATAAAAGAAAAAGGAATATAGAACTTTTTCTGTGAGACAAGAAGTATAAGCACGAGATTTTCCTAGATTTTCTTTCTTCCTCAGCAGCTCTCGAATGCAGCTAAAGTTGAAATGAAGACAATAAAAGCAACCAGCTGTGAGGACTGGAGAACTGAGGAAAGAAAGATTTCTGCCCATCCAACAATGATTCAGTCTTCCTCTGCAAATCATTTTTCAGTTCTCCTTGTAAGACAGACACTGAACATGGACCAAAGTCAGATGGGGTATGAATTTACATACCTTCCTGGGTATGAGGAACCTTTCAGGAATATCCCTCTTATCTAAGACCTTGTGCTGTCATTTTGACTTCCCGGGGCTCTGCCTCAAATGCTCGTATGCTAAATATGCATTCAGGATCAACATCAGGCAGGGCAGGAAACTAATGCATCTACTTTGTGCATTTTAAAATCACCAAAAATTTTAAGTGAAGAAGCACAGTTTCTCATTTTTCAGCTGGGCTGACTTGACTTTAACTAAGCTTTGTGTCATGAGTAGAGATAACAAGTTGAGAGAACTGTGTAAATCTTCCAGGCAGATGATCTATTTGACAGCCTAACTTTGTCAAATGCACCGTCTAACTATAACATTGAAAGAGAAAGCTGATGATCTTTGCTCTTTTGAGGTGTCAGGTACTTAATATTATCTGTCTTCTTCATTCAGATACTATAAATCTGTTTTTTTCCCTTTGAGAAGATTAGAGTGAGATTAGAAGATACAGAAACTAGAGCTAAAAATTAAAGGGATTTTTGTTATTTTTTTAAAAGGCCTACAGAAGAGCTTCCCTTCAAACAAAAAGTACAAAGAATGCAAATAAACGTTGTCAAACCATGAAACACCCAGTATTACAACAGAAGAGCACTGTGGGAGTTACTGAGGCATGACCAATATACAAAATACCACCGCTAGTTTTCCTGTAACCAATGGTAGCGCCTTTAAGTTACTAGAATCTTTAATATTTCTGTGTAAAAATCTGATCTCTGGCCTAGTCAACAGCAGTTTTTCCATCCATTGCAGGGGATGCAAAAATTTATGGTCCTCTTTTCCATGTACAGTCCACAGAAATGAAAGTATTAATAAAGTAACAAATAATTTTCCAGTTATGTAAGTTGTTGTGCCTAAAACTAAATATAAATTATGATAAGGCCACAAATGAGAATGAAAGTTAATAACAGATTGTTACAGCTGCTCCTCTTTTCAGTCAGCTTATTGAAAGCCCACTAAGTCTCAAGTCAAGCAAGTTCATTTAAAACTTAAAAGCTTAGCTGTTTGTTTTACAATGAACTATGAATAGTTCATCCCTGAGCTTTGGCTGGAAAAAAACACCCTATATCCTGTTCTACGTGCTCAGTGTTTTGCCATGCCATGCTGTACACAGTTCATGGCCTGTGGCCACTGTTTTACAGTGTCTGGCCACCCTGAATCCTTCAGGGAGATTTACTCAGTTATGCTCAGCATAACATGCACAAGTTACTGTTCATGTCTTTACGTGTGAAGTGCAAATCTACTCCTGAAAGATAATGTTGGCAGTAGTTACCTTAATTAACCTGGTTCTGTGTATTATAAACATATATCTGTAGTTTTAAAAGAAAGAGGCAACAATGATGCTCAAAGTGCTTACAAAATGTTTTTCCTGCATTTTGTGCATTGTTATGTATTGGTTACTGCAGTTCCCTGTGAGTCTGTATCTGTGGTTGTGACCTACATGAGCAAAATAACTGGCAAAGGCTGCTGCCCTGTTCCAGCTGGAGCGTAAAGGAAGGGGTGTCACGTGCAAGCCATAGCATCATTCAGTAACTCTCTGTGGGGAGTAGGAGGGATCTCCAGAGACAGCCTCAAAGAAGTGGCTCCGCAAATCCCACAGGTGGGATCTCAAGTCAAATGAGCGTGCGTGCTGCTGCCAGGCTAGATGGGAGGAGAGTGCTCCAGTGCAAGTTGGCAGAACCGGGAAGGCCTACAGAGCTGCTCTGCACTGGGAGGGGTCAGAAGGCTGCATGGGCCAGTCCCTATAAAGACTGATTTGAATCAAAGTTATTGCAGTTACTCAGAAATGAGTGCCATAGTTGCAAAGCATGAGCTTAAACTTTCAAGTAAGTCAGTGCAAATTCTGCAGTAGGTTCCTAGCGAGCCAGATCCAGGGGGAAGCTTCTGTAATTAACACCCAACAAAGGTCACTGCCTGCTGATTCCAGGGTTCACAGGCCAATCCCCACAGGTGCTGCAGTGGCATCCCAACAATGGAGACTTGAAGACTATTGGTTGGCAGTTCTTGGTAATTTCATCTCTAAAAACTACTGTCAGTGTTTTAGTCATCAAAACATTTAGCCACAATCTCTAGCTGCTGCAGTGCCTTCCTCCAGCTTCAGCTTCCTGCAGTTCTGTGGAGCACATTCCCTCATCCCCATCCACTTCCTCTTGTGTTAACCTTGTAATGGAAAATCTCTCTCAAAATCTCTCTCTCTCTCCCCCCTGTTGCTATCTGAAGTACACCAATCTTTCCTCCAACACAAATACAATCTGACACAACAAACAGAGAGAGTTATTACTGCTGACCACATATTTAATCTTTCATAGCAATTTCCTTTGGAATCCTGATTGAGCTTTTCAGTATTCAGTAGACACAGGCTGTTCCCAATGTGTCTCTTGTAAAGGGGACTGCAAATACTTGAGCTCTGTATTTCCCTCCTTTAATTTAAAGCAACAGCAGTGCTTACCAGCATCTAATTATTTCCATGATAGCCCGTTTGACCAAGTCAGGACTTAAAACCGAAATTCAAAAAGCACCTTCAATATCATGGAGGTTTGATTCATTTACAAGGCTGTGCACATTTTTACAAAGCAGTTCCTCAGCCATTAGCGCACAATACCAGACTGGTTTTAGCATAATCTCAGAATCTTTTCTCTAAATCATTGGCAGCAGCACCACTAGAGTTAAAATGTTTTGGTGTTCTGTTTTAGCTCGAACATCTTTTTGCTGATTTCCGAGTATCTTGTTTTACAATAGCCTCCTTCAGGCAATAGAGTCCAGAGCAAAATTTAATCTTCAGAGAGCATAACAAAAGGAATCAGCCTTAGTTACCAAAAGATCATTAAGTAGTACCAGCTGTTTTCAAGACATTGAAATTTTTCAATGAAGACAGAAAAACAGAAGTGCAGACTAAGACTTTTGTGGTGCCTGGTTATATTGCAGTGTATGAGAAAACATCTAACAACTCTGAAGACATCTCTGCCTCCACAGCTCCAGGAACAAAGGGCAGGGACCTCAGGCAAGGGGAGATTGGGAGATGCTGGGATTCCCATCAGTTTCCAGGATGGGACTGGGGCCCTGTATACACTGCATGCTCAGCTGGCCCCTCTGCTTGAAGAGAGGAGCATGGTTTTGTTGAGACTTATCAGTGACAGGGCTTTAAAAATGCTAAAGGGAAAAGGCAGGAAATAGGATGATCTTGGAGCCATCAGCACCCTGAACATAGAGTCCAAACAGCTTCATAACGTAATTTGTCTCTATCATGCTGCAGAGCTGATGCACAGCAGTATGGAGACATGTTCTGTCTCTAGCATTCACCTGATTTGCTTTAGTCCTCCACATGCTTTTTTAAAGGTTAACTGTAGGTACTCCAGGATATTTTTTTCCCCATCTTGTTTTCAGTTCTAATTTTAGGTGCAGCTAACTTTTCAGAACATTTGCTTAATCACCAATACCTATCATAGACTTTTATGAAAATTTTGGTTTTGGAAGCTGAGACACACATCTGATTTATTAAACACCGTTTTTGCAGAAAGCTTTTGTGAGCTAGATGAGACTGTTAGGAAGGTTTGTTGGCTGGGGAGTGTAATAAGCAGATAAACTTTGCCATTCATGCTTGTCCCCCACCCTTCCCACAGTAAAATTATTAGCTCATTTTCTCATAATCAACCTGGCTGACCCTCAAAGGTCAACAAACCAAAGATAAAGTACCTTTATATGCATTTGACAGTGGCATTCATATTAGCTTAACTGACTGCATTAGACATTGAGTATCCTGATAGATGTCTCCTCTCTTTTCCCAACCCACCAATCCTTTTTTTTTTTAAGAAAAAGCAGCTGTTCATTGCCCCCAGAGGCTGTACAGAAGTAACACTACCAATCACAGACTATGCTGTATTTCTTCTGAGTAAAACCAGTTGCATATATCAGAGCTTAATCCTTGCCTATCATCCTTGCTTTGCCCCCGAAACTGTTCTCTCCCTGCTGTATGTATTGGTTACTGGGGGGAGCAAGGTTGACAGAGGGACCATAGATTTGTGCTGGCAAGAAAAGCAGGGACTGTGCTGTGCAATCCACTTGGCGTACAAGGACACACACACACTTACGGGAACTCACACAATGCAGGGCGTTCTCTCTTACACCTGCATTCCTGAGCTCAAGACCACCACAGCTATGAGGCTGCTAGCTGAAGGACTAACCTGGCAAACACTCTGCAGAACCTTGCCAGGTAGGAGCAGTTCTGCAGGGCTTGTGGGATCAAGTCCTCATTGCTGGAGGTGTGGATTTAAAGAATGAAAAGTCACCTGACCCTTTTGAGGAGAGTTCCCCTGCTTAGGTCCTCTTAGGGAGACTAAAGAGAGGCATTTAAAAGGCTTCCATTAACTTTCATCGTCTGTAGGAAAGATGTTTACTTAAGCTGAAAAAAGTCTCAGCTATGATTTATGAGTTTCACTCAAAGTAGTCTCATATCTTAGATTTGTCTGTAGTTCCCAGCTTTCTAAATCCAGTTGAGTGTGTACTTTACAATGGTGAGCTTTTCATCCACACTGCTTCTTTGTGCACTAAGAGCATGGCTGTGTTGTAGACAGACAATAATCAATTAGTGAAATGGTATCTCGTGACTGAGAATATGAAGTGGGCTTTGCAGAGGCTGACAACAGCTCTTTCAACTCACCCATTTCTGTATGTCTCTTAAAGATCCCAAAATATCAAAGGTCTTTCATTAGAGCTTCAAACTCTCAAATCCATGCAGGCCACTAGATACCTCAGAAGACCATGAACTGATGGGAGCCGGCAGCAAGTGGCAAGTTGCCAGAAAAAAGAACAACCGACTGTTTTCAAAGCTTTGAAAATATTTGAAAAGGAAGGACAGAGAGAGAAGTGTTGCACTTCCCTTCAGGACTGTTCAAATGCTGCTCTTCCAAGTGTCAGCTGTGGGAGTCTAAAAGTCTTAGTGAGAGTTAAATCACAATCTGCCAGTTCCTTTGGCTCCTTTTAGCTTGGCAGCAGTGAATTTTCTGCCTCTTCATGTTGCATCCCGTCACAAAGGGAAGAATTTAAACAGGAGAAACAATGTTCCTTTGAATTACTGGAAATTAAAGGAAAGCAGGAATGCCAGCTCATTCTGGGGTCCCAACTGTTTCTCAGCACAGGAATTCCAAGTTTTTATCCAGTCTTTTACTTTGGTTAAAGGGAGAAACTTTCATGCTAGAGCTGTGTTTTTAAGCAATCATCCCATTCACAAAATCTAGACTTGTTACCTGTTTCCAGTTTCCCTGGAATACCTGATATTTCACAGAAAGGAAAAAGCCTGTATCGTTGTAATAATCTTTTTTCTCTAGTAGTTTTCTTAAATGTTTCTTGTCACAAAATACATAGAACTTCCCATATACTGCCCATTTATGCTTAAACACTAAGAAGTTTTAAAAAGCTATACATAAAACCCACGTCCTTTCTAAGTGGGGATAGAACAAGATAAGAAGTAACTGAGAAATGGCCTCAGTTGTGTGGAAGCATGAACTGGAGCCTATCACTTGATCCTCAGAACATGATTAACAGTGGCCTTCTAAAGGAAAACGTAAAAACTCTCTTGGAAAGGGATATAAAACTAAAATTAAAAAGGGAAGAAAAATACTGTAGCCAAGATGGCAACTACAGAAAATATGTTTTTCAAGCCAGGCTTAAGAAGCTAGGCTGTAACTCCTCGATAAATGCTGCCATGATGTGAAGTTGGTGTCTCTTGACTGACAATTTGCTTGGGTCCTGAGCCCTTTTATCTAAGAAGATCAATGATCAAGTTCTTCCCAAGTTTGTATATTGAGTATTCAAAATGAAAACATAGTCCCACATCTTCATCTCAAACCTAAAGCTGAAGGGGATGGCAACAGTACCCATACTGAGCTCTCTTGTGTGCTTGGAACTGTGGTACAGCAGCACCAACTCACATTTTGTTTCTCTCCCAGAGTTTTGCTTTCATCAGGATTAGACCTCGACTATTCTTAGGTTGTCAGCTGACTCTGGTCATCAAAACCACCTTGTCTTTCATCTCTGATATATCTGGAGAGGTAACTATAACTGTTTTCTCAGATCTGGATTTCAGCCCAATAATCCATGCCATTGTTCTGTGTAGATTGCAATAACCCACATGAAAACTGCTCCTGAAGACCACACACAAATGCAGAAAAGCTGAACGACAACCATAGCTCCAGGGAGCATCTTCTCATAGACCTCTAAAAATGCATTAGATTCTTAACTTCTTAACTTAACACTGTGCCTCAGCAACAGTGGAAGTCAGAAGAGATGTTTGTGCAAGTAGCTCGAAGACTTAAGCACACTGAAAGGTTTTAAGGAAACAACCTTTTCTATAAAGCTCTGCTAGGAGTAACAAACCTGTTCTGTTGATTTTAGTGTGATTTATACAGTGAGGGAATAAAATTTAGTTACTGAGGGGAAAGTCAGGGTAATTCATACAGGTTTTTGGGAGATTATACAGATACGTGTTATAGCTGCTTGTATATCAAGCATCTGAATTTGGAGAAAATCTAGCAGAATGTAGCATGTGCATAATGTCTCCAGAGAACAGCCTGTGGATTTGCTATGTGACCTCCATGCATTTGGTCAGGGAACAAATGGTATGGATATAGATCCACCCAGGGAGGAGATTGGATGTCATGAACTGGGCTGTTTATTCTGTGTAAGGGGGGAGCATTAATGAGAGTCTTCAGTTACATGGGAGAAAGAAGCCATAGCACAGAAAAGAAAAAAAACCCACTCTGCATGTCTGTGGCAGATGGGATGAGCTGATCTAAGGTTATGTTTTAAATGCTAGAAGCTTTCTAATAAGTTAGATTAATTACTGCATGTAACTGTGTGTTATTATGCAACCCTCATCACCAGAGACTTTTGAAAACAGGTTGGAGTGGACTGGCTGGTGTTGCCCTGAAGCCAAGGAACAGGACACCGACAAACCTATTTTTCCCATGTGTTTATGAGCAACTGGTCTGGTTTGTAAGTCATGAAAGGCACAAATTGGGAGGAATAAAACTAAAACCAAAGTGTGAATGAAAACACATTTTGAAATTAAATCATGCAACAATTAAAACAGTGTAAGATGTTTCCAAAACAACTACCCTTGTTTTGGCTCAACTCCTTCAGCTCCACCATGTGAAAGTGAAACCCTAGCAGGACATTCAGGGGCAGGCAGCATCTCTCACAGGGACACAGGGCATCTCGTGGCTCACTGCCCCTGGCAGGGATCCCCAGAACCTGCCCCTTGGCTATATCAGCACACACAGTGCACACTGTGTAGTGTGGGAGCTGCCTCTGGCTGCCTCTCATTTCTCAAAACACAGCAGCCAAAAGTTGAGTTCACCACAACATCCCAGCCTAGGTGTGGCAGAGCCATGAGAAAAACAGGAAGAATTTGTAGAAGGGTGTAAAGGCTACCACAGTGAGGCCAGTGAGGGGGCTGAAAGCTCTGCTTTACCATCTGGACATGCAGGAGCACCAGTCAGAGTACACCTTGGAGCCATCAACCTTCTCTTTGCAGTCTCCCCACTCTCCCCAGTATGACCTTCTGCTTTTAAAAAGAAATTTAAGAAAACTGCATTTTGTAAAGAAATCTGTTTTCAACAGAACTGTGAGACCAACAGGATCTTCTACTTGAAATTCAAAGGATAATGGAAGCCAGAGCTGTGTAAATAGGTTTTCTGAGGACACTGCAGCCCATAAGGTTTTAGTCTCTTCTACCAGTTCTTCCGCTCATATGTCTATTTTCTAATGTTACTGACCCAACACGATGAAACCTTGAAATTTTTAGCTTGCCAGTGTTTCTTTTTTCCATCCAGTGGTTTTTCACTCTGCCAAAAGCTATGATGAAATCATCATGGATAACTGACCTTTGACTGGTGCTAGGAAGTCATCAACCCAAGAAATCCGTGCTATATCCAGGTCTGAAGCCAAATGGACAAAGATCACAGAAACTGGAAGATAATGATGACAGCGACCTCTTGGTAACCCTCCCTGAACAGCAGGTTGATAACATCAAGTGTGCCTTGAGGAACGGTTCAGCCACCAACGCTTGCTTATCCTGGCATGCTCACAAGAGGCTGCACTGCAGAGCTTGGCCTGAACAGCAAGAGAAGTTAGCTGTCGCTCTCAGGGAGCTGATTTTAATCAGCAGCCTATATCACCATTGCCATTTGACACATGGAGTAGCTGAAGTACTGAGAGAAAAATCATCCCTCAAATAACATCCTTTCTCCAGACATCAAAAACAGGTCAAAGCACCAGTTGTGCACCTGATTAACATGGCTCAACACACCTAGCCTAGCATAATGGACTGAGATGAAGAAAAAGAGACTGTTCTGTTTTCCAACCCTAACATCTTTGCCAGAGTTCAATTCACAGGCACTGCAGAATTACTAAATTATGTCCTGTATGGGTCACAATTTGAAATCATTTTGCTGGTCAAGACTTCACAGAAAATTTTCTCATTATGCAAAAGCATCTCACTCAACACACACTTACTTGAGCTTACACACCTACTTACTGAGACTTAAGGCTATAACTCCCATTCCCGCAGCCTTCCTATTATAATTATTGGATACAAAGATTCTCAAAAAACCAGCAAAGATGAAAGGATGCTTTAGTTCAGCTTCCCTGTATTTGTTAAAGACTTCTAATAGTCAGGGTGGTGCTCAAAAAAATTGAGCAATACTGGTCTTAGAGTAGGTTGGCATCTCAGCACCCAAGGTAGTACCAAACAAGTTAACCTGGGGAGCAGTGCAGCTCTGTGGAATGGCCTGTCCATACAAACCACCTGGATCCACCATACTCCAGACCCAAACTATGGAAAAGAGCTCGTAACTGGCAAGAACAGACATGGATGCCAACCTCACCTTGAATGATCTGGTTACTGCAATGGGAGAGTCCTTTTGTTTCTTAAATTCAACCTGGTTCTGAAGTTTGACCTTTCGGGAAACATTTCTAATCTGGTCATACCATGGTGGCATTTAAAGCAACTACTTCAAGAGCTGTGGCGTTTTGCTAGAAGTGCTACATAGTACAATTAGGTACAAAGTTTGTATGGAATACAAATCACAAAAAATGGGAACTGGAGAGCTGTGTGATGCAACATTATAATTTCTGTTTACTGATTTTTCATAACCCTGAATTCATTTCCTTTGGATAATTGGTTTTTTCCACCCATATTGTAGAGGCGTTTAGTATTTACTTCCCTTGATTTTATGCAATTGTTAAAATAGTACAATTTTTCACATCTGGGTAGAAATTATGCAGTATCCAGTCTTATTGACGGCTATGTAATGTAGAAGGGGAAATCACAGTTTAGCTTTACTATCATGGCCTCTGTATTAAGGTCAAAAACCAAACTGATTCAAGTGTTTTTGCAATTAGACCATCATATAACTGGAATGCCGGAGATGGTGTCAGTAAATTGAGGGGGGGTTAGCACTAGTTGATTTTAAAAATGCATGAATTTTGAAGCGTCTGGCTTGGATAAGATTTATGAATTATTAATCCTCATATGTCACAAATCCCATGCTCTTCATTCCTGTGTGTCTGCTTATATCTATATTCACTAGTCACCATTTTCCCTGTAAATTAAGGATAAATTAGCTATAAATTAGGTAACAAATTTTATCCATCCCACATTTTCTTTTGTCTGACACAGATTATTGTAGATCTAAATGCCAGAGAAGACAATTATATTCATGTAATATGACCTTCTGCTGAATACAGTCACAGTCTCATTGAGGAGTTTCTAGATTAACCCCTTAACTGCTCTTGAAAGCTAGAATAAGAAAGCAATATGTATATTTTAGAAGAAATACAGCTTTAACTAAAAAACTTAAAGGGACAGGCAAGATATGGCACTCTTACTCAAGTTTTTTCCAAAGCATTGCTAATGCCCTAAATAAATAAACTATCCAAATGAAGAGACAGTTGAATGTAGTGCAAAAGGACCCTATTGTAAGCCATAGAGCCCAGCTAACAACAGAGTGTCCTTGTCCTTCTGGGGCCTCCTTTACATCTGCCTTGAAGTTTCACTGTGTTTTTCTCAGCCACCACATATGCAGTGGGGCAGCACAGCAGTGATGCTGGTAAGGAGGAGAGCAAATCCTTAGGGGATGTTGTGGGATTTCACACCTCAGTTCACCTTGGGTATGAATGCGATCTCCCTCGAATCTGTCCTGGTCTTGTCTCTCCTCTAAGTTTCCATGTGGAACCTCATGTTGTTTCTCTGTGTATAAACTACAGTACCATAAGTGCAAAACATATAGGAAATCCTTAAACTATACCACATGTGTTGAACTTTTTATCCCAGAAATAATGGAAATGTCTCACTAATAAGGAGCTTTGATGTGTTACATCACCCCTTAGCCATCTGAATTCACTGCACGTCTTTTCTCCTCTGGGGACACTGGCAGTTGCTTACAGGTGTTAACCCAGGGCACAGCTGCAGCAACTGGTCTTTTGCTAGGCCAGGGAGTTACATCCCATAATATCAAATCCTGGTGTTAAATGTCATTGTAACTGCTTACACATCTTGTTCCAATGTTAAAGAAGAGAAAGCTCTGTCATAGGGTTAATCAGAAACAATTTTGCATGTATGCAAGTCCAGAAGATTTAAGGTTTTAGAACAGAAATTGAACTTTCTGACAATGTCATGCATGAGTGCCCCTACCTAAGTTATAACCACTCCTGCCTCTTCTCAAATTTTCATTTGTTAGTGACATAGGAAAAAAACCCAAATCCCTAACTTCAGGAGCTTTTTTACATGTTGGAAGTTCAGCATTTAGAGCTCTCTGCCAGATGCACAATCTTCAGAGGAGAGATGCAGCTGCAGGACAGCACATAAGGATACACAGCCACAAGTGAAGCTGCTACCATACACAAACAGGAGCAGGACAGTGTAAGCAGAAAGTACAACTTACCAAGCTGGAGTTTGGCAAGACATATGGGCAAATTCACCTCCTGTCGAGAAAGTGCTAGAGGGGTTTCTTGTCTGAGAGCAATTTAGACCTCTGTGTCATCTGGCAGTGGCAGGAGGGTGCCAGCAGGATGGAGGCTGTGGCAACACTCCAGGAACAACCCAGTGAGCCATCAACAAGCTTCTGGGTATCTGACTTCTGCTTTCCTGAGTCTGATACTGATAATCAGGAGTCAACTGAGGCTTTGATCTGAGGATGTGCATTTCTGCTGGGGAAAAAAACCTCTGAGGAGATAAACGTCTATCTCAGCTAACCCCAGAAGGGGAAACAACCTACCTGACATGCCACCTTTTGCTCCTTTTAGGTCCACGAGTGCTTTACCACAGCTATTCCCCCAACTACTTTTTCTCCTAGGAATCTTGCCCAGTTTTGCAGAAGACTGTACTCCCCTGCAGTGGGTGTATTTATCCATTCATTCATCTGAGCTGCTTTGCATTCATGAACTCCCCAGATACAGGTGCTATAGAAAATAAGCTACGAACCTCCAGAACTGGCTAAAACTAAAGAAAGATTTTCTGTGAAAGAAAATGACACAACTTCTGTTGCTGCAGAAATGTATGTTTTGCTTGTAACACCTTCCACAGTATACTGATAAGAGGTGGCAGAAATATGCCAAACTTGTCCATAAAACAAACAACAAAAAAATCTCAGGCTCTCATTCAGTGCCTAGTTTCCAGTTTGTGCCCTGTGTGAGGCAAGAAATAAATGTACATACATTGATTGCATCTGAAAAAGTCAAACAGTGGTAGTCTGAGTTATAACTTGAATGCATATTGGTGGGATGAGATGCTGATCCATTTGCACAGTAATGTGCTATATTTAGGTCACGCATCGTGGCATCTTCAAAGAGACCAGTCATAATTATGATGGATTAGACTGCAGAGTCAGTCCTAGATGCAGTAATTGTTTCACAGATGCTGATGATGTGACTTGAATTTCTAATGAATTATAGCTGAAGGAAAATATGTGGAGCTTCTAAATGGTTTGGATAAAATACAGCTATGGGAAAGACTAAAAAGACTAAGTGGTGCACTTGGGGGAAGGTAGATTTACTTTAAGAGGTAGACAGTTCACCCCACAATGATTGTAAGAATGACCACAAAGGCTTTGTAAGATGCAAGCAAGTAGGAGTACTATTTCATGGTGTCCCAGTTAAAACCAGTAATAAAGATATCGTGGCCATTTATTTTTTGCCAGTTCTACATTACATTACATTTGCTGTGATTTGTGGTTGCTTGAGTAAGATTTTTACTCAGGTGTTATGTGAGGATAGTGAATAACTTGAGTGTAGACAGAGAGAGAAAGAAGTATAATGCAAAGTCACCCCTATCCTAGATGCATTTCAAAGAATGCAAATCTGGCAGTTTTAATGCGTGAATTAACTTTGTATTTTGATGAATCAAATTATTCCCATGTTCTTTGCAATGTCTAAAACCAGTGCCTTTTACACTGAAAGTGGTCAGAACTTGGGGGAGCATACCATGATGTCTTTGAGAATGCCATGAACAATAATTCATCTCACAAGATAACCTTGTGGGTTTTGAGAACAGCATGAACCTAAGAGTCTTTTCTGACTACAGATGTGCTCCTTTGAGGGGTTTGCGA
The DNA here is from genome assembly GCA_013399835.1 of Leptocoma aspasia. Taxonomy (NCBI): domain Eukaryota; kingdom Metazoa; phylum Chordata; class Aves; order Passeriformes; family Nectariniidae; genus Leptocoma; species Leptocoma aspasia. The sequence goes on along the minus strand of VXAX01001421.1, from coordinate 213,739 downwards.
GCTAAGTTTAGAGAAATCAGGGAGCCCCCACTTCTAAAGAAAATTGTGGATTTATCTGATAGCTAGTAAGGAGTTGAGAAGAAAGATTGCCTGGGAATTCTCAGAAGGAATTTGGTTGCAACCCACAGGGTACACAAGAAAAAAAGCTGCAAGGCAGACTTGGAGGGCCGGACAAAGTTTCTCACAGCTTAGTTGCAAAGACTGAAACTTTTTTTCAAAGAAATAAATCTTTTAGAAGCAGCTTGACAGCATGGTGTTAATCACTATGGTGCCCTTTATTTCATGTCATACTTGCAAAATGCAGCAGCCTACACACTCATGTCTGTGGTTCACCTGCAGTTTTTAGGAATGAAAGGTGTGAAGGTAAAGAATGGCTTCCAAATTAGTTTGGCATTTTATTTTTGAGACACTCTGGGAGCATCATTCTGCTGTCTGGCCTAGAATGACATATCAGAGGAATCCTTTTCACACGGCTTTCTGCTGAGCATGGAACGACGTCTCCCTGGGAAAGCTGCAAAGGCTCGTGTCTTGTGGTACTATAAAGCTAGGGTGGGAAATACCTCTAGAAAGGAATAAGCCTACACTACCATGTCAAAAAAAAAAAAAAAAAAAAAAAACAAGAAAAACAGGGAAAAATATTTTTTCCTTNCCAGGCAAGACTGGCAAATATATTTTTCCATCTCCCTGTTCTTAGCTTTCCCTGCAAAAATTCTTTTATAAAGTATCATTACTTGCAGCAAGAACTTCTCTACTTCTGTCATAATAAACCATAAATTGAGTAAAGGAAGAAAAAAAACAAGCTTCAGGAGGTCAAAAGTATATCTAAAAACAAGTTTGGCATTTGGAGGAAATGAATACAAGTTACCATATAGGTGCTTGCTGGTCAAAATGTGCATTTGAATTGTTGTGCTACTGAAATCAGAGCTGCAAGCAGAGAGAATTCTGCTGGATGCAATGTATTCAATGAATTAATATTACTTATAAAAGCATTTTAGAATCATATCACTAAACTGAGTAAGGCAATACTACACTGAAAACTATATAAATTACATTTAAATAACATTTAAACTTACATTTTAATAACATAAAAATATTAATGTAGGATAAATACATAAGCAGAGCAACCATGATGGGCGAATTTTTCAGTATAATAGTTCTTCCTATGTAGTGGCAATACCAGCCACATGTAATGCTTCTCCTGACTGCAGTCCAAGCACGCATATATCCAAATTTTCTCTGTGCAACTTCAAATCTGTAAGACCCACTGTCAGTCTGCCTTCTGTCATTTGTGACTGGTTGAGAACCATAAACCAAGAAAGAATAAATTACAAGCAGAGTCAAACAAGGGCTTTATCTATGTTAACTGGGTCTGTGAATTCTGGGAAGATGCATTTGAACAGGATTAGCTTGTCATTGTATGGAATTTGCTTACTGCACATTGTCAGTACTTTTATCCAGCTAAAAACTTCACTTTGTAAATGAAGAGTATATGAGAAAATGGGATTTCCCATCCCAACAAAACAAAAAAATCGTAGCTCCACAGCTGCAGAGCTCAATTCAAAACCTAAAGCATGGTTTAAGCCATGTTTGATGTCTATATGTAAATTGGAAAGGATATTGATACCTGAAAAAAAGCATTTCCATCAAACCTTTCAAAAATCAGTCTATTTCTGTCAACTTTACTGATCTGCTGATGAACTGTAAGAGTTGCTGTGGACAGCAGTCAAACATAGCTCTGTCTTGTGTATTGTGCCACTTGCATGGTCTTCAGGAATGCCAGTTTTAAAAGATCCTGTCAGACAGCTGAGGACAGAAAAACAAAGTTTTCCCCTCTAATTGGAAACTTGGTGGCAATACTCCTTCAAGTCAGACAAAAGAGGTTTGGCACACTTGATCAAATTACAGGATTAGCACCAAATCTGGGAACCATGGTTTCAACATGACTTTCTGCCTTACCAAGGGCAAAATGTGATGACAGAGGCGTCTATGCAAATCATTCAAAAGCAGAGAATACTTTTTGTACCGCTACGAGAGATTTCTTTGGGTAAAATATCTTCTTCTGTTAAATGGGGGTAAGGAAGTCCCTCTGTATTTTCACTCTCTTTTCATCTTGATGAACAAACCTTTAAGAAAAAAGGAGACCTGGGGATGCAAGATGCACTAGGATAGTGAAACACCCCTCATGTGTGCTTGCAGGCTCACACTGTGTGTGGGAGCTGGTCAGGGCAAGGGGTGTTTGAGTGCTGCAGGAATTGTCAGTAACTGGCTGTCCTTCAATGGAAAATAAAACTGACTTAGATTCTCTCCTGCTTCTTTTCTCTTTCAGATACGTTCAGAGGGTAGCCTTGTGGATGGCCCCAGAGCAGGCCAGATGGAACAGGACAGAACCAACCATGTTGACGGCAATAGATTGAGTCCATTTCTAATACCACAGTCTTCTCACGTTTGCCAGGCAGAGCCTTCTGCAGTGAAGCTACAGAATGGGAGTCCAGCAACAGAGAGGTCTGAAGTGGAAGTAAATGGAGACCACAAGCCACTATTCAATAAAAGCAACTTTGGAGTGCCCCACCCGAAGGGAAGTCCAAACAATCGTGTTAGCCCCGACCTTTTACAAGAAAAGAAAGTATATTCCAAATATATGCAAAATGGTGGGATCAAACGCACTTTTAGCGAGCCCTCTCTGTATGGACTTCATGAGAGCAAGAAAGTAAAACAAGACAAAGAGGTAAATGGAGAAAAAGCTGAGCCAGAGGACAATAGTGAAAAACCAACTGTCTCCAATTGTTACAGTGAGAAGACATCTGAGAGTTTTAAAAGACAAGAAAATGAAGCTTCAGATTTGATACCGTCTACAAGATACAACAGTGTTGGTTTAGAAAACCCTCATGACCTTCTGATTCAGGATGAGCAGGAGCGGGAAAATATTCATTGCCATAACAGGGACATTGTCTTACTACTTAAGAACAAGGCAGTGCCAATGCCTAATGGTGCTACAGTTTCTGCCTCTTCCATGGAAAGCATGCATGGTGAACTCCTGGAGAAAACACTGTCTCAATATTATCCGGAACACGTTTCCATAGCAATGCAGAAGAACACATCTCATATCAATGCCATTACCAGTCAGGCTACTAATGAGTTGTCCTATGAGACAACGCATTCATCCCATACCTCAGGGCAGATCACTTCCCCACAGACCTCAAACTCTGAGCTGCCTCAAGTGCCAGCTGTAGTGGTTACTGAGGTCCACAACACAAAAGACTCCAGTAAACCACCTGTATTGCCAGGTAGCTGTTCACTTCAGAAACCAGATCTACAGCTACAGCAACAGATTCCAGGCTATGATCCTCACCAGTTACCTATAGGAAACAGTAATATTCATGGAAGCATAGGGCAGGTTCCCAACCAAGACCTCTCTCTAAGTTCCAGCAGTAACCTGCAAGCTCAGAGCACTGCTCTGGAAAGGTACTCTGAGCAAGCAGAAAATAATGGTGCTTTCTTTACACAGAACTCAACGTTTCACAAAGATTCCTCCACCGCTCCTGCTCCAGAAATGAACAGTGCACTGTCTGCCGTGGTGCAAGAAGGACAGCACTCCTATGACAACAGATGTGATGAAACTCTTCCTGGGGAGATAAAAAATGAAGGGCAACAGGAGGGACCAATGTCGGAAAGTCCCAGCCTCAGCCAACAACAACTTCAACCTCAGCAGAGCCTTCTGCAACCCGCACAAACGTCACAACAAGGTGTCGGTGAAAGCAACCCACAAGCTGCTGTGGCCACCTCGATTCCGCAGCGCCCCGAAGGAGTGACGCTGGCATCAGAATCTCCCCTCCAAAACCTGCACGCACACAGAAGTGAGGGTGAGTTGCAACAACACTATCAGCATTTCCCAGGACAAAGAGAACCTGAGACTCCTCCTGACAAAGAAAAGGACCAAGTAAAAGAGCCTGTCCAACAGGCTCAACATTATTCAAAACCAGCCTGGATAGAACTGGTTTCCACCCAGTTTCGCCAGGGAGCGCCTCCCCAGAAGCCCAGCGAAGCATTATTGCGGTCAATTCTTCAGTACCAGGCAAGCACAGCCCAAACAGCCTATACAAAACAGTATGCTGGAAGTCCTGATTCATTAAAGGGGCCTTCAGGACAGGCCCTGAGCCAGAAGATAACGCAACAGGAACAATTTCCTCCACTGTACAAAAGCGAGAGCGCCCAGCTGCAGCCGCATCCCCCAGCTGACCAGCAACTGCCGTTCCAGAAACACTCACCGCAGCCACAGCTCACAAAGGTGGATTCCCTTCTCAAGTCCCAAGTGCAGCAACACCCTCCACAGCAGCTCCATTTCCAGCCAAGATCAGAACAACAAGCTGAACAGCCTTTAGGGGCCCCCTTGAAACAGCAGCGCTTGAATCCCCAGCCAGGGGAAAACGGGCAATTCTCGCATTCACACATCTTGCAACAGATGCTGCAAAAACAGGCCCATCCAGTGCAACTGCCACGCAGTCCACAGCTAACCCCAAACCAGCAGCAGGCTCCACAAGTGAAAACTAAAGACCTGCCCCAAGCTGTATCCCACTCCCAAAGCAATGCTGAGCAGCCTCTAGACAGGACGTCCTTCAATCAACTTAAAGTAGATGAATGTTTCCAAACTGGGAGTAAGTATGCTAAATCAGCTGCATTCCTGCTGCCTAACCCTCAGCTAGGCCTAGAGCAGGTACAGACCATGAACAACAAAGCTCCCCTTTACACTCAGAAGGCAAATGCCAGTCTCCAGCACCCTTGCCCAAACAATAGGCACCTGATTTCCGAGAAGAAAGGGAACGCCGCAAATATGGAACGCTTTGGAGCCAACAAAATGCAGGACTTGCAGCATGTGCAGTATTTTTCAAATAACTTGACCGCAAAGCAAGATGTGAATCATTGTTTTCAAGAACAAGAGCAACAGACACAACAAGCCTCAGTTCTGCAGTTGCCACCCCTCCAGCCCTCACAGGGCTATGGTGCTAGTCTGAACCAAGACCTCCCGAGCAAACAAGCTCCACAGATCCCTCAGCAGTACTTACCACACAGCCAAACTGTCCCCCACACCCAAGAGCAGAGAGGCTGTCATTTGCAGTCCCAGACCCCTAAGGATTTTCAAAAGCATGCTGCTCTGCGGTGGCATCTTTTGCAAAAACAGGAGCAACAAGCATACCAGCAACCCAAAACTGAGATTGGTCCCAGTGCAGCACGCAAGCCTATAAAAATTGAGGCTGGCACAAAGTCTAATGTCTGCATGCGCCCATCAGCTGGACAGCTGGAAAACAGAATGTGGAAAAAAACAATTAAACAAGAGAATCAGCACTTCGGCTGCGAGAGCATGCAACAAAAGAGCATCATTGAGACAATGGAGCAGCAGCTGAAACAGATACAGGTCAAATCACTGTTTGATCATAAGACTTTTACTCTCAAATCACCCAAACATGTGAAGGTTGAAACAGCAGGCCCTATTACCATCCTATCACGAAATACCAGTGCTGCAGATTTTGACACTCAAACCCCAATCTCAGATCAGCAAGCAAACTTGTCTGCTGAGAAAACCCCAACCAAAAGAACAGCTGGAACTGTTCTCAATAATTTTTTAGACTCACCTTCCAAGTTATTGGATACTCCTGTAAAAAATTTATTGGACACACCTGCCAAAACCCAGTATGATTTCCCATCTTGCAGCTGTGTTGGTAAGTGCTGAGATGTACTAAAAACATAATAGTTCACAGGAAGGAAATGAGCCTTCAAGTTGGGATCACAGGGTTAGTTGGATGTTTTTGTTGGAAGATTTTTTTGGGTTTTTTTAAGAACAGTAATTAGTGAAGACTTATAAAACTGGGATTTTACACATTTATGCTTACTCCACCTAGCAACCCTACACATGGGCCCTTTCTCATTATTTCATAAAGCAATTACCTATTTGATTTTTCAGTCAGAATGTTTATGGCCTCACATCCATTCTCCTTGAGCAGCAGACATGTAACAACAACATACTGATAAAAAGTAGGTCATAACTTTATGACCTAATTTATTTGTCAGGGTTAGATACAGCTTTTAAAAAAACTATCCCAGTCCAAAACTTTAGAGCCTTATGGCCATTTTTTGCTCTAACAGCAAAACTGTTGAAGTTTCCCTTTGTAAAGCCTAAGCAAAAACAGATGTCAGATTATTCCTCACTTGGTCCAAGAGTTTATCCTCTTTTCAGGCATGCCTCCTGTAAGGCTAAAGAGATCCACAGTTTCATAGAGAAGCTACACAAGCAGCACCAAAAAAGTAGTGGGGGGACCCTTGTTGTTGCTTGATGGCAAACCCTGTCTCCAAGAGCTGGAAAAATAGAACAGAGGGAAGCAGAGTGACAGGCATGGTCCCCTAGCCCAAGCTTTCACACAGTACTGACACTGCACGTAGCCAAGTGTAACAGGCACTTTCAGACTCTACTGGATAAACTATTCAGGCTGAGACAAAAGGTTCAGCATCAAAAATGAGAAGAAGAAAATAAAAATCCTTATTACAGTTTCAGTTACTAGGATTTTGTACCAACTATAAAAGAGGAAAGTTGAATCAATGCTCCTCCAAAATGCAAAATGGACCTTTTTGCCGTTTTGAATGTTGGGGCTGTGTCTCAGAAACAATATGTTGGAAAAAAAACAGGAAGTAGTGTATTTCTAGAGCTTCTAGGAAGAACTTTGGAAGCCCATTCCTTGCTGTTCCTTGTTTTATAAGAAACAACCTTCAAAATGTATGTTTTTTTGAAAACACAGTTGTCATTTGTTAGGGGTTTTTCATATTTTTTCTTCCATAGAATTAGAACAAGTTTTTCCAGTAGTTTTTTCCTTATCCTCACTTTTTTTTTTTTTCCATACTGAGACCACTAAGAAAAATTAAGAACTTATCCTCCATTTACATTTTAATTCTTCAGTCCTAGCAGACACTAGGAAATACAGGAGTATGAAACTCTCTCTGAAGATCCCAGTGCCATGGCATAATCTATAGGTTTTATTGCTCTTTCTTATCAATATTGTCCTTAAGAAGATTAAATTAAGCCATTCCCCACTGACACATTCATATTTATACCCTGTCTTCATCGTGCTTACAGAGGCTGGCTGTCATGAGCAGCACCACCCATTCCAGCCTGTGGAGTTAGCATGGCAGAAAGCATCAAGTCAGCATCAGGCACCAGCCAGCACAGCTCCAGCATCTCCTCAACGCAAGCAGGGCCTGGCCATTTCTTTCACACAGCTGGAGCCTGCTTCCTGGTATCAAACCAAACATACAGCATGTACTGTGACTGCTGATACAGTCCTACTTACACACAGAAAACTGAGGCCACATTCTTGGAATGCAAGGGTTTTGACCAGGCCTTGTGCATGATTTTTTTCAGTAAATTTGGTTTTGTTTTTTTTTTTTTTTTCATTTCACAGTCTTTCTGTGGGTGGCAGGAATTCTTTGTGTAACCTTAGTGGCCAGTTTTTCAAGCTGTAAGTTCCTGCATTATAAAAAACAAGTACAGTACAGCCCCCTAACATCAATATTTACCACTGTTATCCCATTTATCCTCCTTTCTATATACTGGGAGAGGAGGAAGTGGGAGAAGGAGAAACAATTGTTCACTGGAAACAGGAAAACACCAATTTGAACGTCAGTGTAGAGCCTAAGATGTGGAATAAGTGTTTGTGCTAGGGAAAGGCACCCAGTCCCTATCAGGGCTGTTTGCAGGATTAGCCATTGCTTTGCATATTTAGCACAAACTGTGTGGGCAAATATCTTGGACATAAGTGTTTGAAAACTGACCCCAGGCCAATACAGTAGTCTTCTAACAAGCTAGAGGTAAGCTTTGCAATGTGACATTTTACATGAAAGAATTAAGCTTCAAAGTAATAACCTTTATTTTGTTTTAAACAGAGCAAATTATTGAAAAAGATGAAGGTCCCTTCTATACCCATCTAGGAGCCGGTCCTAATGTGGCAGCTATTAGAGAAATCATGGAAGAAAGGTAATTAGTGCAAAGGCACAGAGCAGATTAACATTTATCCTTTTGTGGATGTCAGAATTTTTCCAGCTTTTGCACATAAAGAAATAAACAACTGCAAATCAAGTAATTACTTGTAGGCTTAGCTACTCCAGTGTTGCCAACATTACGCACCCTGCTATTCACCAGAGAGTCACAATATTTGACAGGGCTAATAGCCTGCTGGCTGGCACGGGCTGTGCCCTGGGAGACAGATGCCAGCAAACCCAAGCCGGAACAAGTTCTCACCAGCCTGCCAAGCAAGGCGGCTGGCAGTGGCTGCAAAGGCAGGCGTGGAGCTGGTGCTCCTTCTGGCTAGGAGAATGGCAGCGGAGAAGGAGGATGAAGAGCACAATACCAAATTTCAACATTAGTTTCCCCTCACAAAATTACTAAATGTCTAAATCTCATTCATTCACATCCAGAGGAGTGCCACAAAATTGCTGGATGGGACTTCAGCCCAAGAATCGATAAGTAGTGTTGCGAGAAAACATTCCCCTGCCTTGGAGTATTGCACAAACCCAGTCTTATCTTGATTATGGACAATCCCTGTCATCATGTTGCATCCTGTGGTGCATTTATTACATCATTGCCAACCACACCAGGAATTTTTAAAGGCACAGAAGAGATACATGATATGTACTGTTTAAAAATATGTGTAAGCACAAATCCCACCAGCCTACCTAAGATATACAAATTAAAAGCTGTCACAAAAGTGACTTCTGCACTGTGAATTCTGCATTACTTGTAGCCAATAATGACCAGATTTTTAGAGATATCTAGGAATTCAGTTCCCCCCTGAACAAAGAAGCAAACAAAAAACTCTTCAGTTAAGTCAGTGACAGATTGGAATTTGATTTGTTAGTACCTTAAAAATCTGGACTCCAGAACAGCAGTGAAGCTCCAGCTAGCTGCAGAACCAAAAGCAAGTGGGCATTTTTGCAGTGCTGGGTCTGAGCTAAGGAACAGCCTTTCTTAGCAAGGTCTGTTAGCTTGTGCTCATCACTGCACTTGTAGCCTATTAAGCTCTTCAGATTAAATCCTAAGGTGCTTTCTCTCTTTCTTAGCACCTCTTTCCCTGTGACTCTTGTACATGGCTTGCCCCAGTAATTTTCAGATTTGGGAGCAGCTCCAGTACATGTAAACTACATAAATCAGATTCCTTCCGGGAAGGGAGAGTGAATATTGACTCTCTGAAGAAATTCTTTACCATCTGTTATCTCCAGAGCGCTCATCAACTGGTTCTTTAGTATTTACAAATAATAAATAAAAGAGAAAAGTCATTCATGTCGTAATGTCGATTATAGAGATGAGTTTTTTTACTTTGGAAAGTAATTTTTTTATTCTTAATATTGAGGTTACCTTTTTTCTTTTCTGAGTTTAATTTCATTTCATGTTGGCAGAAGGAAATTATGAGATATCCTAGGTAACGTGCAATTCATCAGCCAGGTTCAGCAGAGTATAATAGCAGCCACTTCAACAATGGCTAGTGTTCCACTGTATGGTATGAACTATGAAATTCTCTGACTGAAGAATTCCAGAACTCACTAGTTAATTTTGTATCCCTAAGCAAAAAAACCCCAAACCCTTCACTATAAAGATACTCTCAAGCATACATGTGCAGTTGGTGACATTAATCACAACTCAAGCACTTTTAACCTGACTTCCCATGCCTATGGATTGACTGTTCTTTAGCACTGCTAAAGAAACCAGGATTTGGATTTAGACTTACAATTAATATTTTAGCTATACCAGAACTAATTTATTGCAGAATCCACTGCAGATACAGACATTTCACCTCTTCCTTCTCCCAATTCCTACTTCACGCTCAGTGAGATTTGCTCTAGTTTTAAAGCCAATCAGCTTTGGCCTGAAAGCAAGCATGACAAACATCAGGCACAAATTCCTTTCTGACAGTTAAAAAAATTTAGGATGAAGTCCATTTAATTTCCAGTGTGTAATGTACAACATACTTCTATAGAGGCATCCACACCGTTGTCCTGCAATCCAGATTAGAAAACTGATAGAAAATGTTAAGATTTAAAAAAATTTTTTTGAATGTGGTTCATTAAAGAAACAAATAAATACTAATATTCAAGTCTAAGCAGGAAAAAGTGACTTAACAGTTGCCTGCAGAACATGTGTAGTACAACTTGATTTTGTTTGTATAATTTCCTGTGACATTGAAACTTCACAATGAGATCACATCTAAAAATAAGCATTTTTCATTTCCTTTACAGGACAAAAGTTTAAATACAGATACTGGCCCTTAAATATGTCACCAAGATTTTAGTGCAAAAACAAGAGGAAAAAGGGTCAAAAGTCCTTAAGGCATCACTAAATGGCTGCATAACAGGAATATACCTTGATAACTGTAGGTAAAGTCAAAGAACAAGGATACTGATTTAGTTAGTGGAAATGGCTCAACACATCCAGCACTTTTTATTGAGTCAAGATATCCTTCACGTGGCATTTGGCACATTTCTCCACCTGGAAAGTGGATCCTCTTTGCTCTGGCAACAGCACTGCTTGCACGTGGAGCTAGAGCCTGCCTTGAGAGCATAATCCCCTAGTTTAAATGCTTCAGCAAGAGCTGAGCTTGCCCACCTTGGCCACAAAAAGGCACACAAATGGTATTATTTGAGGGTACCTTGTGATCCTAACTGGAGTATAGAAGTCGAGTAGAAGTAAATAAGTAACAATTTATGAGCAGATGATAAAGTTAAAAAAAAATAGATATTAAGCAAATTAATCCTGACTTAACTGATTCACACTAAGACAGAAACAAGCACAGAAAATTAATAAAGTTACTGTTACATGCCAGCTGTTCCATGACAACTTAATTATGTACATTTCACAGAAACAACTTCAACCCAGAAAGAAAAATATAAAATTCTTCACCAAAATAGAGACTTCTTTTTTTTTAAAAGTCCACTTTTCAAAATGTCATCTATAACAAATGTTCTAAAGAAATGGCTAAAATATTTGGTAATATTAATGATAATTTTTACCCATCTGGGATGTATTAAAGACATTTGCCTCTCTTAATATATCATTCCACCATTGTAATAAAATCATGAAGACAAACCACATTGCACATCTTTCCCTGTAATTCACAGCATTTATTTTTCTAAGATAAGACTGGCAAATGTGCTCCATCTTTTCAGTGTTCACACAGGACCAAATGAATCTGCTTATTGTACATGTTTTTGTTTTGTTTAAGATTTGGACAGAAGGGTAAAGCTATAAGGATTGAGAGGGTTGTCTACACTGGGAAAGAAGGCAAAAGTTCTCAAGGATGTCCAATTGCTAAATGGGTAAGTGATGTAAACAAACTAATCGAGTTCAGTATGTTGGTTCATGTAGCTGACAACAGTGACATGTCCTGTTAACTGACACTAGGAAACTTCAAATAGCTCAACAGCAGCAGTAATATGGAGTGCCTGTAGCCTGCTCCCACCCTTCTCTCACTCCACTGACTTGTTGCATGGAGAATAGCAAGAATAAAATTTAATTTAAAGGTATGAAAATCTAAGAAGAAGGGCATGTTTGCTTAGATTTAAGTTTTGCACCACCTGACATTTTCATTGCTGTTTAATTTTAGCCTACAAGTAAGTCCAATAAGTGCACCACTGTGATGTTTTTAAAATACCCTCCCAGTTTGAGAGGTGTTGGGACACCCTCTTAGCAAACACTGTCGTAGTTTGGAACAAATTACTGAGTGGTTTGGATTGCTGGGGAAAGACAGGATGAGGAAAAACTAATACATTATACTTTTTATGTATGCCAGACTGCACCCTTTTTAGGAAATGCTTCTCAGTGCTTATGCTACTAGGAGGACACTGTTTTATTTGGAAAACATCTACCACTTTCCTCCCAACACTGTAATGTTTGTATGTAATAAGAGGAGGTCACAAAACTGTGAGGCTGATTATGAGTACAGCTGCTTAAGTTTGGAAGGGAAGGGGAGAGAGCTCCCGTGTCCAGTCATTTAGTGCCTTCCTTACTGCCTGCCTTTCCCTGCATGCTTCCTGCCCTAAGACAGGTGTCCACTACCCAGCTCTGTGCGGGGAGACTCCGCACTGCTCACTTCCTCTTGCTCACCAATCAGTCTGGGCCACAATCCTAACACAGATTCAGGAGAGGATTCCTGCTGAATCAGAGCATGGAAGATACTTTTACAAAGCTGGTTTCCACCACCATGCCATCAGTCAACCTCTTACAGTCACCTTCATTAAACACGAAGGGTAGCCCTGCCATATCACAGTGAGAAGAACAGACTGAACTTCCAGAAGAAAAGAGGAGTATACAAGTAGAAGTAACTTCCCCACACACTCAGTAAAGCTGAGGTCTCCTATTCTCTTGCTCTTCACATTAAGAATGGCATCGTTTGTGTTGGGGCTCTGGGGTGTGTGTTGCTGTACATGCAGGTAGTCCGCAGAAGCAGTCAGGAGGAGAAGCTGCTCTGCTTGGTGCGCGAGCGAGCAGGACACACGTGTGAGACGGCCGTCATCGTGATTCTCATCCTGGTCTGGGAGGGAATCCCAACCAGCCTGGCTGATCGGCTCTACTCTGAGCTCACCGACACCCTGAGGAAGTACGGCACGCTCACGAACCGGCGCTGCGCCCTGAACGAAGAGTAAGTGGAGCAAAGGCTGTGCTCACCAAACCTGCAGCCTCATCTTCAGACCCAGCACCTCTACTCGTGCTGTTACCCTGAAACATCTACAACCTTCCCAGCTATTTCAGGTGGTTTGAAAACGCACAAACTTTGTAGGAAACCCAAAGTAAACACTCTTATAAATAGGGAAAAACATTTTTCTCAGAGTTGTGAAGCACTTCAATATATTTAAAAGAAGAGATCTCAGCAGGGGCCAGGATAGCCGATACCCCAACCTTGAAATAAAATCTGGGTGCACTAAATCATACTTGTGTAAACTGACACAGACTAGCCTCAATCTGAGGAAATTGCACTGTATCTTTTTCCCATGCCTTTCTGAGAGACAAAAACATTTAGACCAAAATTACCACAGCTATCACTGTATGTTACTGTATGTTACTTTGGCTTCATGAGTAGAGTCATATTTCAGGAATTATTGCTTAGCCCCTGTCAGAGGGTTCCCACATTCTTGCAGTGCTGTCAGCACAAGCCCCTGAGGCACCATGAATATCAGTACGTAACAAGGCATCACATAAACACACCCTCACCCAAGCAAAGCCAGGTTTCTCACACAAGTAGAACCCCCAAAAACCCTGCTTCGTAACCATGAAATTATTCACTCTGATAAATTCTTCTGTTATGATATGTTTGTCTCCCTCTTGCATTTCTTCATTATTTACTGGTGGAAGATGATCCACACTGCTGATTCCCTGGAGCACTGGCAGAACACTGATGGGCACTGCCAGAGCACCACAGGGGGACCTGCCTGCTGCTAACAGCTGTGTTCTCTTATCTTTTAGACGGACTTGTGCCTGCCAAGGGCTGGACCCTGAAACTTGTGGTGCTTCATTTTCCTTTGGTTGCTCCTGGAGCATGTACTACAATGGTTGTAAGTTTGCCAGAAGCAAGATTCCAAGAAAGTTTAAGCTGATGGGGGATGACCCAAAAGAGGTTGGTGTCCATTTCTGAAATGAACTTAATTTGCAAAGAAATGTTTTCTGTTGCTCTGTAAATAGAGTTACAGTACAAGAGAGCAGGGCCCGAGGCCTCCCTGAGTGCTGCACATGTAGGGTAATTAAATAACTGCCAGTCAAAACCAATTGATTCTAGTCACTGAGCCAGCTGAATCGACTGTCCAAATTCTGACAGCTGGTAAAAGCCCTGAGACTTGAAACCATGTTTGCAGGCTTTCACAATTAAAGGAGAGGGCATGGCCTGAATAATTCTGCCTGTATTAGGCCTGCAATTGAGCATTCCCCAGTGGCACAGTGGAAGGTTTACCAGCTAATGGCACATAACACTGCAACTGGGAACCAGAGAAGACTGGTTCAATGGAGACAAACATGATGAAACTCTGAGATGACAATAGGAAGAAGAGGAAGACTCATTCTACATACAGTCCTGCCCCACTGAATGTTTCCAGACTGAGCTCTGTGCTACAAGAAACTGGCAAATGTTTAAAATGAGCCAGAGTAATAAACATTGACCTTAGCTTGGACACTAGATACCCTGAAGTTATGACTGCAGTGACTCCTGGATACTTCCAACAAGTCATGTGAAGCTCCAGTGGCCCAGTCTGCTTTCTGGCAAGGATATGCAGATTTAGTCCCTTGCCTCTGTACTGGCACATTAGTGCACAGTTTCACTGTATTCTGATGTCTTACAGAAATCCAAGCATTAGTCTCTCATAATCAGAGAGACAGGTACTTCTGCATCCTACAGCCTGTGCTGTTCAGAATATCACAACTAACTTACAGGTTTTCCTGCCCACTGCTCTTCTACAGCACCAAGAACTACAGAATAGCTCTCCTCCAAACATGCTGTGGCACAGAGCCTTCTTTATCACAGCCTGCAATCCTAAACTACCTACATTTGTAAGATGAATACCTGGCCAGAACACACCAGGGCACTCTTCCAACTTGCATTCTTGGATTTACTTCCTATGGAAGCCAGATTTATGCAGGGAAGAGGATTTTAGTTCTGGTCTCAAAGTGGAGGCAGCCAAAGCATGCATCCAGACCAGGGGCTGGGTTCCATAGCACAGACACAGTTTATAGGTAGCACAAACAGAATCCTCACCAATAAAAACTAGAAGACACACTAACACATGCTAACCTATAGGCCATACAAAAGCTCCACATTCTGGCAGCAGCATGAGGTCAGAGCAAGATATTTTTTGACAATTTCATGCCAAACCAAACTAGGATATTGTCCCATAGTAGGGAACACAAATCTTCAACACACCAAATACATTCCTCTCTGAAACCTGCTTTCTCACAGCTTTTCACATCTTCCTTAAATACAAAAACTCCTAATAACGAATATGCCACTCCAGTATGCCACCATTCCGTATGCACTCAAAATTAAAGATAAGGGCCTCATATAAGTGAGGTTTTGAATTTGGGATTCTCATCCTTAGATGATGGGGAACAACTCTGGAGTATGTTATTAGGTTATTTTTTTAAAACATTTTATTTTGACAGTGTACAATTCAGAGAGAAAAGGAGGTGTGGTCATTCCCACCTCCATATCACCAATTACTAGACACATCCATGATTCTTCATTGCTTAAGGATTGGGAACTTTTTGAAGGCTGCAATATTTAAATATTTTTAAATTTCTGCATGTAAAAACATTTCAGTATGTGTTGTCATTGCAATGTGCAAAACCCTTAAATTAGCCATATTTACTTGGACCATTCTGATGTTATTTCTCTCATGCTTTCTGAAGAGTATTATTTTCCCACAACTCCAAAAAGGAAAATAATGAGGATTATCACACTTAGATCTAAAACATATCCACACTGAAGAATGTAATTTTTCTTAGTATAAAACAAATTAAAAGTATAGTATGTGATGTTCTATTGCAGGTTTTCCACTACACTGCTATAACTGCTCCATTCCTTTAAAGGCCTTGGAACAATAAAATTAAAAGGAGAATCACAACAGTGACTGTCTAAACACCAGTGATACTGGTTTATGCCTTTACACAACTGTCAGTGTAAACATGATTGTGTAAAGACCCTAACTTGTTGGATCCCAGATGTACAGTATAGGAATGTCACTGAACCCTGTTTCATCTCCAACAGGAAGAAAAACTAGAATCCAATTTGCAGAATCTGTCAACCCTGATGGCACCTACCTACAAGAAGCTTGCACCCGATGCATATAACAACCAGGTATGATGGGGAAAGAAAGGAATATGAGCAGTCATGGAAAGAACCTGATTTTTAACATACTTCCCAATGCTTCAGCCTTGCACTAAACCATTATATACATTTCATGCCAACATTTCTTTGATATCAGCATGAAGACTAATAGAAATTAACAATTTCACAAGTAAAACTAGAAGGACTTGGTCCAATAAATAGAATTAATCTTTCAGCTACAACAACACAATAAAATTATTTCATTCTTCAGCTCCAAAATACAAATTTCACAATTTAGCATGACTTACCACCCAAACCAACAAAGCTGCCATAAATATGGTGTGAGACTGGCAGCAGTTCGCATTCAAGTCGTGAAGCCATGGTTTCAGTTCTGCTCTCTCAAGCAGCAGATGAATCTGTTTTTCACCAAAACTGCCTTTATAAACATGCTTTTAAAGTGAAGTTGTATGTTTGAATACACTCAGCCCTGTGTATGCACACAAGTGCCTGCACCAGACTTCTTGCATCAGGGGATCGTACGTGCCTGTTTTCTGTGGACTGGTATTCTCAGACATGTTCAGAGCTCTGACAAGGTTCTGTGTGCCTATGTTTCGTCTACATTTCATTACAAAATGTCTTTCAGATAGTTACACCAAAATTTGACAGCACACCACCTCCAAACATGTAACTGTTGACCTTATTTTCACTGCTCAGGTTTACTACTGTTAGGAACATTCACAGAACTTACAGTGCCCAAACTTCCAGCATGTACTCCAAACTGTGACATCACCCTGCTTTCCTACTGACAGCACTGTACAACCAGCACAAGACAGATTCTCAGCTTTAACAGAAACAGTAAATTAACACAAAACTGTCCATCATTATCTGCTGGAAAATTCACTCCTTTACTGCATATTTAGTAGCAGCTAGACAGGGTAAGCAGACTCAGTGCAGACTTACCCAGTTTCACTTACCTGATCAGATAACATTTGGAGACTCATTGAGAAAACTGTGGCTATGTGCCCACTAGCTGTGGTTATCTGTCCAAATATCTGAGACATTCTGCAAGAGAAAATAGAAAGAGAAAGAAAAGAAAAATGAGGTGGTGAACAATAAATTGTTTCTTTGCTTGGGCTGCTTTTCTTTTCCCCCAAAAATTCACTTAAGAACTTTTCTCCAAGTAAGCTGTGGTGCTGCCCAACGTTTGTTGAAAATACATGCTTTTACAAGTTTCCATTTTTACCTTGTATAATAAGGCATGTCTATAGCTTGGCTTATTTCAGTAGTTTCATGTAGACCTTATATTTGTGGGGAAACTTGCTCGAGCTACTGTCAGTGGCTTTAAAGAGAGATGATTGATTGAGTTCTAATTTGTATGATATTGTAAAAGGTTCGAAAAGCAAACAAAAGCACTAAAACCACATTTCAAAATCCCAGACCTATTCTAATCCAAATCTGGACCACTTCTGGATTACAACCAAAAACTGGAAAGGGTCTGTTTTCCAACTGGACTGAACAGAACATTTCAGAGAGCAGCTAAACCCATGTAGTTTGATCACAGAATTATAGTCTGGGTAACATTTCAGACTGCTCACATTTAATTCCAAAGAAGCTTACACAGTTTTCAAGTTTTATTCTGCCTTTATTTTCAGATTCCAGGGAAGTAAATAATCTAGATTTGAAAAATAAATGTCTGTTAGCAAACTAGACATATTTTTAGTGATTTTGAATGAAGACTTGGCAAAGCATCTAATTTGACCTTAACTTGAAAAGGGATCCATTAAGTAGATGTTCTGTGCATTCATTTGAAAGGTTCAGGAATTTCAGCAAAGCATTTTATAAATGTGGTTTCATTTTTAATTTTTGAAATAAAATATGAAACCATAATTTTTCTAAGGCTTTATCTTCCAGTACAAAATCCTTTCTTTTTGTGTAAGGTGTGTTGTTGCATTATGAGCTCTTTGTAAAGCTCCTTAATAATGACTGCATGGTTACAAAGTACTGTCTTGACTGAATTCTCTCTCTTTTTAGTCAGGGGTTAGATTTGTATTTAAGCTAATGAAATACATGTTTAGCATGCCAAAATATTACAAATCAAAAAGCAAATTATTATTTTTCATTAAGTCATTCTGAAGTCACTTTTCTAAAGCCATTTTCCCTTAATAGCTTGGTATACTTCCAGTCTACACAAACATATCGCTCTCAGAGTGCCAGTCACGGAAACCATGCACTGCATTTGTCATGTAAAAACACCAACCCCTGGCAAAAAATCAGGAGTAATACACAAGGAAAAGTATTATTGACTAATTTCACAATCATACCAGAGATTGAAGGTACCAAGGAACAAAGCAGCAAGGAATGAAGCATGGATACAAAATGGCCACCGAATTGCTGTAGTTTATTTACTTTCAAGATGAGTTTGTTGTCACCTCCAAGACATGAGGGAGACCTGCCCTTTGTCACAGCAGAGCATTCCTGGTGCACTCGGTGTCCTGGAGCACCCAGTGAAACCTGTCCTGTCTCCCCAGATTGAGTACGAACACAGAGCCCCCGAGTGTCGCCTGGGTTTGAAGGAAGGTCGCCCATTCTCAGGAGTCACTGCCTGCCTCGACTTCTGTGCTCATGCTCACAGAGACTTGCACAATATGCAGAACGGGAGTACTCTGGTAAGTCTGGGATGTGTAACAGCCTCCTCACTCCAGCACTCAGCTCCTGGCTTTGATTCATTATTTCCTCTCTGTTTAAATTTATACTGCATAACGCAGATTAGTAAAAAAACACCCATTGGCAGTAACTGACCTAAGTTATTATTCCCTACACATTTTTCTTTCAAATGAATAAGACTTACAGTGTATTAAAGAAAGGTTTAACATAGACCTGGTAAAAGAGGAACTGTGGAGACAATGGAAAGAAGGTCCCAGCAGCGCTGAAATACCTGTTTCACTGTTCCTGGCACAAACCAGTTCATATATATCCTCCTCTTCCTGATAACTTTGGATTATATCTTCTAATAAAATAAAAGTAGAAACAAATTGCTTCTTTCTAAGAGAGTTCTGGAAATTTTGGATTTATTCCTGCTTTGGATGAGCAGTCCATGTCTGCAAGTCCATGTACCCTTTACTCTCAGTTCTGATTTCTGGCAGGTACAGCAGAAGTTCTGTAGAAGATACTAGAAAAGCAAGCTGGTTTTCAATGTGTATTGGATTATTTCAGTGACAAAACAGTTGAGCCAAACATAGGAAAGAGTACTCTTAAGGTAGCTTGAAGCAGGTCCCTAGATTCACAGTGCAGCTCTTATTACGACCAGAGAGTATCTGCCTTTTTAATTCAAACTGAATTTTTCCTGTTTCCAGGGTTTGACTTAATTCACAAGTTAATCACCACCAATACAATATACATTTCCAGTTGAGTTTTCTTCCCAAAGCTGGGACAATGATTTTGCTGTAGAATATGTCCCTATTGCATCTTTTTCCACAACGATCCTCCCAATACCTGTTCTAGCTAGAACTAATACAACAGGCATGCTGCATGACAACAGTAACTTCCCTAAATCTTGTTATTAAAATTACAGTTACACTGTAAAGGGGGTGTGAAGTACAACACCAGTGTGTTATATTGCACACTCTCTCTAATAGGTAGCTACCTCATGTATTGTAGTGAAAGAATCTTCAGGTGAGTACAAAGTCCCAGATTCCACTGCTTTAGCCCTCTGGCCACAGTACAATGGATCACAGAGTTTATTTCACATGAGGGTAATCCCTAACAATACTGTTTGTTCAGCACAAATAAAAGAAATAAATATCTATACACCTTCTGTTTCTTTAAATACTGTCCAACAAAGTAATGGAAGAAATTACATTTGCAGGCTTGTTATGATATGCAAAAATTGCACAGAAACTTACAGTTTACAAAGAGCTTGCCAGATGCCAGTGCTGACAGTGTCAGGGCAAGGCACAATGCACAGGTAGAGTTTCAGATCTCTAATACACTTTTCTAACAGGTTTGCACACTGACTAGAGAAGACAATCGTGAAATTGGCCAAACACCAGAAGATGAGCAGCTCCACGTGCTCCCGTTATATAAAGTCTCTGATGTGGATGAGTTTGGAAGCAGAGAGGGCCAGGAGGAGAAGAAGAGGAATGGCAGCATCCAGGTCCTTACCTCCTTTCGACGAAAAGTAAGGATGTTAGCAGAGCCCGTTAAGACCTGTCGGCAAAGGAAGCTAGAAGCAAAGAAAGCAGCTGCAGAAAAGCTTTCCTCCTTGGAGAATGGGTCTAGCAAAGCTGAGAGAGAGAAGTCTGCTGCAGCACGCAACAAGCAAGGCACCTCTGAAGCAGCAGGTCACGCAAAGCAGCTGGCAGGTAAACACAGGAATCTGAGCGGGGTCAGCAGTGGTAAGCATCCTACAAATCAGGGTCAGTTATAATCAGCTTCAAGAACACCATTATTTTCAGCCCAAGAATGTATTGAAGTAAAAAGGCAAGAGATTTCTTGAAAGCTAATATCAGTATTACATAAATACTAGAGTGCCAAATTTGGTACAACTCCAGAGAAGAAAAAATAAAGAAAAGTTGCAATGAGAAATCCTTTACTTTTGGATAGTTAACACTTGCAGAAATCTAGAAACAAACTCTGCTTGCCATCGAATGTATTGTAAAAGTATCTTTAAAAGACTAGTAGTGCTAGAAGCCATGAAGAGAAGTATGTGGTGCTGCTGCCAAAGAATGACCTACACATCACTCAATGTCTACCACTGTTACAGAGAACCTCCTAATTTCAGGAGATACAAGCATAACCTCTTTACCACTATTTATATACTCTCTGCCTCAAGACCAAAAGCAAAGCAGGTTTTCTGTAGTAGGGTAAGAGTTTATGGCAGCTCTCAGCAGCAGATTTGAGAGTCCTGAGCAAAGGAGTTATCAGAACTATTTTATTGTTGCAGCAGTTTTCCCAGAGAGGAAAAAAGCGATACATCCAGGGCCACCCAGAAGGTCACTGAAATATCTATGAATAGAAGTCAGCTGTCCCATGACCCAGGCAAGGGTTGTGACCATTAAATGATGCCATTGCACTTCAATGAATGTTATTTTTGCTCTTATGTCTTCAGTTTATCTCACTTATTACTGCACTGTTCTGTCTATCAGCGAATGTTGGTTTTAACATACTGCTAGGGACATTTCTTGGAGTCAGTTCTATCCATGTAGATGAGAAGAATTATTTATTCCTGGGGAAAAGAAAGTCACTTTGTGCATGGCTGTTTGGGAGCACTTTGATGCTCCATTTCATGGGCTACTTAAAAGATGATTCAATTCTTTGGATTTCGTGCATGTGACTCTGAACAGACTGCACTGTCCTCTTTTCCCCACTGCCACTAGCATCTGATCTTGTTGGATACATGCCAAAAAGGAAGAGTAGATGTAGTATTTATTCAGCTTCTTAAAGGATGGTATTTGAGATATGAGAAAGGGAGCGTCTATTAATGAATCTACTTTTCTTAGAAATTTCATATAAAGTATGTAATTTGTTGGGTGGTTGGTTGGTTTGGGGCCTTTTTTTAAAAGCCTCTTTGTTGTGTGGTTGTTTGTTTTTTCCTTTTTACATCTACAGATCTTTTACGTCTTTCAGGACCAGCCACACAACAACAGCAGCAGCAGCATCCTCAGCGCTCTCTCCCTAACAACTCTCAGTCAAATCCCATTAACTCTTGCTCGGGTTCAGGTTCTGCAAATCTCTATGGAAGGTTGCCTAATCCAGCCAATGCTTATCCAAACTCTTCGTACACTTCAGATCCATATGGAGGGTCCAATCCCATGAACCTCTATACAACCTCATCACAGTCTGCGGGGTCTTATTTGAATTCATCCAGTCCCATGAACCCTTATTCAGGATCTTTAAGTCAAAATAACCAATATCCCCCTTACCAATGCAATGGAAACATAACTATGGACAACTGCCCCTCCTACTTGGGCTCCTACTCTTCCCAGCATCAGCACATGGACTTGTATAGTTGCCAGAGCCAAGACCATATGTCTAAACTAAGTCTACCACCCATTCAAACATTATACCAGCACAGGTTTGGGAATAACCAGAGTTTTGGTCCCAAGTACTTGAATTATGGAAACCAAAATATGCAGGTAGACTCCTTCAGTAACTGCACCATTAGACCAAATTTACACCACGTAGGGTCATTTTCCTCTTACTCAACCCATGAGGCCAATGGCCATTTTATGGAGGCTGCCTCAAGGTTAAAATCTAATCTGAGTAATCCAAGCATGGATTTTGCCTCCATGAGTAAAACAGGTGAACATCCTCACATCCAACCCCCTCCACATTTATCACATGACTACCATTCTGCTCCAAATATGTTTAGTGGTCCTCCTAATTCACTGCATCTCCAAAATAAGGATAACGAAATTATTTCACATGCAGTTAATGGTTTGTCTAACATGCTTCCAGGTCAAAACCATGACAGGACTACTCCCCAGGGTGGTTTAGATAAAACTGACGTGCTGAATCCAGAAAAAGCAGAGGATCCCGATGAAGTCTGGTCAGATAGTGAGCAGAACTTTCTGGATCCAGAAATTGGAGGAGTGGCAGTTGCTCCATCTCATGGGTCAATTCTCATAGAGTGTGCAAAACGCGAGCTCCACGCAACGACTCCCTTAAAAAATCCCAACAGGAACCATCCCACCAGAATATCCCTTGTATTTTACCAGCACAAGAGCATGAATGAGCCAAAACATGGTCTGGCTCTGTGGGAAGCAAAGATGGCTGAGAAGGCAAGAGAAAAAGAAGAGGAATGTGAGAAGTACGGCCCAGACTATGTGCCTCAGAAATCCTACGGCAAAAAAGCCAAGCGGGAGCCCGCGGAGCCCCATGAGCCCTCTGAGCCAACGTACCTGCGCTTCATCAAGTCCCTGGCACAAAGGACACTGTCGGTCACCACGGACTCCACCGTAACCACATCTCCATATGCCTTTACACGGGTTACAGGGCCTTACAACCGATATATCTGACTTCACACCTTGGTTGGTTACCTCATTTGAAAAAACACCTTGTCACTAGGGTAGTAGTGCTTTAGGTTTCATGGAAGGCAAGGGTGGAGAAGAAGACAGTGTTTTTACGGAACTCATAGGTGGAAAAAGCCTCGGCACACCAGCAAAAGGAGGTAAATCTTACTAGAGTACTTGTTTTCCACTGATTTTTAAGTGGTCACAGACGGCACGTAGGAAACAGACCAAAGCATCCTATGCAAAAAAAAAATTTAAAAAAACAGAAGAAGAGAATGAAAGGAAAGAAAAAAGGAGAGAACACAACAAAAAAGTGTTTCACAATTTACATTGGAAAACACTGGTATTCTGTTACTGAAAGAGATAATCTGCAAATGGATTTTTTTTTCTTACAGTTTTTCACATCTGTGGCCACTTTTAATGTCATCAAGTTTGCATAGTCTTGGAACAGGAGCAAAAACAACCCTAAAAAATAATACTGTAGTATTACAACTGCAGGAATCTTAAAATAACATCTGGTGCTGAATCTATGATGTACTGAAATACTGGAATTATGGCTTTTTAACATGCAGTTTTTACTGTAATCTTAATAGTCTTTTGATTTTATTTAACGAAGTAGATAAGTATAAGACAAATAGACAGCAAAACACTGAATTTGTTTGAATATTCTAAAACCATGGTGCTATCCAAGAGAATGGTGTCTTTATTTTATCAGTTAAACAGTTAATGCCTTTATAACAAAATGTCAATGATGTAGTCAAATGTTCTTCAGCAACAGGGAGACCTTTTCATTCATGTATGTATTGAAGTTACCTGGTGTTAAAATAAGCTTACTTTTTAACATATGGGAATTACAATGACCTCTGGATTTTGCTCATCCAGTTAAGTCCTAGAAAAGGACAATAAAATAGAGAGAAAGATATTTTTTTTTAAATAGTGTTTCAAAAGCACTTTGTCTACCTAAGCTTGGCAACTTGAACAATGCTAAGGTACTAAGACATAAAAAAAAAAAAAAGAAGAGTTTACTTTGATTTTAAAATGCAAAGATAATTTTTTAAACTAAAAAAGCTTTTAAATACTTTTGGTTTAGCCATGCATCAGCTAGTGGGCTACATATCCATTTTTAATACAGTCAGTTATGGTAAAAATGGGGCTTACTGGATATAAGGGAATACTTTAGTACACAAAACACATTTTTTTCTGGTGCTCATCTCACACAGCTATACTGTAAACTGTTTTCTACAATTATTATGACAAGTTCATTGCTCAACTATGTACAGTTTTAAGGAAAGAATTTTATATTAACCACAGGTAATAATTAGCAGCATGCAACAGACTACACCTAGTTAGCTTGGGCTTCTGCTGTTTCTAGAGATCTGTGCACTCCCACTATGGAATGGCAGAACTGCTTTTGTGTTGATAATTATGTACATTGTGGTGCAAGTCATTTCTCAGTGCAAGTGGCCTCTTTTCCAGAAAGACTGAGCAGAGACCGATGCCTACACAAGATGAATGAAACAGGGTTAGTTCTGTGCGATTCCGTTGATTAATAGAAAAAAAAAAATAGGCAGCTGGCTTGCTGTGGTGGTTTTAAATCATTAATTTCTATTAAGAAAATAAAAAAGCAGGAGAGTTGTATAGTAAATTAAATTGTAAACAAAACTTTTTTAACACAATGCTTTAGTATTTTAGTACTGTAAAAATATTAAATCTATATATATTTGGGTTTTGAGCTGAATTCACATCATGGTGCTACTCAGCCTGCTACAAATATATCATAATGTGAGCTAAAAATACATTAAAAGGTTTGAGTGATGTTCCTACTTGTCATATACCTCAACACTAGTTTGGCAATAGGATATTGAACTGAGTGTGAAAGTTTATATATTGTATACCATCTTTTTCCCCCAATAGCCTTTGAAAAAAACAAACAAACAAAAAAACTAAACAAAAAAACTCTCGATACTTGACATTTTAGCAAGTATAACTTGAACTTCAACTTCTTTTTTTTTTTTTTGGTTCTAAAAATTCAGGGATATTTCAGCTCATGTTCTCCTATGCCAACGTGTCACCTGTGTGTATGTAAAGCTGTTGTAGGTTAAATATATTATTCTTGGGTTTTTTGTTTTTGTGGTTTTTTTTTTCAGGGATTTAATGTTTTTTTTTTGAATCCCTTCTCTTATTTTTCTTGTACATGTATTGTGTAACTAAAACTAATTTTGTAAATTTGTTAGCTCTTTTTATTGTAACAGAAGTGTTTAAGAGATTTAGAATGTTTTGACTGTTTCAAATGATTAAACAAAAAGAAAGTAGAATGCACTGAGCTGATTAAAGGGAAAAATGTAAGGCAGGGGTTTGGCAAGTGACTGTTTGCTAGAGTTGTTCAAGTCACTCTCTAAATAAGGCTTCTTGGATACTGTAATTAATAAAATAAAATATAAAAAGGTACAGTCAGTACAAGGGCTTCCCTAAACATGCAAACCTCCATATCCCAGCTATATCTTGTGCAATATACTGTAAGATTAAGTTTGGTCAAAAGAAATTCTATCCAACAGAATCACAACCTAACTTAAGTAAATCAAAGGAGGCCTTTGGGATTAATGGTCAAATATTTATTGCAGCAATTTTGTTTTTTCTCAGTCTGTGACTTTATCCACTCATGGAAACAAAAGTTTCGCCTTTTTGAAAAAAAAAATTATGGTTATATGTCAGATTAAGTAAATCATTATATATCTTCATCTTTTGGTGATTTTTTTTTAAATCCTATCTAATTCATGTAATCCATAGTAGATGTTTGGTTAATATGCCATGCACCGTCATTTGCCAAACTGCTGGCAGCAAGAGCAGGAAGCTTAGTTGGTGAATCAGTTTTGTATTGTAAATACCTGAGCTGTAATTTTTGGTGTACAGAACCCTGCCTCGGTTGGAACGAATGACAAAGCAGACAGAGTTGCTTGTATAGGATTATCAGGTCGATTATAGCCATACTTGAAGATGCTTCTGAGAGTTGTCAACTTTACTTGAATGAATTTTTCATCTTGATTGACGCACAGCAGTATAAAGTTCACTTCTAAAGCTAGTGGTTAACTTGTGTAGGAAACTTTAGCAGTTTGACACTAAGGTAATGAACTTCTGTGTGCATTTTCTATGCTTATGTTCTTTTTTTTTTTACTTTAGTTTCATTCATTTTCATGAGATGTTTGGTATGTCTATAAAAAGAATCTGAGGATGGTTATAAATACTGTAAGTATTGTAATGTAATGCAGGTTATTTGAAAGCTGTTTATTATTATATCATTCCTGATAACGCTGAGATGTGGGTGTTTTTAATAAAATTTATATTTATTTAATGCACTCTAAGTCTGTCTTGCAGAAACTTGTCTTTCCTTGTCATTCCTACCAGCTAACAACAATGCAGGTATCACACTCAAACAAAGTGCATCACTAGGGACTTCAAAACAGGAAGCCTAGGCATCACATTTATTCCTAGTTCTGCTTTGACTCTGCTCAAGTTACAGCCACAAAGGCACACCTAGCAGAGTCAGGACAAAGGGGAGACTCTAAGGATCCATTGGTTTGTTTAGGGTATTTAGCTGTACCTGGTTAAGCATTTTTCCACTTTATTTCAAATCACTCCCAAATGGTGGGATGCTCCAACAAATAGTATTGTGCCAGGGGAGGGCTAGATTGGATGTTAATAAACATTTCATCACCAAGAGGGTTGTGAGATTGAAAAAGGCTGTCCAGGGAAGTGGTTGAGTCGCCATCCCTGGAGCCATTCAAAAGACCTGTACATGTGGCACCTGGGGACATGGTTTAGTGGTGGACTTGGTAGGTTTACAGTTGGACTTAATGACCTTAACTGTCCTTTCCCACCTAAATTATTCTGTGACCAAGAAAAACCTCAAAACTATAAAATCCAAAACCCTCAGATATAATCTAAATCACTCACTAGAGAAAAGCAGAAGCAGTAACAAAGTGTGTCTAAATCAATACCAGGACATACATCCTTGAAGGCATCAGACAAAAGCTTGCTCTCCTGCTCCCTTTGTTTAACTTCAGGGGACGTCAGGACTGAATTCTGAAATAGCCTGTTCTGTGGGAAAAGACAGAAATTGCTCTCTCCACAGTTGCAAAGTGTTTCTGTGACAATAACAAGAATTCCCAAGCTTCCTTTTCTAAGAGTCAGAGTTTGTTGTCAGCACTGGTCACCCCATCCATCAACATCACACACCTTGGAAAGCCCCCCTGCTTTGCACATTCAGATCACTCGGTGTCTTGGGAATGTGGCCACTCAGCAATCTGTAATGTTCCCCCCTGGCTCTCAGTGTATTCCCAGATGGGAATGTCTTGAGGCAGGCTGGCACCCTGCAGCAGCCAAGTGTTACTCTTTTCTGTGCACAGGTGAACTTCCCTGCATCGCCAGCTGAACAGACACGTGCACTGGCTTTAACAGAGCTCTCACAGCCTTTTAGCCTTCCTTGGAAAACAATCCTGACATTAATGAACATCCCCACTTGCTTATGCCTTTCAGCATAATTTCTTCAGTGCACTTCCAGAGATCTCATTCCAGAGGTGCTAACTCAGCACAACGTGCTCATAACCAAGACCCAGAGAAGTCAAAACAGACCTTCCCACGGCACTTCTCCCAGGAACACAGGCTCTTCCCGAGACTTGGGCAGCTTGCTGCTGTGCCTCGGGGGGCAGTGACTGCTCACTGTCACCACCCAAACCACTGGCTGTAGCCCCCATACAGTGGTTACAACTGAGAATGCCCAGCTGAGTATCCAAGTAGCTTCTGCCTCATCTTTTCTCTTCACTTCCCTGTCTGTTCTGTCATTTCCCACCTTTTGACATCTCACAGAGAGGATAATACAGTTTTTTTATGGGACTGACTGGAAAGCCTGTGGTGACAAGCCAAACCAGGGTGAACAAACCCCAAGCAAAAATTAAGAGCAACAGTAATGATGCTCAGAGATAGGGAAAAGAATCCAACACAAAAAACATGAAAGGAAAAGCACAACAGATTTCTCTTGGAGAAGCAAAGCAACTTACAGAAGGCAGGTATTAAGTCCTGGGCGATAGTGGTTTCTCTAGATGCACATTTTCAACATGCTTTCAAATAGGAAATAATTTAGAAAAGCTCAAATCTTTTTCACTCAAGTAAAGCTCCAAGCAGAGGAACAAGACCTTGGATTTAAACACGAACTCTGTGGGTTACCCTGTCTGCAAAACAGAGCCTATAGAAATGCACATTCTCTTGCCCTTAGGCTGTTCCCAAGAGCAAGGCCCTGCCAGCAGAACTCTGTTACTTCTACACTTGTGTGACAAATGCCACCCCAACCCTGCAAAGGCTCCCTGGTAATCCAGCAGCACTGATACTAACACTGGCATGTATCATCTCAGCAGCAAATACTCTGCTATTTAATTGACTCTGTAACATTTCTTTTTCCTGAAAAAGATTCATCTGTCAAGTTCCTGTTACACTCGACTCTGTTTACCTAATACAGACACAACTAAAACTTTTGAGGCACGTTTTGTCTCAGAGGACTGACAGTTCCACCCCCATCAACCCATGAGCCATGACTGCTCTCCTTGCATCACTCTGTGAGACACTCTGCTTTCCAACTATGTTTATGCATTAAGCGAGTCCATCTACTTTGACCTGTAAATTATTCCCTAAATTAGGTTAATTACGGAAAATATTGTGCTAGAAGAGATTCTTGCAGAACTTGGGAGATAAGTCAGCTCTATGTTGTACTTGCCTCATCTCTAATCAGCAAAGGGAGTATCTGTCATCAGCACAGAAAGTGCTGCTGGTTTAAAGAAACAGAAAATGCTCATTTTTAGAGGGAAGAAAAATCTTGCACTGGGAGCAAGAACATGAGAAAGAAGGAAGAGGTCTGTTAAAGATCTACTGCTGTCCTTTCTGATGGGAGAACACTGAAGCTGGAAGCTGCTTACTTGACTTGGATGTCACAACATAGGGCACTTAAGCCCCAGACAAATACCACTGCAGCGGAGTCAGGGCCAGGGGCCCCTGTCCATGCAGGGGAATGCGAAGGAGGGATCCCCAGATGCTAGGCCATGGAGAAGGGAATGACATTCTTTCTAGAATGTGCTGTAAAAACGTCTCCAAAGCGTTTCTGTTTAGAAATCTCTTTATTCTTGACTTCAAAAGGTCTCCTTCCTTGCAAGTTTGTGAGAACAAGGCACCATTCTTTCTCCCCCAAAACCATTGGCCATTAGTTCAGGTGTTTGGAGTACGCACAACTTGGCACTCAGTTCCTCCATGTCTGAACAGATTCATCATCATTCTCTGAGGTACACACAAACACATCCCATCAACCCCCTCCATCCCACATCACAAAGAAACAGTTCCCACCGTTATATGAAAGAGTGAGGGAAACCTGCTGCTCTACTTTCTTTTAGGGTGGAGTTTAATCTTCAGTGTTAAAACCAGTGCCACCCTCTTGTTTCACAGTCCCAGCAGAAGCAGAACATCACTGCTGGAGGCAGCCACAGGAGGGTTTGCAGGGATTTTTCTTTTACAACCCAGCTAAGCCAATCTGTGTTAACCCATTTCTCCCACTCAAGATTTGCTTCAACTACCATATTAAGTACTTTGTCTTCATAGTATTTTACACAAGGAAAACCATCTCAGGGTGGGTACATTTCCTACTAACATCATGGCAAAACAGCTGTACACTCCTATATCACAGCAGAAAAGCCAGCCTGGCAGGAACAGCTTGGGATAGTGGTTCAGCTTCCTTTTAGTTTCCACTGCATTA
This sequence comes from Leptocoma aspasia, assembly GCA_013399835.1. Classification (NCBI taxonomy): domain Eukaryota; kingdom Metazoa; phylum Chordata; class Aves; order Passeriformes; family Nectariniidae; genus Leptocoma; species Leptocoma aspasia. Next base: position 184,100 of record VXAX01001421.1, on the reverse strand, counting down.
GCAATTGGAACCTCATTCAATTTTCAGGCATAATCATCTTCCTCTTATTTTTCTGCTCCTGTTGTGATTATTTGTAAAAATGACAGCACCATTATCTTCTTGTATGTAAGGCTTTCATACAGACCACTTTGGTAAAAGAGATTTAACTGGAGGGGATGGCTTAAAATGCAGTCTGCTCTGAAAAGGGCTGGGTAAAGTGGCATCCTGGGGCTCCCAGTCTGCATTTCAATTATCATTGTAGGCCAATGTGCCCGATTTGGAAAGGGGGAGTGGCACTCCCCCCCCAATCTATCCCTCCCCAAACAGATGCCACAGATCTCCTCTGACTGGCCCTTCTCCCCACCTGTGTAGTCCTGGCTCTGTTGACATTTGTACAGGCACAAAGCTGGTCAGATGGCAGCAATCCAGTTCTAATTAATGGAAGCAAATGGTTTGCTATAAACAGAGGAAGGGTTGGCATGGGGGAAGGTGGCAGATGTCAAGCAAAGGGAAAACATCTATTAGCTGTTCTGTCCTCCACTGCCACCCCAGTGCATTTGTTTTGCATGACAGCCCTTTGGTTCAGGCCCTGGTTTAAAACATCCAGACTCCAAATATTGGGTCTGTATTTGAACATTTGCAGCCTCCACACAGCCTTCCTAAGCCAGGATACTGGAAGGGACTGTATAAGGCAGAATTTTAAAAACTCAGGCTTGCCTGCTTTTCAGGAATTTATAGTCTTATAATCAGTAACCCTGGCAAATCTCCTCTCCCTTTGTCTATTATGTGAACACTGTCCATACCAGAAGCAAGCAAAGGTTTTCTCAGAGGCCTGCAGTTTGCAGGCATTTATTCTCCCAGCTCTTAAGATGAAAATGATTGCTCATATGCACGAAAGAATTCCAGTACCTCTGGCGCAGGATGCAACCAAGAGCAGCCTGTTTCCACCTTGACCCAGATCCTGCAGGAGTCTTAGGCAAGCTGCAGAAACTCCTCAGCTGAGCTGCTCTAGGGAAGACAGGGACCAAGTCCATGGCACAGTCACATGCATCACAGAGGACACTCTGGGCTCCTCTTGTCCACAGTGCCAGGCAAGAAATACTAGCACAGAGAAAAATCACCTGTATGAAGACAATGCTGCTGTGAGGGGATGCCAGGTGATACCAGCCAAACCAAAACAGGGAGGAGAAGGGTGTCTGACAGTTCCTGGAACACTCAAATTGCCAGGCACAAATCTCAGCCACATAAAGTGACAAGACAAAGGTGAGCCTCTCTCATAGGACTACAAAGACAACATTTAGATCTGCTCTCTTGATAATTTTCCCAGCAGTAACACACTGGCATTTTACAGAAGGATTTGCATCTCAGGACTCCTAGCCCCAGCACATGCAGAACATAGTTTCCAAGTTAAATCAAATTGAAAACCAGATGTGCTATTGACAAGGAAACCAGGTCAAACCTTGTGTAGCCACAAGGTTTCAGATCTCCTGCAGCTGTGTCTGTTACATGAAGAAAGCAGTGCTGCCTCCTCCTCCACTACATTCTCTGTTGCTGCACAGCAGCAGCTGCCTCCTTGGGAAAGCCAGGCAAACAGCTTAGTTACATATTCTCAGACTCTCCACAAAAAAAAAACCAAACATTTTAAGTGCAAGGGAAAGAAGAAAACTTCACAAAGACTGAAGAGAACAAGTTTCAGCAAATCCAGCAAGTATTTCTATGTGGTCTCTTCATGCATTTGCAGTTAGGCACCAAGGAACTACCCAGACACACAGCTAAGTATACATATCAGAGAGTCACAGAGGATGGTCAGGCTGGAAGGGACCATAGGGGCTCATCTGGTCCAACCTCCCTGTTCATGCAGGGTCATCCTAGAGCACATGGCATAGGATTGCATCCAGAGGGTTCTTGAATGTCTCCAAGTGAGGGAGACTCCACAGCCTCTCTGGGCAGTCTGTTTCAGTGTTCAGTCACCTGCACAGTTAAAAAGTTCCTCCTCATGTTCAGGTGGAACTTCCTGTGTATCAGTTTCTGCCTGTTGCCTCTTGTCCTATTGCTGGGCATCGCTGAGCAGAGCCTGGTTCCATCCCCTTGACACCCTCCCTCCAGATGTTTATGAACACTGAGGTCCCCTCTCTGTTGTCTCCTCTGGAGGCTGAACAGGCTCAGCTCCCTCAGCCTTTCCTCGTAAGAGATGCTCCAGTCTCCTCATTGCCCTTGTGGTCTCTGCTGGACCAGCTCCAGGAGCTCCATGTCCCTCTTGTGCTGAGGAGCCCAGAACTGGGCTCAGCACTCCAGATGTGCCTCACCAGGGCTGAGCAGAGGGGCAGGATCACATCCCTCAACCTGTGGCACTGCTCTTTCTAATGCACCCCAGGATGCCAATGACCTTCTGGGCCACAAGGACACTGCAGGCTCATGGAAGGCCTTTTGTCCACCAGGCCACCCAAGTCCTTCTCCACAGAGCTGCTTTCCAGCAGGTCAGCCCCCAGCCTGTGCTGGTGCCTGGGGTTATTCTTCCCTATGCATATGGTCAGGTACAGCTGGCATTTGACTAGCTGAGAATATTAGAAGCCACTTTCTTCCTCTTCCTAAGAAAGCAGTTTGCTCCCAGCTGATAGTCACAAGCCACACGTGGCTGTTAAGTTACACTGTGAAGATCTTTCTATATAGAAAGCCATGGATTGTCACTCTAGGAAAGCCAATCCCCTCTTTTAGGAGGGTTATGTTTTATACTTGTGCTGATAAACAAACCTAAGGTTTGCTGCATATGTGGTGCCTGCCTGCTTGCCTCTGAAGCACAGACCAAGCAGTGAGCAGACACTGATCTGTGGAAGGCCCTGCTGCTAGCAAGTATTCCCAAACAACTCCTGCAAAAGAGCAAACAAAATGCTTGCCTGTTCAGTTAACACTGATCAATCAACTACAGTTAAGAAGAGAGATTATGCATTACACAACCTTCCAGCCACAGAGGCTGGAAGAGATCTCTTGCCTACCACACACACAAACATATTCCAAAATGCAGCTGGGTTCCTGTTAGGAAGCATGGTCACTGTTTTTAAATGACTGCCAGAAGATATTCAAGCCTTTAGTGCAGGGGAAAGACCATTAGTCCAAGCCATGCCTCTCCTCAAGCAAGGGGATTCCTCCTGCCACTCAACCCAAATTATAATAATGCATGTGCTGGGCCAGAGGGAAAGAACTATGCCTAAGGGGAAGCATGACTCTGTAGTATGGGAATGAAGAGCTTTGCTGCCTGTTCTCATTTCTGCTTACAGATGTGATGTTAATATTAAACAGCACATTAAAAGACAGTGCTCAGAAGCAGCACTTGACCCCTGCCTTCCTCTTCACAGGCAAGCACCTTCCCCTGTAGGCTCTCTCCTTTCCCAGCTACAATTTAAAAGCAGCCAAAACAGAGGCATGATGCTTGCCAGGAGCTTGGTTCCCGTGAGCAATGAGTCTACTTTGATCACAACTTAGGCAAAGAAACTCTTCATTTTGGTGTCAGGTCACATTTCCCTGTGAGCTGTGCTGTGGGACTCCCATTCTAAGCAGTCCTGGGTGGGTACGAAAGGAAAATCCAGCTGGTTATAGATGTCAGGGAGGCTCCTCACCTCCAAGGGTAAGCAGTGACTGAACAGGGAGTAGACAGACTGCAGTCTGGATTTCAACATCTAAACTCTGCTTAGAATCTACTTTAGATATCCAAGCCCCTAAACTCAGTTTCTAGGTCACAGCTCCCTTCCAAAAGGTTCTGCTCCAAACCACATGGGAATGTTACAGCAATAAACATATTATCAATTTAAGTGTTCAGATACTGTGGTAACAGCATCTCATTTTTGTATGCTTGAACTGGGTGAGCTCAACTGCTTTTTTTCTGTTTATGTTAACTTCCTTTTTTCCTGCTTTAAACTTCCACTCTTATGAGGTAAGCCCTATTAAAACACTTGGCTTTTCCTCATCTTTGCTTTAAAAGTACCTCCTTTAGAGAACTGTTCCACTGTCAAGCAGTTTATTAGGAAAAAGAAAAGAAAAAGAAAAAGGGCGGGTGAGGGAGAATGAATGAAAGAGGTGGCTTTCTATAAAATCTTCCAGCTCATCTAGTCCACCTCAAAGCAGGTACAGACAAGAATAGCTGCTCAGTGTGCGTGTAAAATTGTTTTACTAAATGTGGAAGGAAAAGCATTGATTCAGTCTCTCAGACACGAGAAGTCAGGATTGCACAGAGTTGCCATTAGTGCTCTTGCTGCTGTGAAATCTAAAAGGAGTGGAACGGCCACTCGCTCAGAGGCCAACATAAAGGCAATGAAGGAAGGCAAAATTACTCTTCTGAATTTCCTCTCACTGCTGCTATAATTGGGCACCCCAAGGTATTTTCTTCTTGTTCACCATGATGAGCAGTCAAACCCATCACTGCATACATAGCAGGCAGCACAAAACTGTCAGCTTTTTCGTTGATTTTTCATAATATGATCAATCAAATAGTTCACTATGACCCATAAAATCCTATGTGCATCATCAAAAGATGGGAAAGATGCTGAACAGAAAAAAAAAAAAACAACCCAAAATACTAAAAAACCCCAGAAACAAAAACTTACTGCTTTTTCTCCAGTAAAAGTCCATACAAAATGGTTTCCTTTCCAATTCTAATCACATAAAGTACTGGCAAGGGGAAAAAAACAAACCCTATTGGCCAGAATCAACTTTCAGCTGGGGACATGCCACACAATTCAACAACCACGCTTGTAGTTGTCTCAACAGCCAGAGCAGTGTAACAGGACTGGCTCTCAGCATTACAGGCACACTGTATTCCCTTGATTGGAAATAACAGCACGAAACACTAAACAAAGCAGCCCCCCATGCAAACTTTACCAGCTTGCAGTGAACTGCCCCAAATGTCAAGCTGAAAACTGCAACTTGCCACTGGCTGGCAGCTCTACAGACAGAAAGGCCCTATCCCAACTCGTCAGGGACTTCGAAGAGCTGATGGAGATTGCAAATGACCCTGGGGCAAAAGGTGTCTTCTACTCAAATGCATTCTTTGGCCCTTTGGGGTAAGATAATTAGAAGTGGAGACACTGAAATTCTCTTCCTCGAGTGTAAATCCATATGTGCAGAAAGCAAAACTTCCCATCACTGTGGCTGAAGGGCCATTAACATTAGAGCTCGACTTGATCACTGTGGGTCCCTTACAATTCAGAACATTCTGCAAAAGAATGAAGCAAATCTCAAAGTCCATAGAAAATACGTGGCCAAATACACTACAAACTCTTGGAACCTTAAAAGGTTTCAAGCTGTGCATGCTGAAAACCTTGGAAAGCCACCTGATTATTGGAATATAAACAGGTACTTCAACTTCTTTTTAACATCTCACATTAACTAGCTGACACTCAGCTGGCCACTTTCAGAAGTATTTGAGTGCAGACTAACTGTGGATCAGACTACAGTAATATCCATTTCCATACTTATTGAAACATTTTGTTTTTCTTCCCCCAATTGTAATTGGGGGAAGAAATCTGTTAGCTGTAGATTTACAAAGTAAACCTTTTTATAAACAATTTTGATTGCTCACAAAACAGTCCAGATACACTGCAAAACCTAAGTTTTGGGATATAAGTAGCAGAGATTCTGGGAATTGGTTATGAAATGCAGAGCTTTCTCAGAGCCTTGCTTTACAGGGCTGAGCTCAGCAAGTGAGAGCTGTTTCAGACAGTGCTGCTCTGATCCTCTTTCCCTTTTAAGACCCAAGAAGCTCTCACAACAGCCTAGTTCTCCAAAGGTCCTTCCCAAAAGGCAATTCACAAAGTTTGAGAGCACTAAGATGACAGTGGATATGGGACTTGTGGGAAAGTTCAAGGCAAGACAATGCAGCCATTCTGCAGAGTGCTACAGAATAACCACGAAGGTGCAAGAACTGACACAGAAGCGAGTGAACTGCACTCACCCTTGCCCATTAGTCTGCAGTACAACTGAGCAGTGTTTGCACAGCTCCAGCCAGGCTCACCACAGCTTTTACTCCAAGATGTGCACAAGCTACATCGAACCAGAAGCACCATCTGGTAACTGCTACCAATCACAGTAAGACATGGACTGGGGATTTCTGAGTGGATCGTTTGTGACAGAGGAAAGGCTGGCTTGATGAAAGGAAAAGGAAAATGCTCCATCTCGTTCCATATTCTGCTTCTGGAAAAAGAAAAAAAACTAACGGAAATAAGTGAAAAACAGCACAATTCTGTCATAACACAGAAAGAGGAAGGAGAGGTAGGACAGTCTGAGGAGAGAAACTGACTGTTTTTTGCTGTGGATGCGATTTCACCATTGCCTGTTGCAAGCTTCAGGAGTCAGACAAAGAGGATCATTTACACTGCAAAGACAACCTGCAGAGTGTCCGGTTTCTCCATGGGCCTCATAAGCAGGGACCTGAACACAAACCCTGACCAGACAGCACTACCTGCAGAGCAGCCCCTGGGAACCGAGCTTGGTGTAAAGTGCATCCATGGGAATGGTACAGAAATCGATCCCGGCAGCCAGAATTCAGTTTTCAGAGCTGCAGCACGGGACTACCAGGATGGCAATAAAAACTGCAAAAACTCTCACTCCTATGCAGGGCTCTGGGAGTTTCTGCACCTTGCAAATTCCTCCAGGGATTTGAAGGTTTCCTTCTTTGCACCCATTTTCAGGTGCTGAAGACATCTATTTCTACAACAGGTTGGAAACAGATTTCTCCTAACAGAGAAGGAGGGTCTTTAGTAAACACCATTTCCCAGGCAGTTACTTCCTCTTGGGACACCCAGATGTTTATGCATCAGTTACAAGACCTCTTACATCTTCTCAGAAAGCTTTCCTCATCCCTCAATAGTCTCAGACCTTTAAACCTCACTGCAGTGTGACTGCAGCTTTGTGGAGCCTTTAAGAGCTGTCCCCTCTTCTACCAAGCTCACCACTCTGACTCAACAGCATCAGCTGGCAAAGAAATTTTAAGAGCAAAAATAAAAAGCCATTCTGAGAACTATTTGGTGAATTCTGCTTGTCATTGTGCTATTTTTGTTCACAGTGGAATATTTTAATAAATTGAATGCTTGTGCACTACCTTGCATCAGTCAAAAAAAAGCCCAAACCTGCTTATGCCTTCATGACATTTTCCTGCCACGGATCTTTAATATGATCGATACTAATCCCAGGAAATGAACAAAAGCCTTCAACCATCAACAGGAGCTCACATAGGACTCTACAAGGGAACAGCATACCAGCTTTTGCAGCCACCAAAATGCTTGTCAGTCAGAGTTTCCAGAAGAATCATACCTATGAGCTCTCTTCATTCCCCTCCTCTCTTTTTGTTTAATTCCCTCTACCCCCTTCCACAGCAACTCAATAACCCATTTACCATGCTACAGAAAACAGTGTTATAAAAAGAATATTTGTGACCTGTAGGAAAATCAATAAAAAAGCTTATCTTGCAAAATGGCAAGGAATGGGACCTAAATCAAGATGCTATGTAGGACTCAAAATTCATTGATATGCATTGTCATATGACCCCTTTACACCTTCTATTTTCAGAGAAACAAAAAATATGAACAATAAAGCCCCTCACTTTGGATACCTTGAAAGGAAAATCAATGAACAACACTCTCTTCAAATACTCTCACATGGGAGCCACACCCAACTTAATTTTTTTATTTTAAGACTTCTTGAAAATGAGAAAGTTAAAATGGACGTGGGGATGACTAATTCCCTCTGGCTGGAAGATGGCATGATGACTGGACAGCTAATAAAAATAAATTACATTCAGAAAGTCTAGGAAAAAAGTAATACTCTCTAATGTAACTAGCAAATAGGAGGTAAGGAAACCCAAGGAGCAATAGCCAGAACTTCCTCACACATTAGAAGCAAGTCAGTCCCACTCTTTTTCAATGTCTTTCACAAGAAGAAAACACCTACACTTCTGTAGCCAAAACAGACCTCTTGTAAAATGGCCTGACTCATTCTGGATACATTCAGCAGGCAAGTTTATTTATTTGGTCAACTGGCAGTAGGTTGTGTAAACAGTGTAAGATACCAGGTTCCTTCACCTGCTCCGTGCCAGCCTTGCTCACGCTAGGCTTGTCCCCATTGGAACGGGGACATTCCATTGCTAATGAGCACTCCAAGTCTCCACCCTGCCCAACTGGGAGCTGTCTCAGTTCGAATAGTTACACTTCTAACACAGGGTGCTCCTTATCAGCTGAAGGGAGAGGTTTCACCCTGCAAAGTAAATGCTTGCAAGCTCCACAGGAAGAGAGCCTAGGCTGTGGTTCCTTCTGTAAGGCACTGAAAGCATTAACAGTGTGAGTAAACAGACAGAAAGGTCAGTAGCAGCCAGTTAATAAACTAAGTCATGCTTCTTAAGTGGAACTCAGTCCCAAAGTTAGTAAAGATCTAGCTGAAACCTGAAATGTTTCCACATGCAGGCAGCATCTCAGATTTCTCTTTGGTAACCCAGGATTCAATGGTATCATTCCCCTTAACAGGAGGTCTTACCTGTTTTCTTGCACCCCAAGACACTAACCTAATTTAAACACACAAGCTCTTGTGCTCAATCACCTATTTACTTCCAAAATGTGTTATTACACCAACAAAACACTCTTACCAATGCTGTATTAAAAGAAAAAAAAAAAAAAAAAACCAAACCCCTCACCACACAACAACCAAAAAACCCAACAAAAAAACAAAACAAAAAACCCCCAGACAATCATTAGCTTCAAGAGCATTTAATCACAGCCTGAAAAAGGTTAAAGGCAGGAGCAGACTTGCCCATAAATCACAAAAGTCCTTTTCAATTTCCAGTGACAACACAGACAAGCTTTTCACTTTCTCACGGCCCATCAGAAGAGCCTTAATCACAGCCTCACACTCATTCCCTCGCCCATGAAACCAGAACAGATGCCACACCCCTCATTGTGGCCCCATCCTTGGGTTTGCTCACACGGCCAGGCAAGGAGCCTGGGACAATATTACAGACCATCTCCCAGGCTATTTTATCACACATGGAGCACAGAAAGAACATGGATAGTTACACCACAGCATAACCCAGACTGGTTTTATAATTTTCCAACTGGGTTTTGTTTTTATTTAATGGGGTTTTTTAATTTCTTTTTTTAGAAGTCATATAGTAAAAAGCATCAACCAAAAAAATAAAATCGAACTATCCCTTGTCAGTTACCAGGTGCTTTATTACACAAAGTATTTTCACATGTTTCAGTGATTTCTTTTCTGACAGTGCTGAGGGCTAACAGCAAGGAATTCAGCCACAGTGAGACTCCAGCAGCTCCACAGGTAGCATCGCAGGGTCTAACCAAACACTAGGCCTTGAGTGGAACTTGGGACTGCATCAACAGAATCACTGAGCTTGCCCAAAGTCCAAAGGCTCCTTGGGTGATGCAGGCAAGTGGCAGAGCCCAGCCTCCCTGGGACCTTCAGGTCTTTATGAAGAAGCAGCATCACTAGTCTATGATGCACATCCTCTGATTAAAGGAAAACATCTCTAGTCCTACTTTAAAGGCAGGAGTCATTGCTTTTAGACCACGACTAATTTGGCATTTAGCTGAGATGTGGTAGATTAGGCTTAAACCCTCGCAGTTTAGGAGGGGATCCAATTTTATAATCCTTAGCTCTCAAGAAAGCATCCTAACACTTTAATAGTATCCCAGAGCCTGAGTGTTCTCCTTTCTTCCAGTGGGTGCTCATGCATTTCTCATTACATGGAGAAGAGCATGAAATACTAGAGCCTCCCTCTTCACTTCAGATTCAGGTACTCAGACTATGAAGGTTGCAAGATTAATCCAAGAAGCTGGATGAAAGCTGCTCCCACTGAACAACCAATTGTTTCCACCTCACTGGAAAACTCCACTGTAAGGCACAAGGCAAGGACTCCAAACCCTGAGCCCAAGGAAGGAGCTAAATTGCTGCCTCCTCACAATTACCTAGTATCATAATCTCCTTTCCCCTTTTATTGAGCTTTGCATTTCAGCCACAGCTGCCATTTTGTGATGGGAATTACACTTCCACAGCACCAGAGCAATAATACCTTAGATGGTCATAAAGAACAAGTCCTGCTAAATCCTGTCAAGTAGTCACACTACAAGGAAGAGTACCACATACTCTGAGGTGCAAACATGGTGGGAAGGGTAAAAGGCAACAGAAAAGGCAGTTGGTACTGCTCTCCAACACATTCTTAAAATCCTTCAAATTTTAAGCTTTAAGATTTCTTACCAGTTATACTGCTCAATGACTTCCACACACACCAGTAGTAGGTATTAAATTGAACTCACCTTCTTAACTTATTTTCCCCTAAAAGCTGCCACAATCTACCTTGGAAAGAAGCCTCCCCTCCCTTGCTCCTATTTTGTAACCTCACTTAAGAGGCAGCAGGTGCACCCTGGGAAGGGAAAACCCTCCCCTCACTGCTGGAAAGCAGCCCCCAGCCCAGTGCTGGACTAGTCCCAGTCACACCCACTCTGCCCAGCTGCAAACCCTCTCAATCAGCTAACAGAGAGCAGGTGAACACATTACTAAAAAGCTGAAGTATTGTGTCAAAACCAGAGCAGTTTCAGCTGGGTGCTTTCCTCTTCAAAAATGCCTGTCATTTTCACCTATAAACTGAAATACTGTGCCCTTGACTGATTCTGTCTCATAGGAGTGCCAGTTTACCTTTAAAAAAGTGGAAATTACAAAACCCACTTTTTGCATTCCTCACAGTTAATTGGATTTAACTGGGTGGGGAGGAAGGGAAATCTCTCTGTGCTGTGGGTTTGGTTACTTTCCATGTAATGGTGTAATTCAGCTTTTCCCTGACACTACAGAACCCAGCTATGCCTTGCTTAACAGCAAACTCCCATTCTGGGAGTCCAGACAGTTTCTGTGGCTCCACAGCAGACTGTCTGAGACTGCTGTCTGAGGCACAGAAGCATAATTATACTAATTAAGAGAGAGAAAAGATAATAGATACAGAAGTTCTTTTCCCTCATCAGCTCTAGGTCAAAGCTTTACCTACAGCTAACAAGGAAATAATCTATTAATGAGCCCACATCAGGAACCAGCATAGTAACAGCAGTGCAAACACAGAAAGTCATAATTTGCAACAAATGGGTTAGAGCTACATTTAAAAAAAATGGCAGTCTTGGGCTTATTTAGCTAAAGACATTATTATCTTTAAACTGCAACTGCCTTGGTGCTTGGTCTTAGCTTAGAAAGAAGGGATCCACCTAAAACAATGAATACAATACATTGAAATTTCAGAGTTAAACTGCTGAAAGTCCAAATCAACCTCTTAAAATGCCAATGCATTCAAATACCAGGTATTTGGAAGACAGTTTTTCTTATTTCTCCTGCTAAGCATGTTGTTTATTCAAGAGAAAGATGCCATCTATTCCTGAATGATGCTAATGCATATAACACTGGCCTCTGAGTGTTAGACCATCCCAGGCAACTTAGAGCTTTCTAGAGAAAGTAGACTGTTTTTTTTTCTTGTATGATTATTTTATTGTGTACTCTATATACAAATAGAAGACTAAGAAATTGATTGACAAAAATAGCAGTGCAGACTTTGGATATGCTACAGCTGGATTTTTTTTGTAACAGCTGGTAGACGTCCCACCAGCAGCTGAAGTGTAACGAGATGCAAGGAACTGATTGTCAGTGCTGTGCTTCTAAGAGCATGGTGATGCACACATTAGAAGCTATCCTGGCTATGTCTCATAGCTGTTGCTGTGACTGATAAGCTTTTCAGGGTAGCTGGCTGGAAGCCAGCTTGCTTTATTTGGTTTTTTCTTTCAGGAAAGAAACAATTGCACAGATGCAAATCACAACTGACAGGTGCTCTGCTGGCAGCCTGCAGTGAAGGTGGGACACGGGGTCTGGGCTTTATGGTAGCTCCTCTAATTCTATTTCAACTGTCATAATTGTGTAGTTGTTGGGGGAGTTAATGTATATTTAATATGCAGCCTGCTGGGAGGAAGGTTTGGGAAGAAAGCAGTGCCAAACATTACTTTTCCTCTGTACAAGCAGAGTACTCTGTACTTCCAGAGTATTCTGGTGTTAATGTCCCCTAAGGAACAAGCTGTTAATCGTGGACCTAGGTTTTTGGCACGGCAGGGACATAAAAGTATTGCAGTCCCCAGATTTGTCAGCAGAAGCACCAGTTGTGATTTCAGCAAGTAAGTTCCGCATGCAATGTGCAGGAAGGAGCGCAATTCACACAAGCTGCTCTCTGCAGCATGAGCTGGTTCAACCAGCACCAGGGAGCACTGAGGAGGGAGAAGCTCCTTAAATCCCCCTCTTCAGGGGCTCAGGCTGTTCATGAAGGGCAACAGGAGGCCCTGCTTTTCATCTGCAGCTCAGCATGCTGAGCTCTGCTCTGCCTACCCCTTTGCTCTCACGAGGAAGGGCAACATCTCTACTACACAGCATGAGCAGAGGAAGCAGCAGTTTCCTTGCCCTTCCTTAGCGGTTACAGCACTCATTCAGGATGTGGGAATAAAACATAGTTCTGCATCTACACGCTGGAACTCAGATCCATCTGTTCAGTTTTGCAAGGGCTGAATTTCCTCAGAAATTGGAGAACTGAACACTCTAAACCATTGTGTAAAATGACCTCTCTGGAAGCTACTTGGATGGAGCACTGCAAGGAGAGCAGCCTGTTTATGGCTTGGGTGGTACAGATGTGCCATGGCACGTAGCCATGAAGAAAAAACCAGAAGTGTTTCTGACAATAGCAACAGCAGGACTGTCCAAGGATTTATGTATGAAAACCAAGGATCATATAGCTTCCAAATTTAGATGGCCACAAGCGGGCTGCAATAGGAGCTGTATTAGTTCTTCCTGCAGACCAGTGCTTGTGACTTCTATGCTCCAGATCAGAGGCAGGATGGACAGCATCTCGTGTCCATGATAATCACACCCACCAGAACAGAGCTCAAGCACAGTGCTTCCCAACAACCCAGACATAAGTAAATCATGGGACTATCTGTTCATTCATAAAATTAAACCAACAATATCCAAGGCCATGCTAGCTTCCCTGCTACTTATTAAAATCTCCCAAAAAGAAACAATGCTAAAACTGTGTATCTGCTAATAATTTGCCCATATTTTCCCATGTTTTATGGCTGACCAGCAATCCAGGATGGCAGCCTGAGAAGCACTCAAACAATGATGGTTCTTCAAATACTACCATCCTTTTCTAAAAAGATTTCACTTCTTACGGTAATGGGGAACAACTATCCCAAGCCAGGCAAGGCAGTATCTCATCTTGTGTTAAGAAAAGTCTGACAACCTCATGTCAAAGACAGAGGTCATAGCTGCTTTGTTTGTGATCACAGTTAACAGTTCAGAGACAAAAAAGGAAAGCACTCACTGTAATGGTATTGTTAGGTTCAGCTGGGAGAATGGAGAACTAGCTTACACTCTAAACAGGATAAACCAGCTCCTACCGGTTTACATAAAACACCCTAAATAACAATGCCAACACCATGTGTCAAATCACTGAACCAACAGAGCACAAGATCAAATTGCTGTTGGATAATCAACAGGGCCTCTGAGCCAGACTGTGCTTATCTTAAAAGAACTGCTATTCACCTACTGATTCTTTAAGGCATCTCATGCTCTTACACCCCTAATTTTCTTTATAAAACATTAGAATGACAAAAAGATGGTAAAGGGAAAATACAAGCATAGTATGGAGAACATCTAATCTTCTCTGTTCAAATGCACCTTTTGTGGCTATCACAGGACCCCTCCACATACACAGGTTGGTGCTAAGCACTGCAATCCTCCCAAGTCCCCTCCTTACAACCCTGCATTTCTAATATCTTCCATACTCTCATCCAGCTGAAGTGACCTTGGCTGGTGTGCAGAAATTACTTTATATTGCTACATACTGAATTTAAACATCTCTGCAGTGCACTGTGTTTCTGGTCAGTCTGGCTCAGGCAGCTCTGCCTCAGTACGTTCCTATGCTTTTATTTCTGTACTGCAGCAACCATTCAATCACTGTACCATTCTTAAATATGATTCTAGAAATGACACAGCAGGAGTCCATTTTCATTTGTACCAGCAATTACTGATCACTGCCTACTTCTTAGCTTTTGGGGTGGTTTGCTTGTTCCCGAGTTTTTGGTGTTTTTTAGGGATAGGATTCTGTTTTGATTTGAAAACAGGAGAAAGAGAAGGGAAAGTAATTGTTAACCTTAAAAATCTGTGTACATGAAAGCTGTGTGTTCTTTTTCGAGTAATGCAAGTTATTTCCTGCCTTTTTATTTGTGATTGCAATTATTCTTATGTTGATAATGTAGGAGTTGGAAGCCAATCTGCTTGCTTTTAACTATGTTGACCGTGCAAAGCAGATTTTAATCTAAACAATAAGCAGATCGAAGCCAGAAATAAATGTTGGTCTCCAAGTAAAGGAAGCCTACAGGATATTCCCAATGCAATATTTTTCAGGATTGGTTCCACTGATATTTGTTAAGTGAAATAAATTGGCAACAGTTCCCTTATTGACAATAACAACAAAAACCACAGTAATTCCAATCATGATTTCCATTTCTTAACATTTATAGAGACCATCAGTTTTTTGGGTTTTCTGGCTTTTGGGTTTTTTTGCCTAAGTGAGTACATAGCATAGATGTAGTTAAACAGAGGATCCAAATGCATCTGCCCACCTTTGTCAGTGCTGCATTTCCCCTGACTTATTTAGTCAAAAACAAGTTAGACTCCAGATTTATGGGGTCTGAAAAAAAGCCATTAGTGAGAATTTGATTTGCATAATTAAAGTATCACCATGGAAAGTAAATGTTATTTACTATCACAAAAAAGCAACAAAATTGAAGTGGTGTTATTATGTGTTCACTTGCATTGCAATGGGAAGAAAGGTCAAAAGCATTTAGCATTTTTAAAAAAGCAAAAATATCTTCAAAGTTGCTCACTTCCTAACACCTAACTCATTCCTAACAATTCACTATAGCTCCCATAATTTATGAATCCCAAGGATGCACTTAAACATCTGCAATTTCATTATTTCATATTTTATACCGTTAGCTTAAAATTTTGACAAGTCATTGTGCAGGTAACAAATCAAGAAGTTGAATATTACTACTGCAGGAGAAGCAATGAACCTGGCTGTTCAGCATGATCAAGAAAGGATTGTTTCCTGTGACAGGTCATAGCAGAGGATTTTCTTGCTGTTGTTTAATACCTGCAACAGCTGAAAAAACACCTGCTTGGTTTGAACATTTCAAAATTCCCCAATGAGAAAATAACCATTGTTTTTAATATCTTTCGTGTTTTGAGGAGGCTTTCTTGGTGTGTGTTTTTCAAGAAAAAATGCAGAGGTCACAACCAACTCGTTTGAGATCTTTTAAATTCATAAAAATCCTACTCCTCTTTTACCAAAGCATAGCAGTCTTCCATGAAAAACAGCAGGATAGACATACCATAATAGCCTCATGAAATAAACAAGGCTCTTTTATATATACATTCAGCAAAAGGTACTGAAAATTTGGAGCATTTCCAGAATGGCAGTGAAATATTATGCAGCCAGTAGTGAAGAGCCTCTCACTCCTGCCCTTCCACAGGAGTGGCCATGGCCACTGGGAGGGCAACATCCCTTGAGGGTATCCTTTGCCTCACAGGATTGCCTTTAGCCAGGGTCTAACCCCTTATTCCAGTTTTCTCTCCCCTTGTAATTACAGGCAGTGAAGCTGATGTCTCAACTACTCCATGGCTTTCAAATTCACACACTTCCTCCAGGAGTTGCTCCATCACAACAAACCATACATGCCTCTCACATCCTTTTCTGATGTGTTCCATGAAGCCAAAGAATTACAGGAAATTAGCCACTACCCTGTCTGCTTCTACCTCTTCTACCCAATTTCTGCATTTAGTGTTGGACTAAGTTTAGAGAAACTCTGTCTGAGTCAGCAGTTCTGCTAATGATCACACAGGGAACATCACTACTGCCTTGCTGCACCTAAATGGTAACAACTCCTTTTAGAAGCAGCATTCACTTGTGGCATTGTAGTTTCATACAGGCTGAGAGCAGTAATTCACTGGCTTCCCTTCATCTAGGTCAGGATTTCCAAACACGTGGTTTCCACACCATGCATGATGTGCAAAGCCAGTTGGAGAGATAGGCACTAAAACCAGACCCGCCCACAGTTGTTTCTGTGGAGGAAATAGGGACAGTAAATACTGCGCATGCAGCTCAATACTTCTTCCTCTTGTGCCTGCCAGCAGTCCCAGACCTGTCATCACGTCACTTGGTGTGAAAAAATTCAATGCAGAAGGTGGAAGTTAACAATCTTTAAGTGTTCACTAATTTGGACAAGACTTTTTGCCATCCTCTAGGCCTGAAGTTTCACAGAACCAGGCTTTGTGCACAAAGGTATTTATTTCACTGTTCACTGTTTTCACTACCCAGCATGAAGTGCAGCACCAGAGATTCTCCTGTGCCACATGACAGTGGATCCCAGCAGTCCCTCTGCTTTCCCCTTCCCTGACTTGTCCTTCTGAAGTAACCAACAAATTACTTAGCGAGGATGTGAATAATGTAAACATGCAGCCGTGCTCAGTCATCTGACTGCCATGTGGCATTAACTTGGAAGCTAATCTGGATGAAGCTGTCATTTGCTTTCCCTCAGCTCACTTTCCTTCTTTCCATACCTCATGATAGCCTCCTATAGGTTCAAATGGCATTTTTCCGCTCAGGGTATCGAAGCATTTGCCACAAACTCATTTCAACACCAAGAAAGCAAACTTCATAACCAAGTCTTTGCATGGGGGTGGGAGAAAGAAAAAGCAAAGGCAGTAACTCCCATCTCCACGCACAGCTCCACAGGCAGCAGCATGCTCCCAGAAAAGCAGTCCTCTGAGCTGACACCCTGCACCACTTCCCCTTTCCTGTCGCCGTCCCAGCGCAGGCAGCGAGCGGGAGAAGCTCTGTGGTTGCTGCCTTGGCCCCTTCTGCCAGGGAAGCAGGAGGAGGCAGGGCGGGGAGCGGCTGCCCGGGGCGCAGCGGCGGAGCTACCCCTGCTGCTGGCGGCCAGAAGTGCGGGCGCGGCCCGGCCCCGGGCCAAGCGCAGCGGGAGCGCGGCGAGGCGGCTGCCATCCCTCACCGCTCAAGGCCACGCTCCGTATGTCGGTGTTTAACCCAGAGTCACCCAAAGGTCACTAAATGACTCTGTCTGCAATAAAACTTGAAAGTCCTGATGCTGTAAATCTGCCACTTGCTGAAACCACTAAATCACCTATAGAAATTAACATCTGTAGTAAGTCTTCAGTTTCACAAAGAATGACCATGCTTCAAATTTGAGATCTGGAATGCAAGAGACAGTTTTCCAAGTAATTCGGGAGGGAAAATTACCGCAGACTTGAGACCACTATTTGTTTTTGATAGTTTTAAATTTGACTTAATATTTATGTAGCTCCCTCCTCCAAACATACTTATTTTCGTCTGTGTGCACCACCAAACTGTGCTCTCCAACCAACACCCATAAGTGATCACCTTAATGAAATAAACCATTGTCTGCTCTAACTCAATATGAGGAATTGGACCAGGTCAATGGATACAGGGCAGTAAAAAAAAAGCCATTAACAAAAATTTGAAAAAACATGGTGAGTGCATGATCAAAGGTTTCTGCAAACATGGAAGTACTACTTCTGTTCCACCTCACACTTCCAACTACCGTTTTTCTTCCTGGGTCAATGCCTGCATCCTACAGGATCTTTTCTAAGACACTGTAACTAGGAAAATAACAAGATAGAGAGCTTGATGGCTTTTAAGAAGTGAATTAACCAACTGTTCCCCCTAAGATCATCCTCCTTTCAGAAGTGGTTGGGGCCTAAAATAACTGGGGAAGTTGAGGCTACCACCTCTCTAACCCTCACCGCAGTCTGACTATGTTCTCAGAATGAGAAACAAGCTGCTGTGGTCAGTGTGTGCCACAGGGTTTTGCAAGTGATACAGAAAAGATGATGGGCTCTGAGACACAAACCCAGGCGGAAGGGCCCTCTTTCATTCACTCTCGCTCACAATTATAAAATCGTAACAGTAATTTGTGATTTTAGTAAGCACAAGGTAGGAAAAGAGATCCCTCACAAAAATCTGCTTCTTTCAACTTCACAGTCTCTTGTTTTTATATATATCACCTTCTTTCACCTTCAGCCCCAGACAACTCCAGTTCAAACACTTCCTACAAATCTGTGTTCTCCAAAAAGGAGTGCACAAGCCCTCAGGTTGCCTGCACACTCACTGTCCCCAGTCTCAGAAGCATCAGCTCAGCAAGGAGAAAACTCTCTAGTACTCTACTGCTGCCTAATCCACATGCAGATCAATTTTTCCTCTGTGTAAATTCCTCAGCTTTTTATTCTCCACTGGACAGCTCTGCTGCTACCTTCTTGTCTCAAAAACAGTCAGAATGCCTCTGAAGGCAGACATGTTTCACATGGGATGCCAAAGGTCCATCTTCTGCAGAAATCACTAGTGGCTGGATCATACTATGATGCTAAGTCCTTGTGAGCTCTCTCCATGAACAGGTGAAATGGGCCCCACTAGAATTAACAACTTTGGAAGGGGAAAAGGGAAGGAGAAAAAAAAGAAAGAAAAAAATTAGCCTAGTGTTTGCCAACAAACAAACCATAAAAGTTCAGTTGAACTTCTCCTTTCTGCCTTCCTCAGATGGTTCTCTTTTTCAGATGGAAAGGGGAACTGTATAAAGAAAGACTTTTCTGATCCTCTTTCCAAACTGGCTTAATGATCATTCAGGGTTTGAGGCTGTTGTTAGGAGTTGGGTTTTGCTGGTCTTTTGAAGGCTGAACGCTTACTCAAATTCTGCGCTTCACGCTCATGTCATCCTACCACTAGCTGTGACTCTACTAAGTAATGCACTATTTCTTACTGTTTAAAACAAAGTACAGAGGTTTTATTCCTGCATTGCAGTTCCAGTTCTGACATAATCTATGAACAGACCATTTCCTCTGGCTGCAACAGAGATGTCCATCACTAACTGTTCATGCCATGCTTTGCTCAGTTACCACTTCCTCAAACCTGCTGACTTGTTCAGTCTGGTTATCCCTCTGATAGACATTTCTATCAAAATGCCCTTGCTTCAGTTATACAATCAAAGCTATAAAACTTTGAAAGCCTGATCTGAGAGGTGGAAAGCTCATGAGGCATTTCCTACAGCTAGATATTGTGCATCAACAGCCTTTTGGGGACAGTCTACTCAACTGCCTGAATTTTACCCATAAAATCTCTCTTCCAGAACTGCTGCTTAATTTAACATAGCTAAATTGTGCATTGTCAAAAGAAAGACATGTTCTAGTCCCCTAACAAGAGGGAGGGAGGATGGAATAAAATTCTGGATACACTCACCTTCCTATCCCTCCCTCTCAGGAGCTTCAGGTTCAAGCAGAATAGCTCTTGGCATTCCCCCTCTACACTGCTGCACAAGGGATTGAAGTAGGGATTAGAGCACAACTTCTAACAAGGACAGATCTGCCTCAGCCCATTTCAAAACTTAGAGAGGAAAAAAAAGCAAGATATACTAAATTGATTATCACAGCTGGTTTTTGCTAGTAATACTGTAATTCAGTTAATAAAGTTGCAAGTGAGTTTAACTTGGCTCCATGTCCTTTAATGTAAATAATCTGCTGCTGGCATTAAACATGTTAACATTTGAGCATATGGTCGAAACACCACACTTCTACTGAAACAAACATCATCAGCTTGAATAAAAAGCCAAATACACAGACTCCTACACCAGAACATCTTATTAATAGAAAACTGCTAACAAATATAGTTACTTATTGGGACTGTATGAATAGTTCAGCTTGGATGGCTACAGTCTCATCATACAAATATTTTCAGCCACCCTGCCAAAGGAATTGCCTCTAGTTTTTACTTTCATTAACACACAAGAATGGAAGTAAGAAGAAAAAAAGGAAGGACTACAGCAGGTCTGCATTATGTACAGTAGGTCTGCATTATGTACATGTATTAAAAGATTCTAACTTCCCACCCCTGCCACCGTGTGTGAGGTGAGAGTTCTCTATCAGAGCTGTAGAAGTATTTTATAGTAACACAGGCTAGGTAGGTCAGTAATCTCCAAGCCAGCTCAAAGGGTTTACAAAAACACTTTAAATGATGCTAGCTTAACCCCTGGAAGGCAGTGACTCTTCACTCACAAACTCTTCAGTCTGGTCACACATTAGAGAAATACACAAAGGTTGGTGTCATTCCTGAAAGCTCCAGGATTCAGCTGACAAAAGGACAAAACAGATAGGGTTTAATTCCAGGTAAAAATAACTTCCTCAAGGTAAATTGCATTTTTACCTCCTCTGTGAACACAAGGCTTCCTCTTCTGGACCTCTGCAACATGTGGTGCGTAGGTCAGCAAGACATTAAGATACAACAGCATGCATTTAAGGTCCCAATAGCCTACATTTTTACTATTTAGGGTATGCTAAATTTATCCTGCTTACATGGCTGTTTTGTGTTACAAGCAGCCAGTCTCCTCCACATAACACAGAACTGTCAAACAATAGCACCATGACATTGCAGTATGGAAGGTGAGGGGTCAGGGTCTGTGTAGAGCTCACCTCTTTCATGTACCAGCCACTGCCCCTGAGTAACAACTGGTGTTCACCTGCTCCTCAAGTTCTCTCCATGGCACAACAGGAATAGCATTTAATTCTTCTACCACATCTTGCCTTTTTCTCATGTTTATGAGTGCTAGCTCTTTGAGGTGCTATGTATATTTTGATGCACATACTACAATGCTCTCTGACCGTGATTACTACTTCTAATAGATGCAGAAAATGGTTATGGCTGCAAAATTAGGTTTCTCCATTATTCATATTCTGGAAAATAGCAGCTTTAAAATTAGAAAAAACCAGCTTTCTAGATGTTATACAGAATAAGCATTTTATTTTTATAGATACTCTGTATCATTTGATGGGTCAGAATACTTCAGTGCAACATGGTTTTGAAATTAGTAATTTTAAAATAGGCATTTTTAAATAGGAAAATGTATGATTTAAAAATTCAGAAAGCAAAACCCAAAGAGAACCGGGAATGAGTCAGCTACATCTATTCAGTATGCAACTAATCATCATAAAGAAACCATTTCTGCTAAAATTATTTTAATTAACTTATATTTAGAAATGGATTAGGCTTTTAAGTTAAAAGGAAAAAATCCTAAAGTTTTAGGAGCTGCCATGCATATGTTCACCAACTGTTACAGCTTGCTTGGTCCCTTCTTGGAAAAGGACATATCTCCCATCCCACCCCTCATCCCTATTTCTCCCCCGTCTCCGAAGAGATTTCTTTTACACGAGATCACCAGATCACATATTCAGTGAAAAATACCACGTGCTGTGCAACTTGCATACATTACACTTTCGAGCAGACCATAAGGATATCAGTATGATTCAGATTAGCTATACTATGTATGCAACAAAGAGCCCATACGTCACAGAAATATCATTATGGTATTTTCAAGAACTGTGTCACTTCTTCCAAGAAGTGTGAATTGAAGAAAGACATCTAAGACTAATTTGCATTTCAGTTGGAGGTATCTTGAACCATTCCAGCTCAAGATAAAGTGCTAAGTGAATAGGAGAGCAGACTTTACAAAGCAGAGTAGTAATGGGGGAAGAACATCTTCACAGGGCTTGTAAATAAGGGACAAAGAGGTTGCAGTGACAATTAGGTCCACAAAAACACATCTCCAATCTCTTCTTCTATTGGGACAGGAGATGCCATTTCCTTTCCCACATCTGAGTCCCCTTGTTCTCTCAGTTGCATGACTAGCTACAGCTTTCTTTTCATATGCACTTCACAATAGCACTTATCCTGACTATCTTCTCTTGCAGGATTTCCCTTCTACATACACACAGCAACAGAAACTTTCTTTGACAGGATCCCAAAACTCCTGAACATGTAGGAAGCTTTGTGCTGCCAACCTACATGGTCAGAGAGACATCTGTTAGTAATCAGACGTCTTTGATCTTTAAGGTTTTTAAGCCATTAATGTCCACAACATTACTGTAACATGAACAGATACTATCCCTATTTATAGACACAAAAAGTGTGGGAGAGGTTTCTGTGGCTTGTCAGTCACAAAACTCTTGATTCCCAAATCATAACACAAGGAATCTAGTTAAAGCAAGGCAGGATGAGGCAAAAAGTGAATTTCAGTGAACAGCTGTCAGAGGAATTTTGTCCTCACCTTCCCTCTCACCCCAGCTCTCCAAGGAAAGCAGGTTTCCACTCAGACGTGATTTTTTACTACACTGTATATTTTTAAGTAGCAGGATATTTTTACTTTGACTCTTAAACCACCTTTGTTCCCAGGTCTCCTATGATTTAAAGTTAAAATGCTCAAAACTCCCAGGTGGTCAGGAGTTACACTTTGAATTTAGCATTTCTGCACTCCAAAAAACCCCCATCAATAGGCCTATTAGGGACTTAAAGGCCTGCTTAAAAATTGAGTCTAGTCTCCTGAAGAACTCACAAGAACAAGACACTAATTTACACCTTGAACTTTCATCACCACTCATGCTCTTTTCACTCTTAAAATACTTATGCCATCAGACAACCCTTGGGCAGATCAGTCTGACTAGCAAAGCCTGCATCTTCAGTCAGATCCTGCAGAAAGCCTGTCAGTATAGCCCACTCCTCACTGTAAACAAAGCTGAATGAATCCTACGTTTTCCGAGACTCTGGAAGGAGTTCCCCTCTCAATGCTGCAGCAAGTCTCTGTTAAAAATCAGAGCACTCATAAAAGAAACTTTTCTACCCATTTTACAGGTAGAATAAAGATGACTTGGCCTGCCCCAGCCCACGAGGAATGCCCAAGCCCACTATAGAGAAGCAGAATTTAAAGTTAATTCTTTGTAGCCCAACATAAAGCTTTTGGCTACAGGTAAATGTTTACTCTTCAGCAAATTAAAAATGTGAAATACAAAATGCTTAAGAGAATCCCCAAACTTGTAGTTGGTATAACAGCAGCAGGCTGATTACATAGTAGACCAACCAGTTTCATAACACTCCAATATCCCTATCCTCATACACACACCAATAAATGAGCACAAGACTAATAATAGCTACAAAGTGCAACCATTTCAGTGACTACACTTACTCTCCTCATCCCAAGAGAGAAGCCTACAAGAGCATCCAGTGATTTTTTTAGAACTGGACACTGCACAGAAAATCAGATTTTCAGGTCTGAAAAAACCCCCTTAGTCTCCAGGCAAGTATTACTACACACACAGAAGCAAACAACTAGGCGTGCAACTGAACACACAAATTTGCGTATGTGCTGTAACACCTGAGTAATGCAAGTATTTTTCTTACAAAGATAATGAACAAATAAGTTAGTAATAAACTTGGTGACATCTGTAAAGAATCTACAAACTTTATGAGGACGTTATTAGGGAAAAAGCTAAAGGGCAGCAGTGCTGTGGCACATAAGAAATATTCTTCATGCGTAGAACAGTGAAATTATTTCTGGCTTCTGCATTTTCCCTGACAAAGACAAAACCCTTTTTTGACCCTTGCAAGTAGAGCAAATCATCAACAAAAATCTTACATACTGACTTAGCATACTGAATCATTGGCAAGACTGACTCAGTTGTAACTTAGCAGATCTAGAATGAAAATTTAAAAAAACCATGCAGCACTACTTGAATTCTGCCTACAGCACCAGAACATTTTAAAACTTCTGCTACAACTAGTGAAGAATTAATTAGCCAAAGCTGACAAACAATTGCGAAGTGATAATCTACTGCAGTAAGCTTGGCTTTTTTGGTCTACTCTCTAGTCCCCATCTGTAGCTTCAGGAAGAGAAGGCAGCAGTAACAGTGAGCTGTGAGAAATCACAGACTCTGTGTGGGTGCATCAGTCAGTCAACACTGCTCAGCACCCAGGTCACATCTGCATAACCCAAGAGACCCCCAGGAAATCAGCTCAACAGTATATACAGTTGCTGCTTTCCATTATCTTCCCCCATTTAGGTGGCCAAAGATTAAAGCACTGTCTCTGAGCACCTAAGGGGTGCAATTACAACTTCTGTGTGGTAGGTAAACATTTTTCTTCCTTGGCAAGTGCATCCTATTGACCTCTCCAATTGCATGAAATCAGCATTGCTATGTATTGCCCCTATTTTTTAGGCATGTTTTAAAGCATTTCAGTCACTCCTATTTAGAATTCTATTCATTATTTTTATTTGCCTGAACATCTTAGATTCTTTCTGTTCTCTTTCAATGAACTTTTTCCCTATTTGTTCTTTAAATCCCAGAACTCCTGCCCATAGGGAGTGGAACCCAGGTTGTCAAACCTGATAGGAAATCACCTTACACTTTACAGCAAGGGCAGACAAAACAAACCCTTTGCACCCTACTGATGCAACACTGGGTCTGCCCTTTCACTAGAAAAACTGAACTACAAGCCATTAAAGAGATTCAGTCCCAGTAAAAGCAAAGGGAAGCATGAAATGCTCCCATCAGTTTAATACTGCTTTATGCTGTAGGTCACAAGTGTTAAACACAGGAAAGTTATGGCAAGGTGTAACATCTCCTTGCATAAGATCTATGAACAGTTCTCCCAAACATACCTCAGAATGACTTCCAATTCTTCCCGAGGTTTTCAGAGTATATCCATTACTACTAACAGCATGAAAATAACAACCTGACAGGGACAATACCATCCTATTTTCACAGTCCTTTTATTTTCACACTTTAGAGAATAATGAACATTATTTCCATGCAAGTAAAACTCAAACTCCACTTTTGACTGGGGGGATTGAAGTGTGAACTCCATACCAGGGAAAGGTACTATTTTGAACTGAAGCTAATGATTTATGTAAGTAAAAAGAACCCTCACTGTCACAACAGCAAGGGGAGGAAACAAAGTAACCTCTCCTTTCTCTGCAAAGAGGAAACCAGGACGAAAATTTATCTTGAAAGAAGTATGTACCTATGAGTATTATATATTCAACACAGAAAAAAATACAGTTAAGATGGATTTATTTCCTGGAGAAAAAAGTGAGGTTTCTCTTCCATGTCCTCATTTCCAGGAGATACTAGTATCAGATATAAAAAAGTTCCTTTCATAAAACTATTGAAAAGTGGACACTACTACACTTACCTTCCTGCTAAAATGAAACCAATATTAAATAGAACAATATACGCAAATAAATACAAACAGAAGACCTAGCCTGAGAAAAAAGCAAAAATAAAACAAAAAAAAAGCTTATTTCAGACTTTTTTCCGAGGATCTGAAAAATATATTCTAGTTTCTCTGTCCCGTCTCTCTACAGCTCCTTCACTAAACCTAATTTCTGAAACCCATGTCAGTGGCATTCAGTGCATTCTTGCAGCAAGGCTACGTGTAACGGCTCATCTCTATATCCTGCCTGGGAAAAATCTTCCAAGAACGAACATGAACACCTTCCTTTCCCTCAAACTACTTTCACCATGACAGTTATCTGTTCATATATTCAATATGAAAGAAATACTTACACATTTTCAAATTTATGGTAGTATTAGACATTTCTGATCACTTCAGTTTTCCCAAGTACTATTTCTTATTTCCCCGCACAAAGCCTTATCTGATTTAGAAATTTATTTTTGCTTCTGAGGTTTATAACCACATTCCATTAACACACTTAGAAATTAAAGAATACTGCTAAAATTTACTTCAACTCAAAAGGAAGTAAATTATGGCCTACCCTTGACAGTTCAGCATGGGTACATTTGCAATCAATATTTGGTTTTCACATGGGTACAACTTTTCACTCTATGTCTAAAGAAAAGGTAAGAAAAAGGACAGCAGTGACTATGTAGAAGGAAAATAATTTGATTTTACACAGTGCCCTTCGTTGTTCAGCTGCCCTTAAGCACTTCACAAAACAGCAAGCTTCCTAGGTGTACTACCATATGGGAAAATACAGCAGCTGTTCTGCAAGCTACAAGAGCTCACCTCTAACCAGAGGAATCTCATCCTCAGAGGCTGTGAACACAAGGCACTCGAGAAACATTTACTCTGTTTAAGAAAACCTGGGGGGTATAATGCTGCATGTACTTAGAACTCTCAAGTATAAAATAAAGCATGGGAAATCAGTGCCGTAAGTGTATGTTGGATGCAACATGTCTCTTGACTACAAAAAATAAAAGTAGCCCCTAATATCTGAGGTTTATGCTGCATGTATTCTATCACACCTAAACCCTGTATATAAAAGAATGCAAAACTCTATGCAGATGGGAGTGTCACAAAATATACACATTTCTTTTGGTTTATTTTTTTTTTATATTTTGAGTTTGATATGTTGTCTGTACACTAGACTTAGTGTACAAGAAACAAGGTACAAAATGGACAAAATGGACTTTAAGTATCTAAAACTAAGGTTTTTTAAAGTTAATTCGTCTAATTACTTTCTAATACATATGTTGTTTTTACTTTTCTACTAATAACTTCTATTAATTTACTTATGTAGTACTTACGTTTTTTTTTTTTAGTTAATAACTTTTTGCTACTAGTATTACAGAAAACGGAGAAGAACAAGAAGGAGATGAGACAAGGCTTAAAATTTCCTATCTTGTCTCTTATTCACTCTCATATTAAAATCTTAAAACTCTATATTTTTTACTTTGTGACAAACTAATACTACATACTATTACTTAGTTTACACTTGTATGTTCTAACTCTTAAAGCTTTGGCAATTTCTTCCCAGGGACAAAGGTTAAAAGCAGTGTTCGCTAAGGATCAGGGCTTCCTAAAACAGGCAGAGAAACATTCTCTGTGCCCTGGATTCCAACAGGGAGAATTTCATCTCTTAAGTGCTGAGGCCCAGACTGAGGTCTCCAAAGTGACTGGTACTTGTACACTAAATACACTAGAGGAGTATAAAGAAGGGAAATTTTATCTTAAAATCAAAGAGACATTCCCAAAGGTGAAACCTTTCATACTAGAAACTTACTCTTTATAAGGAAAAGTTAATCCTCTCTGGCAAGCCAAAGCCTAACTTTTACAGTTCTGTCTTCCATTTCCACCCTATGTCAGCAGCACTAACCTTCTGTTTCCTTCATCAGACCAAGCAGACAATGTTCACCTTTGGTCTCAGTAACAAGCTGGATAAAGCTGTCTGTCTATATTATCATTTCCTCTCCTTCTATTTAACAGCTGCCTTTTGTGTCTTTAATGACCACTGTGGTACAGATAGGCCAGACATAATCCTGCAGTAGGAAAAAACAGCAGATATTTGTACCATGAAAGCACAAAGCTCAGTTCTGTACATTTTATTAATCTTGTCTCATTGAACAAATAATTATCAAAAACATACACAGTTCTAAAAATGGAAGCTTTCCATAAGGAAAATCCTTCCTGTGTGATGAAACACACAAGTTATCAAAACAGGATGTAGAACAGAGAGCACACGTGCATCCTTACTTCAATTGTTATGGCATTAGTCCTTCCTAGTTGAATTAATCTTTGGAGGAATGTTGTATTTTTTTTGGAAGCAAGCATACTCTGTTCCTAACTCTATGAAGCCTGCAGAGACAACTGGGCACAAAAGTGAATGCAACTCAGGAAAGAGTCACCTATTAATTAACATGGTAAACTCCTAAGCCTCTTACATAAAGATTACTGTCGACTTCAAACAGATTACAGTCAGGGTGGCCAGAAAAGCCCTGAGACAGAAATTAACACCCAATGGATCAATTATTCCAAAATCTGGAGAACAGGGTTGAAGACAACTTATCTCTCCTCTCATTTGGAATGAGTGGATAAGAGCAGTTCTGCAGGTCTGAGATTCAGAAACAAACAAGCAAGGAAGCTCCTCTTTCCTCTGCTCCACCCTACACAGACACAGAAAAGGAAACATTCATTTTACAATGGCAGAGTTTATTTACATTAGAGAAGGTTTACACAAGTTGAAAAGTTGTTTCAACAGGGATCTAACAATCAGTGCTTTTGTCCGTCTTCAAAGAAAGGGATGATTTTTAAGATTTGATGATGCACCTTCAGAAGACCTTGATGATCACTTGGGAAAAAAGTACCAGGAATCAACTAAAACAAACAAACAAACAAAAATACAAGGGTGACATTAGTTCTATACAACCAGTCATACACAAACACTTGGAAAAACAACATTCTGCCCTTTCAGCTACCTTCCCTCCCATATTAATACTGCTCTGTTAGCTCTATTCCCCACCCTGTGAAAAGCATGGCCTCAAATATCTGTTCATTTTAACAGTTTGGCTGCACCAATCCTGCAACGAGTTGTAACACTGTTGTGACCATCCCTGGAACACATCACAGATCAGGCAGATGATGTTCAGTTGTCTTGCAGAGGTCTGAGATCTAATACTTTGGTAAATAAATGCTATTTATTGGCATGCCATATAAAGGCAAATGGAATGCAACTTGCTTTCCCATGACATGGGCTACACAGATGTTGCTTCTCAAACAGTTTGGCACTGGGCTCATGACTAAGTTTAACTTACTATTTCTGTAACTCCCTCCATCTCAAAAAGCACATATGTCTCCTCTATAGCTCCTGCCAGTAGAAAAATCTTTTTTAAAAGTAGTTAAAACTGAAAATGTAGGATGCATTCTTATTTCTTAAAGAAAAACACATGTTCTGTTAACATGAAAAATAGTCATAACAGTGAAAGGATAAAATTTTGTCTTTAGAACTTACACTTGAGAAGTAGGTATGGCTATGTCAATTTTAGGAAAAGGAGGTATTTATTTGATTAGTTAACTACTGTGATGAATGACAAAAACTAAGGCAAAACAAACTATCTCCTTTAAAAAGGATAAATGTAATGCATTTGCTTTGCATGATCAGTAAGAAAAAAATTTTGTCTTCTTATCTTTTTATGTGGACTACACTTTCACTCAAAAGTAATCTTCTACCACAAATCATTCATGAATTTCTGAGAATGTTCTATTTAACAGGAGACAGGCAATACCATATGACAGGATACAACTATTATAATTTTCATATACACAAAACTGCCTTTTTGCAACAAAACAGTTTTCATGTCAATTTTTAAAGCCAGCAATTAAGAGAAGTCATGTGACATCTGAGAAAAAAGGTACCTTCTGGGGAAACAGAATCTCCAATCATAAACGCTGGGGCCTAAAAAAGAGAGAAAAAAAAAGATAGGAAAAAACCCCAAACCAACATTTCACTATTCACTTAAGGTTTCACAGATAGCACACAAATTCAAAGGTATTTTAATACTCAAGTCAAGAGATATTAACAAAACCAGATTTTTCTGTTGTGCTCACAGGACAATATTCTACCTTACAGATTTCTCACCCCCACTGTACAAATTTCTTTGTTGCTCATAAATGACAAAACAAGCACACGAACAGTAAGTGATAGATTAACACCTTACCTAATGCAAAGGGGATTTTTGATGACTCTATTATCTTTGAGAATAACAGGATTTGTTATTCTTTAGTGGAGTAACCTATGTTATTCATAGGTTGTTTACATATAAAGAGTATAGGCATAAAAAAATGCCTTTCTAGTTACTATACGTGTTTCACTGTCAGGGATGCATTTGAATACATACACACATACAATTTACATTAAATACATGCCAACAATTTAAAATAAATGTGTGATGATACTCTTTTACAATTCCGTTTGACAGAATAATTCAGTTCTGTAGAAAGGGACTATTTGTTTTAAAATTCAGATCTGGTATTTCAAAGCCACTATGCCACTATTCAATCACAGGAGTGCACAGCCTGTCTTGTCCTGTAAGTTAAAGGACAAAATTAAAGACACTTTTAACACATCTGGAATCACCTTGCCTCATGATGAGGATGTAACCATTTTCCACTGCCCTTCCTAAACACAGCAGCACTCGGGCTGAGCTGCACTGGTGTGACACAGCCTTCCTGCATCTGAGCAGGCACAGGGCTCTAAACACTGAGGAGCAGAACAAAGCCTGTGAGGAGGGAAGGAAGAAGCAGGATTCTTCTTCCCACTTTACCCAGGATAATTACCTGCATGGGGGGTTATGTGACCGGTCTGAAAGGAGGTATCAGTATGACAGACATAACCCAGTTCATATCACCAGAATATCCCTTCTCTTTCCAGCAAAACCCAAGCTTTATCTCATAAGGCAGGGAGATCCACAGGTCACCATTTATAAGCAGGTGCCTGCCACTTCTGGGATAACTGCTTGAGATAAGGACTCAGTACTTTCCCACCATAACCAGATCAAAATCTCATCCCACTGAACCAGGAATCTCTTCACTACACAAAACTTTCATCTGGAACACCATTTAAATACCAAATAAATAAATTAATTAATAAAAACAAACCCCAGACTAACAACCCCACCAACCTTTCATTTCACACTGGCCACCACCGAAAATTCTACCTTTACTAAATCCCAAATGGAAATGTCCTCACTGAAAGTCAACACACTTTCCTGCTTAGATCTAAATTATTCAAAACACATCAATAAATACACAGATTCAAATTTGGTTGGAGATTTTTTTAAATTATCAGGCAAAGTCAAATATTTTTCCCTGTAAAACACTGTTCTGCATTTTATCAAGTGACATCATTTAGCAAAGCTTTCCCAGTTCACTTTCCAGTATTATAAGAAAGAATTATGTGCTAAGTCTGAGAAACACTGCTCTACTAACTATATATAGATTGTCTTGGAGATTTTCCAACTTGCAAAGTCCTCAGCAGCTTCTCCACAGAGCAAGCAATTCTTAGGATTAATATTAAACAAAGGCTTGGCGGTTCTGGTCAGTTTTACAGATGGCAACACTTAAAAGCCTGAAATAAACAGTGTATCTTAGCACTAACACATTCACCTACAAAGCTCTATGACTCCTGGGTTTAGTGTGCAACATATACTGACACTGGAGCTGAGACACAGATGAAACAACTTTCAGAGGCTAGAGAACACCCAAAATTTTCACTATGTAGTGTTAAAATTCATCTAGATTTGTAGTTGGAGGGGTCTGGTATAATTTTGGCTGGCTCAAACGTTCAGTATGTGCTCTTATATGCACAGGTTATCTTCTGTCTCCTTGGAATTGACTGGTCATGGCAATTCACCTGCTGTGGAATCATTCTTAGTTTGCCCCCAGTAGAGATGACAGTACACATGCCAACCATCTAGAAACTCACTCAGTGGAATGGAAATTCCCCAACCCAAACAAGCCATTCTAGTTCCTCATCTGTAAAGTAACAAAAGGTCAAATAATTCGGAGAACAACTGGACTACCTTGGGAACCAACCAGTCAAAATCTATAGGAAATTCTGATTAGTGCACACTTGGTAAGCATTTGGTAAAGATTTGAATGTTTTCCATTTGGTTCTGTTATAGCTCCCTTGCTCACCATGAAAACTCTTCCATAGCAATAATGAGTGTTGCCTCTTGGCTTTTGGTGTCTTCTTTGGGTTTTTTTTGTTTTGTTCCAGGGTTTTTTAGGAACTCAATATATCTGACTTAAGGCAATAACCACTCACTCAAAAATGCTGCAACTGAAATCTGACGCTGGAAAAAGTATTGTAGGGAACCAGCTCTCACTGTAGAAATAGCTCAGAAATTTTGCAGCAGCTGAAACACATTTCTCACTGTACTTGCATACAAGATCTGCTTCAGCTTTCATTATTTTGTTTTTATCCAGGACCTAACAGATGGATATAAATTAGACAAAAATGTATCTGCTTTTAGTTTAAATTAAAAAAAAAACCAACAAAAACCCAAACAAAACCTTCTGCAAACACAGGCAGCTTTCATTTGAAATCACCACAGCCATTAAAATTCTGCAGCCAACACTCACGTACTTTCACTTCAGTGTGAAAGAGATGAATGTCTGACAACCAAAGCATGCAGTGTAGTATACTAGACAAAAAGATAACTGCTTAAAATGTGCAAGTCAACCTCCCTGCTTATATTTAGAGTTCAACTGTCCACAATTCCTATTTCAAGGCCATTTTACTTTTTTTAGTTATTGCAGATCAGCAATGCATGCAACATGAACAGTATTTATGATAAGAGTATTGCATATTTTCCCCGTCTGGAAAGCACCAAGAGGCAGCACTTTACAAAGATGTAATTAAAATACTTAGACTGAAGTGAAACAGAATGATGGAAAGGAATATGTGGAAACAACTTCACAAAAACACTATCACTTAAATGAATGTGAAGCACAAAAAAAGACAGGAAGTGATACTATTTGATAAGAAGGGAAGCTTTCAAATAAGAAAGGCAATAAAGTTTGATACAAAGTATCTATTTCATGAACTGATTTTCCTAACTTCCTCTCCTCCCCAAAAACCACAGGAAAAAAAAGATTTGTTATTGAGAAAAACAAAATAAGACATACTGCTGATTTAATAATTATTTACCTTGCATACCTCAAAGTACAAAGAGCAGAGAATGCAAAAGGAAATATTCCTTGCACATTTGTCACCATTCAAATATATTTGGACTTGAAGTTTTAGTTGCATTTAAAGACTCATAAAGTTATTGTAAATTTGAAAGTACAGAGGAGGTAAATACTTGCTTACAGCTGTAACTGACATGTCTAAAAACATATTTGAATTCCAAAATGAGTTTCTTTCATTTAAAATTTACAGTCCCATTAATCAACAGTCACAAATGCAACACAGAGATACTTTAAAAGAAGTGCTGAAAGCAAGGTATCTGAATAAGAAAAGGTTTGGTTTGACACATCTTCATGACTTAAACCAACATTTCTTTGCAATTGAGAGTCTTATTTGCTTGTGACAAAACAGCATCCAGGACAACACATTCTTACTAGAAATGCTGTTGGAATGTTAACTGCACAGACAGTGGATGGCGTGTCCTTTGACACCTGAACTTGCATAATTACTGTGACTGTTGAGGCGAAACACTGGCTGCCTTGGCAGCCATGCACACATGCAAAGCACCTCATGTGGTCATGAGCACAGGCTCAATCACAGCCAATGTTAGAAAAGAAAAAGTAATACTTGGGGGCACATTTCTCCATGTAATTTCTGGCATCCAAACTAGCATATTTCAAAATGGAAAAAATTCTCCTCCACTAACATTTGCACATGAAAGCATCAAACCTGCAGGACATTTTTCTTGCCTGAACAGGAAACCTGCATGTTTTAATTTTATGTTAATTTTCAGAATATGACAGGTATTCTTTAAGAAACATTCAAATAAGCATCTCCTCTCTTACAGCATTGCATTTAATTATCCAAGGAGAAAAACAAAGGATCTGTTTAGTGATTAGGGACTACATTCAGCTCGTCAATGAGTTCTAACACTGGGTGGTAACTCATGGCAACAGGGGAGACAGAGAAGACAGCAGGCTAGATACAAATAGCAGTCCATCTTGCTATTTAGGATCAGAAGAAACAGCACCACAGAAGGAGAAAAAACAAAACAAAAGAACTCCACCAGAACAGTAACGAACCTTCCAGAAAGCATAATTGGACCACTGCAATGAAAGGTTCATATCACAATACATACATTTCCCCCAAACCTTTCTGCTCCTCCTTTTACTTAAATTTTTGCTTAAGGAAGGATCATTTCAATTTAGCTGCCTTATTTCTGTTTTGGAGCTTTGAACAGCCTTTTCCAATTAATCATTAAAAGAAAAAAGGAGTCAAAAAAAGTAAATGTCCTTACTGACTGCACAATCGATCGGGCATCCTCCTCACTGCAACAAAATGGGCTGCCACTCACCAGAATATTTGTGCTGAAAAATAAAATTAAAAACCTGCTTTATCCGTCAGTGGAAAAGAACGACACACAATTAAGTACTTATGGAAAAAAAAACCACCATCACATATAGAACTCAGAAATGTGTATCTGCAAGAGATGAGGAAGTGAAAGCCACAAAGTAATGCTGGAAGGAACAGGTGTGTGGAAGCGTGTTCTTTGTTTCTTTGAGTTTGAGGAGGTGTCTAGGCTGTGTATTAATGCGAGCAGTGCTCACACTCAGAGCGACTGGCTGCTAGCTTGGGTACAGTGCAGAGGACCACAGTCAAGAAGCTAAATCCCCCCAGGATGTCAGCAGATGTAAGTGGGCACTTCCCGAGGGAGCTGAGGAACACCTAGATGGCTGGCAGAGATGATGTGAGTACACCCCATCTCTTGTGCCTTGCAGGATGGCCAGCTTCAGAGGCAGATCATGGAATTAACAGCAGGTTACTTCAGCAACCCACCTGCAGTATCTAACAAGAAGGAAAACCAGGCCAAAATTCTGCTCCTATATAAAGCAGCAGATACTCATAGTATTTCCAGACAAACTCTGGGACCATATCCTTGGCAGAAATATTCCCCGATGAATCTATATCCTTTCACACTGAAAATGAGTTCAATCATGAGTTTTTCATGTTCTACAGAATAAACTGCAAGAACTTCAATTCCCCAAAGCAACAGAATGAACAGTGACAAGAGGACCAAGATTCCTCCAAAACAATTCTGAACACACACTCTGGGGCCATTTCTCAAAAGCTGAAGTAATCAATGTCACATCTATGTAATCGATATATTTCTGGAATCACTTACCAGTAAATCATCATCATAAAAGGTGAAATTAGTCAATCATGCTTTATTATCAATTAATTATCAAACCCATGAATATTCCTGTCATCTCAAATTAAAAAAAAAATCTAAGCAGTTCATGGACAGCTTCAACTTGTTGAATACCACCACTACAGCACAACATGAAGAGCAAGAGATGTGACTGTATACATACCACTTTATAGTACCTCCATCAACTTTTTTATGAAGCAAAGCTTTCCAGTGTTCATGGGTAGATTTAATAATTTCAACAGCAAAATCCTAGTTTACAACAAGGAAAATTTTGTAAATTAAAATGTTAGTAAACAGAAAAAAAGCCACAGAACTAGTTTATTAAAACATACTATTTCATGTGTTATTTTAAGGCACCTCCTTTGAGGCCTCATTAAATTTCTGGAGAATATAACACCCTTTTTATGTAAAGAAACAAACTTCACTGTTTGTCAAATATACCGGTAACACATTCAGGACTTTCCCTCAGTCTGCAGCCACAAAACATGAATGTTACATGAAAGAAATTAAATCAGCACTAGATGCTAAGGAGAGCCCTACTGCTGTAGAAAATTGTACCAGCCTCTAAATGGGATCAAGTGTGTGAGCTATGACTCCATCCTTACAGATGCAGGTCAGAGTTTGGGTTTCCCCTCTAGAGGCATAATTTGCATTTACTTCATTAATGCCCCATCATATACTTCAGCATTTGCAAGAACATAATGTGTCAGCTGCTTAACAGTTTCTGCTTGTTTGAAACAAAAATAATATTGGGAGTGGGGCTGGGATGAAACAGCTTCCAAAAATTAACGTAAAATAAGTCCTCAGTGTCCAGATGATGACTGCTAGACTTCCAAAAAGCTGCCAACTGAACATTCACATTTGTTAACAAGGAGTGACTTGGAAAAGTGCCACTGGAACATTGTGAACTTCACCAGAGCTGCTGGAACACAGCCACAGCCTCCTTGCCACATCCTGGGTCTCTAGAAATGCTTGAGAATTATTCAAGTGCTCCAAACCAGCTATTTCAGGGCATTTAGTGCCTCCAGGCTGAACTCCAATGGCCTGACAGGGATACACTGGTCTACTGTCACTCTACAGTGCAGGAAAACCTCTAAGAGCAGTTCCTGGGAGAACAGGGGAGAGATCAAGTTATCAAGCCTTACAACTCCACAACTGATTGATTTAAAAGGCAGTTTTAGTGCAGAGGGGAGTCAGGGCATTCCTCTAACCAGACAAAACATGTACAGTTGCCTGTGCTGGTTAGAAGGCATTATGTAACTTTGATAGCACCCTAAAAGGCTGAACTGGCTGACACATGAACATCATTCATGAGAAACCTGTGATTCTTTGCCAAGAATAATCTACACAGAGCATGCAATACACAAGTTGCAAAGCAATTTTACTCAAATCACATCCGATATCTCTGGAAAAATCCAGGTATTTCCTTCAACAAGGTCTATTCCCTGGTCTGATCTCCTTTCAAACACCAGTCATTTTTACTGGAAGTATTTTAAAAAGCCATTCATTTTTTTCTAAAAAAGAAAATGGAAAATAATATTTCAGCCTTCAAGCCAAATACTTCAAATGTTTTACAGAGATTAACCAGAAAAAAGTATGCCTTGAGCAAATATAAAGTATGAAAAAATCTGTAACCCATTGTCTTAAACTGCATACCCTTAAAACGAAAGTCAGAAAAATTTACCAACGGGACTAAAAACCACCTGAAAATACAATCTGTTCATTACTCTGACAGAGAATAAAAATGCTTTGAAAAACACCTACAAACACATGGATGCATGTGTAAATCTCATAAGGATTAGGACTAAATTTTTTTTCAGAGTTTCTTTAACAACCTATGCATTTTCCCTGAACAAAGTGGAAGGCAGAAAACATTATTTAATCCTAGCCTAATAAACTGTACACAAAAATCCCTCCCAAATCAAAATTCTTTTTGTTAAGCCTCCTCCTTTACAATTCCAAAAATTCTAGGATGTATTATAGAGTCCACATAACAGAAAGATGCATTTTTAGTTTTGCATTATCTTCACCTTGTTTTTAAATTCTCCATTAAAAGCAAAGTGATTTTCTGGTTTACCATCAGGGACTTTATATAACTGGAACCAGTCAACTGTAGCCTCAAGATAACCCGGTTTGTGCTTCTTGACATCATCGATATCTGTAGGTTAAAAAAAAAAAAAAAAAAAAAAAAGGACTGATCATTTTCACACACAGGTTTCAGAACATTAATTTAATTAATTTTTAAAATTTTCCTAAAGAATCTGCAGCAATTTGATTTCACTGAATACTTTCAAAGTCATTGGTAAACTTCACTTTATTACATTAGCTGCCCATAGCTGCTACCTTATGATTTCACAACCACACTAAGCAGGTAAACGAGTCATCTCCTGCCCTTTGGGTAAGACCCAAAGCTACAATGAATAAAAGGACCATATTTGTGACAGGAGAAGAAAATTCTGTTTTCATCTCATTGGGTAGCTCTTGCAATACTTAGGTTATTCACTGGGGCAATTTTTTCCTCCAGCAACTGCAGGGGCTATGAG
This sequence comes from Leptocoma aspasia, assembly GCA_013399835.1. NCBI lineage: Eukaryota > Metazoa > Chordata > Aves > Passeriformes > Nectariniidae > Leptocoma > Leptocoma aspasia. The sequence continues at coordinate 146,961 of VXAX01001421.1, read as the reverse complement.
CATTTTTTGATAATGAAAGAGTAACTATAAAAACAATTTCAACACATGGATCTTTAAACCAGCACCTCTAAACAAAATACAGGTTTGACTTGCCAACATTTTATTAAAAGGCACTCTTCTGCTCACATTAGTTCCAATCCCATTCAAGACATGACGGAGACATGACAGGAGCTCTAAACACTAACTTTACTGATAACCTTGTGGTATCTGCATATTCACAGTGATAAACAATTCCACCTCTACAATCCTGATGGACAAAGATGTGACAGGACACAAAGAGGAATGTATTCCATCTGTGGGACACCCTTGTGAGGTAGAGATGAACACTGCCATGGTGTGTAGAGAGAGAGATTAAACATCACAGTAATTCTGCCTTGAAGACTACACTGCCATATCAATGATGCAGTTCTTCATCTTCCACCCCTTACCTGCTGTACAAACCAAATTTTAACAGGCTTTAAAATTTGTCCTTTGAGACTACTACCACTTCTGTAACTTGCAATGGCGTGGTCCTATTAACCCTTAACAGATTAACTCCCTGGCAACATGTTTAATGGAAAAGTTTTCTAATTATTTTGATGTAATTAAGAATTTTGTCCATCCCAGAAGCCAAATACTTTGTAACTCGTGTAATCTTCTATTTCCTTTCCACAGTCACTTCTGATGGAAATGGGAGCTGACTTTTTACTGCTGTAGTCTACCAACTATTTCATAACCTCACTCTGCTCAGGCCACCTTCCATGGTGTTACCCTCCTCTAGTGTTTTGCCAGTCACTCACCCATGTCTCCCTTCCTTATTCCTTCTTGCTCTCTCTCAATACTGCCTGGTTACTTCCATTATCTTCTCCCATAGATATGGCTCACTTGATGACATCTGGTTGGCAGTGATTTCTGCTAAGATTCTCTTCTGTCTATCCAGTCCTATAACATCAGAGTTGCTCAGTCCATGGAATTGATACCTAGTCATGTGCTTCCCATCTTTAAGTGCCTAAATGTCTTTTAAAATTTTATTGTGAACCTGAACAAAACATTAAAGTATTTCTGAAGAGAACAATAAGAGAAAAGGTCTTGTGCTACAGACCATTCAATTCTCAGTAGACCACCAAGAGAGATGACATGTAGACTGAACTGGGAGGCCAGACCTATGTGAGAAGACAGTCTGAGTGTTAACAGGCATGTCATAGCTGCCACTTCCAAATTCCACTGCATTACCGCTACCCAAAGAATAAAACACAAAACCTTGAAGAACCCCATGTAAATTTTTGCTTTGCACACACTTAACAGGGCTACGTGTTTATGGGCTCAGAGTAAAACACATTTTGAACTTGGCTGCTGGCCATCTGTCTGTAGGAGATCAGGGAATTTCACTGGCAGAATCCCAGAAAAAAGCAAGGGCACATAAGGCTGTGCTAGAGGCAGGTCTTCTAGCTGAAATACGTGTTTAAGAGCACAAGAAGCTTTTCACTAAGGTGGGTGGACGAGACCAACCAAGAAGGAATTATTTAGAAAAGGGTGGGATCTTGGTTGGAGGCAGAATGCTTCATTTGGGCACTAATAAAACTGCAGCTCCAATTCAAATCAGGTTCAGGACTCCAATGTATCATCCTGTTCTCCCCAAGCAAGAGAACATCCCTCCTCCAACTTGAGCCATTGTCATCTCCTCCTCTTGAGAGGTTTGAATTCACAATATCTAACACTTGTTGAAGAGACATTATCTCCTCAAGTCTGTAAAGCAATCCAGGCTGCTGCAGCAATTTCCTTGGCTCCCAGCAGTGGACAAACTCCAGACTTCCATCTCCAGACACTACTTAAATTCAAGCATACTTTCTCACACTGCTGCTCCTTTTTTCTGTTCCCTGTTCCAGCAAATGTCTCTCCTAACTCTGCTTCTCCACTCCCCCTACTTGGTTATTTGCCTCCTACTCTGATAAAAACTGTTCATTGAAAGTACTTTACAGTCTACTAACTAGTACTTGGTACTTTTCTCCATCCGTTGTCCCTTATTTAAAGGTTTTAGTTATACTTATTTGAAGGACTCAAATATTAGGATAGGCTTTGGGACAGACTTTCATTATGTCCTTTTGTTAGAGAATCCATCTTCATGGATAGAATCAACTCCCTGAATTTCACACTCTCTCTACTGGAAAATACATTGCCTAAGTAAAATGACTAAACAATCATACTACAGCGTTATATGGATGCTGTATATTCTGGTTTTGAGGATTTACGAAGGGGGGCATTGGTTGCTTTTATTTCCTGGGTTCCTTGCAAGTTATTTTCCTTCACCCCTATGCTTCACTTCACTATTCTTTACTACAAAGAACAGCTACTGAACTTCAAATGAAATTTGAAAGCTTGATTAAGGAAAAAAAAAAATACTCCAGAACATCTGTATTATAATTGAAGTTGGTGGTAAGCAGAAGAAAAAAGCGCAACAATGCAAAAAACCAAACCCCAAAGAAGTATCAATGCTGTTGCTGTGGAGTCAGCATGTAATACAAAACACAAGGAAAACAGCAGCTCTTGCATCACTCATTCAACAGCCACCTCTTCATTTCATTAGAAGTCACCATAGAAAAACTTGAAAGACAGTTTGTATTCCAGTGAAATCTAAACAGCCTTTTTGGGATATCGTGGGGGAAAGGAGAAAAACCACATTCAGAAAACAAAAAAGTAAGCAAAGAAACATAAAAGTAAAGATCACAATAAGCAGTACAATAATTTACTACACTAGTATCTACAGAAGATGGCTTCAAATTACTATGACTTTTAAAAAAGCAAACAACTTAGATGTCTTTTCTGCAGCAAACACTGTTAAGACAGTCTTTTTTGACCTTGACTGCTTATCTTCCCTTAGAGCTATGTACTCACACTGATGTTAAAAGGGGCAGGTTTGGGAGCAGCAAGTGTGTACATGGCCCCAAGCAATTTCACCTCTGCCAGCAAGCCCTGCTCAAAGTGGCAGAGCAGGTCAGGCTCCCGCAGGTGCAGTATCAGCATGTCCCCACGGGGCTCTAAGTGGGAATTTCTCTATACTGCCTGCACAAATAGGTCTCATTTTTCTGGGCACCAAAGTTAAGTGCCAAGGGTTAAAAGGAGACAGCAGATCACATTAAGGGTTGCAGTTCAGTGTCCATAGGAAAATCCCTAGAGGCTGGCACCAAGAACTGCTGCTACCTCTCTGTCAAGGGAGTGAGCCAACATGAACACAGATCCCAATTCTAGCTAGCTTTACAGAAGAGACCAACAAAAGCATTTGTACAAAACTACCATTTTTAGTACAACAGATGCTGCTTCTTGCAAGCAAAGCTAAAACAACGTTTGCAGCAAGCTTTCTAAACAAGGTCTGTGGGAAGAGAGGACATATGTTTTTAATAACATCTTATAAACATTTATAGGAGGCAGCAGCTACATTCCATATAAAGGCATTTGGTGTATTTTGTGCAGGGGGTAGGAAGGGAGCCTTGGTACAGCAAATTAATTTCTTTATACTGAGTGCTTACACAAATCCACAACAAAGGTCTTCTGGGCCTCTGCTGCTTCTCTGTGAATAAATACACTCACACGCAAAGGTCTGTAACAATGTATGGTACAAAATATACAATATGCCTTGGTTTTGCCATTTAGGGTTTGATCACTAAACCCTATCTTGAGATGTGTATTGTAAAAGCAGCATGGCAACACAGCACAGTTAACTACACCAGTGCCAGCAAATGGCAGCACAATAAAGCAGCAGACATCACCAACTGCTGTTGAATAGATCCTGGCATCTTTCCAGCGAGCAATGGCAGCAAAAATGGCTGCTAAGATTCCAGGCCAGTAAATCACCTCCAAAATGCCATGCAGTATACATGATTAGTCCAATTTGCAGAAGGAGGGCAAGATGACCTTCTGAAAGTCAGATTTCATATGCTGCTTGAAACACAATTCCTGCTTCAACTACCAGTGATTTTTAAAACCTCTTGTCCAATATGAAGATGCTACATATATTTAGACCAAATCACAGCATAAAACTATCATCCCTTCTGACCCTAAACTAGAAAAGCATCAGATATACAAGTGAACTCCAATATATTAAATTCAATCCAGACTATGAGATAAGCAGGCAAGCAACCCTTCTGCTCCAAGAACTTACTTCTCCTCCTGACTATTTTACAAAACAAAAACAAAAACAAACAAAAAAACCCCCAAAAACAAAACAAAACAAACCCCAGCCTATTACACACCAAGATTTAGTGTTTCAGTCTGCAAGGAGCTCTTAGGTCTTGTCTCCAAGTTGCTTGGTCTAAAGTTGCTCCACTGGTCCACTAACAGCCATCTGCCTAGCAACTGCCTGAGCAGAAACACAACAGCCACAAAGACATATCTTAATGAAGAAGATAAATCTGAACATGTCTAGTTGAAGTCTAAAAGCAACTTTCTCACACAGATGTCTGCATCTGACATACATCTTGTATTTGGTGAGAGATTGTCTCCATGCCCACCAGAATTAAGTGCTATTATTTCAAACAGATTACCTTACAAAGTCAGTCCAAAAAGACACTAAGACCCTGCTATTCCTACTGATGATACAGTTCCCACTTAAACAGGTGCTAAGAATTGCCTATCATTCCTGGGTATTGGCACTGTAAACAAGAGTTTCTCACTGCTCTGTGTGAAAGAGTGAGTTCTAGGCAGGGTTTCCAATTTAAACCAGTATTTATCAATAAATGCCTGCACAACACAGTCCAGTGGAGTGCTATGAATAAACAACGAGAAGCACTCAGAAGTTGTGACTTCTCAGTCCTGAGTTCTGTGAAGTCTCAGAAAAATCAATTACACTTATTAGAATGACCACAATCCCAGAAGGAGAATATCCCAGATACCTGGGGTGTGCTTAAAGAGGCAAGAGGAGTTAACACACAGTGTGGGCTCAGAATGGGGTTTGCAAGTAATCACCACTCTGGTGTCTTGGAATTATCTTTTCCAAATGTTCACTGGGGGCTCTGCACATACTGAGCTGAAAGCAAATGTGATCATTCTCAGTGCAGTTGGAAATGTTTAACAAATGATACAGAAGTGACTGGACAGGATTAGAAGGCAACACTTAGCCTCATCTTCCCCAGGAGGCCACCTCTAACACAGCAGCACATCAATTACAGAGGGACAGACCGGTTTTATCCGTAGCTGCCATCCCTTTATGCTGAAATAATTAACAACTTTGGGAAGGGGGAAAAACAAGTATAAAAGGACATATTGTACTGCCTGCTCTGACAGATTTGTTTGTTTTCAGACTGAAGAATGATTGCTGTTAAACACTGCAAGCCAGTCATGTTTTCTGAAAGCAGACAGGGGCTTTTTTTTCCTCCTCCTTTTCTTTCTTCTGTAAATCTTGGGCTACACTCCAATCCCAAAGGGAAATCATATTAAACTGGATAAATATTTCTACACTTCTTTGAATCTCAGGACAGTTCTCTAAGTTTTGCATATATTCCCTGATAAGAAAGGACGTACACAGGAATCAACTACAGGCAATGGTTTGCCCATTCCTCCCACTTCTTTTTCTGTTTTTAAGACTACAGCTTTTACTCCACCCCTCTCAAATAAACTAAAGCTGTAATAGAGCTGATATAAATCAGTCATTACCTGGGGGAAAAAAACCCAAAAACAATACCAACCAAAAAAACCAGAGAGAGCTTTCAAATACAGACAGTTAACTCCAAATAATAAATAATATTGGAATAAACTACCACAGTTTTGCCCCTGCTTAGTGGACTCCTTCTGAATTCTCTTACCCACTTTTCTGACCACATTCTCTCAGAAATTGCCAGGGAGAAAAGGTGAGTCTTTAAGCAGAACAGTGTCTAGAAATGAAATGCTATTCACTTTTCTTTTAACTACTGACACTTATATTGCATTTTACTGCACATTACAGAGTGGTTTAAATTGATACTGACATTAACAGCAAACTATTACTTACTCTTTCCTTAAGCTGAACTTCTTAATCGCTAACTGTCAAAGTAGTTAAAGAGTCATAAACACTATGCAGTAATTCATCTGCCCAATGATTTTAATCAGCATCAACCCAAGAGTTTCCTTTTCCTCATCTCCTCTTCTCCCCTTCTTTCCCCATAAGTCAAGTATTCTCCATGTGAAAGTAACCTGCAAGAAAACTGAGAATGAAGGGCTAGTCCAGTGACATACTTTACATTCAGAAACCATGAAAAAACCTCAATGGCTGAGAAACACACTTCCTTAAAAAGCTACTGGATTACTCTATTCCTACAGAAAGGCGACTCTGCAACCTTGGTGGTCCCTTACCAACGAAGAGCAGGTTCTCACTGTACATACCTGATGGCATATAAGGTTTTTGGTCTCCTAACAATCACTTTTAGACAAACCTCCTCACTTAAGTCTCATGATGCCCAGTAATATTCCATTTGAGGAAGCAAACCTCCATTTATCCAGAGAAAAACTGACTTGTGCTATGAAAACTTCCTGCAGTTTTGACACATCAGAATTACACCTTGTGTCCTATTCACACGGACACACTTCAGTATTCAGGTTTCTTTTGGATACCAGAAGATTGATCACAGGGAGGACAAGTCTGAGCAGGATATTTCCCCCTGCACAGCTCACCATCATCAAGGCTGATTAGGGTAAGCTGCATTAGCAGTTTACTTTGCAAATTTTCAAGCTAAAAGGCGAAACCTAATTGTTCATACTAAGCAACAAACCCTGGAAGCAATCCTCTTAAAAGTGGCAAGACATTGGAAATGCCTTTTCAGAATGCAACACAATGCCTGCAAATATAAAAGGAACAAACACTTTCAAAAAGGAAAACAGTAGTGTGCTACATAATGTAGAGTGGGTAAATATGCACTGTTACACAGGACATAAGCCTGGAATTATTGGAGGTCACTTTCTAAGGCAGTTGTGTTTCAGAAGCCAAAAAACTTTCTGCATGACATGTCCTCTTGAAAATCCAAGCAAACCATTTAAGAAGTTTAGTGTGAAAGTGCATATGCCCTACTTGAAGGAAGCACCTGACCTAAACAACAGCAACAAAAAAGCCTTGCCTTTCCACTGTCTGCCTCTTCTTATCCTGGGTGGCCTAAACTCAGGTACCATTCTGCTGTGCAAGTTTCTGACATAAATGCAGTAAGAAAGACAAAAATACTTGCCATGGATTTTCTGAGCTTCTGGGTCATCTGCACTGATGGCAATTATCTTCCAATCTGTCTCTCCTTCATCAACAAGAGCTAAAACACCCAAGACTTTCACCTGAACAATCTCACCAGAAGAACGAACCTGAAACAGAAAAGTAATACCACAAAGATTTGAAAAACAACACGTAGAATTTCTTTTACCTTAAAAAAAAATAGCTTTACATTTTTGACCAGCAGGCTGTAACAGAATTGCAAAATAGATCTGCAAACCCAGTGAACATCTCTTTAGTATTTCTAGCATTTGTCCCACCATTACTATTCTCCAATCCTCAATTCTCCAGTCAGCATTTATTTAAGTAGACAAGTAGCCAGAGTTCTTTTCCTTCCCTTTAACCCTAGTTTCCCCCACACCTTCTTGGTCTTCCCTCCAAACTGTAAGTCAGAAGTGTCTCATACTTATTTTTTAACTTCTTCCTGTCCCTTGACTCTCTACTTTCTGAACTCAGGGTCCTAATTTCTGTCTTGCTATTCCTTCCTCTGGACTCTAATATACACATATAAACACATAGCACTCCTTCAGAAATACCAACACAACAATTTTTGCATTTTCTTTGGAACCTTCTCCCTACCAGCTAATATTTCCTCTTCAACTCTTTCTGGATCCCTTGAAATTCATCTTTAGGTTTCTTACCCCAAATAAAGCACTTTCACTGAGGTCACCAATTAAATTTCCCCTTACCTAAATATCCTAAGCGATCCCTCTTTCAAACTCATTGATTTCATAACCCCATTTCTGACACACAGCATTCCTCCATTCTTTGCTGCCTCTAGATATGTAGAATTTTGTTTCAGTGAGCTAAACCTTTCCTTTATACCTACTAATGGTGTTTGTTGCACCTCTATTTCATCCAGCCAATCCATGACTCATAACTCTGCAACACTGCAGCAGGTTCCTGTCTTCTCTAGAAAAAAGGATCTATTTCTGTTTGCACCCATGAGTAAACTCAAATCTACCTCCTCTGTGGGTCTGACTTTGTAATTCTAATATGCATGATACTGTCATATTTCCTCATCTTTCAGCAACCTATTTCTAGCTTCAATACTGCTAATGGGGAAAAAATAGATCTTTTCCTTCCCCAAATATCTTAACTGTCACCTCCTTCACCCAAAACTTTCTGTCCAACTACACAAGTTCAGGATGTTGTTCTTTTATTTTCCCTTTTAACCGGTACAAAGACTTTATCAAATCATTTCCCTCCACCTTTTTAAAAATCCACCATTTTCTTACCTATTCTCTCCTTAGATTCTCTATTGATACTTTTGTCCGTCCCTAACATTAACACATCTTTTCTTGTTTTCCATCTGACCGTCTCTTTCAGAATTTGCTACCAAATTCTTAAGCTAACCTTGACAAATTAAATTAATCCTGATAAATACAAACCTTTGAACCTATTTCACAAACGTCAATAGGATCATTATCCCCACAAAATCCTGTTATGTTATCCGTATGATTTGGATCTTCCCAGGTCTGCCAGGAGAAAGAGAACTATCGGTTACCAGCTGAACTGCAATTACAACTCATCTTACCACTAAATTACAAAGATTAGCAAAAGCAACAATAAAAACATCAGCTTTCTGAGAACAGGTTTGCTCAATGGGAGGATGAAAAACAAACAGCCAGTGGACTGACACTAAGTCCATTTGTCATACTCAGGACAAATGGCATGAGGATTACTGAGGACATGTTTTTCCTGTGTCAATGACTCAACAGATATACTTTACCCAATTGCAGTGATTAAGAGGACCCTGAATATGGATTTTTCTTGTTACTAGTGATAGTGGGATCAAGCTAGGACACCTTACAATTACATTTTTGTTATACTTGTTAAATACCATGATATTAACACAAGCTGTTTTCGAAAACATCTAAGCTTGGAGCTATCCACACTCCCATGCATAGATCTGTCAGCACCCAGTAAGATTTTCAAGGATTTTAGATTTAGGTATGAAGTATTTCTGAGTATTTTGAGATGTGTACATTCCAAAGGACAGCTAAGAGTTTAAGACCAAAGAGACAAGTTTAAGCCCCGGCTCTGAGCACTGCACAAGCAAGGAATCCTAGCCAAGTTACACTAACTTAATTACTACACAAGTACTTGTTTTTACTTCTACTGGAGAGTAATGAGTAAGTCATTCTACAGTTGAGAAGCTTTTGTGTTAAGAATTGTGAGTCCAATTAAGTATTGTTGAAAAGACTATAGAAAACTTTCTTTTCCAAGGAGCTACACTGCTAGCTCCTACTGTCCGTGATCGTAACTCCACCTCAAACTTGTTCTTGAGAACTCGACTGATACTGGAAGGCAAAATGGTGAAGAGAATATGCTTAGGTGTTTAGGTAGCAGAATCATTACCAAAAAACTGCTTAAGTGAAATCAAGAGAAAATTTAAACTTAGTATTTCTTTTTCCAGTACTCTTCACAAAATCAACTAGGTTGGATGGAAAAGACCTTGTTAGATCATCAACATGATGATCTAACACCACCTCATCAACTAAACCATGGCACTGAGTGCTACATCCAGTCTTTTTCTGAACACCTCCAGGGACAGTGATTCCACCACCTCCCTGGGCAGCCCATTCCAATGCCCAGTTAGTCTTCCTGCAAAAATTTTTTTCTAATGTCTAGACTAAACTTCTCCTGGCACAACTTAAGACTGTGTCCTCTCGTCCTTCCAAAATGCTTTTTATTTAGGGCTGCATTATACCAGCACTTCTCTTCTGCCCAGTCACATCTCTTCACCTCTAGGTTAGAAGGAAGGAATATGTATGTCTCTGGACAGCACAGCAACTTCTGCTATGATAGCAAATAGTCCAATATAGTAAAAAAATAAAAATGACAATTATGTTCAGCCCTCCCCAGCTTACCAGGTAACAAGGGATGACAAACATTTCTCCTGAGGAATAATGCACTATGTGCAGGAAAATATTCACCTTTTCAAGTAATTCTGGCTTTACACTAAGGAATAAACGAATTTCAAAACATTAAATGGAATTGCTGGTTTCCACCCACACCTACTTGGAAATTTTGTCTACTGACACTGCTGACTAGACAAGATCTTCAACAAGATCTTCACTGCTGTATTTGAGCACCCACCTAGTATCTCCTCTCCAGGGATCAAACATGTGAGCAGATTTTTAGGACCCAACTTTCATCACTTATACAGTTAAGTGCAAAGAAAATAAATTACTCTTTTCAAGCTCCATCATATTCTTCAGTACCAATTGAAGTCTCATGTGTTATTCACAGAAATAAAAAAAGTTTAAAACTTTCCCTTATGCTCAAAATTTCAGCCATTAGTTGGGCTTTTTCAAGGATCAAAGTTTTGAATGTGTCATGATCAGTAGAGCCTCACAGTTCAGAAAAAAGTTAAGGAAAGCAGTTGAGGTTTAATCTAGAAAGAACAGCCCTTGTGCTCCTCTTTGTTAAAGATATTTAGAAATCCCAATTAAAATTTAAGCTGCAGTATATGAAAATCCTAAATGAGTTTTTAAATAAATGCCTTTTTTAAGCAGAAAATGTCTACTTGACACAGTATTCTTGAATGGCAGACCATGACAATTTAATTCTGTCACTACATACAGAGACACAGACCAAAGATTTGAGATTTCTTGAACATTTAACTCCTTCCTGAAAACACAGCTCATATTTACTCCCACACCCAAATTCTGATCAAAATTTATGGACACAATAAAGTTCAACATAAAAAAATCCTAATTTACAAATGTATCAAAGAAAATCACTCCTCTTGCAGCTGATTTGCATTCAGGCAGTATCCAAGATTTACAAGGCAATTTACACAGAAGACAGAAAACTTTCACCATTATAACAAAAATGTTACCTGTGGGAGGGCACCATAATTCCATATATAACCCTTGTGAGGAAAGATATTTGCCACATATCGAAGCTTGCCTTTCTTTACATCATGTTTAATGGGATTCAATGGCTCCTCAGTGGCAATCTAAGCAGATCGTGAAAAAGGGCGGGAGGCGGGGAGAGGGAGAGAGAGAAGGAGAATGTTAAAATGGAAAGCAATTCATTCCATACCCAACCAGTGAGAAAGATCCATCTGGCAGCACATGCTTGTGGTTTGAGGATTATTAAAAGTATGATAGCCTCACCCTGAATCTCAAGAGTCATATTCAAAAAGCAGCTTATTAAGGTATTAAATAATGCTGTAAAGTATGTAAGAAAAAAATGAATCTAGAAGAGAAAGTAATACATTTCTAAGGAGGCTGTCATGGTCAAACATAAAAACTGAAAGGAACTTAAGTCAGAAGCTCTTGCACTTTACAGTACAAGTTCAACAGACATACAAATAAATGATTGCACAACATCTTCCAACAACAGGGGCTTTGACAGCCACAGAGGAAAAGTTTCATGTTCTTGGTCTCTGCTCCTTGCTCTCCTACTGCAAACACCCCTTCTTTCCATCACCTCTCAGCATACAAATGCTTTTCACAAGCACAAGTTCCCCACAGTCACCAAATGCCAACTTAATGCAGATTTGGAACAAGTTAAGCTACCATTTGAAGGGGGCATTGTTATTCCTAAAGAAGCACTGACAGAAGGGCTGAACTACTGCTGCACACTAACATCCTCCCCCAAAGCCCATACACAAACCACACACACATAGCCACTGCCCGAGTTACCCACCACAGCTAATTCGCACTGTAACCACCCTCTGACACTCCACACCACAGTCCAACCCATGTTAGCTTGGCTCTTGCTTACATACACTCATCTGAGTGGCAAAACACTTGCTACAGGCTCAAGTGATTACACTCAACTGGGGCACAGCTTCCCTGCATAAGCACACAGCCCTCAGTCCATATTCATTTTATATCCCTGTCCTTTACCTGAAGCACTGTCACCAAAGCCATCCCAAGGAATGCCACCTTTTTGAACCACACCAACCTGTCAATAGTATGTACTCATTCCAAAAGTAAATCCTCCCCAAGAGCCAAGATAAAGGTTCACACATTTCTGGCTTCACACTGGATTCTACCTGCTTTTGGTCATAACCTAAGAGTGAAGAGCTCAAATATGCCACCTGGGACACTGATGGAAGCGGATGCAATGCTTTTTGTTCATGGAAACTGGGACAAAGAGAAGTAACTGAGAGCAGCAGAAATATAACAAGGTGACGAGCAGAAGATCTGTTGCAGGAAATGTAACAGTGGGTAATACTCATCCTAATGCAAGGCTTAATGTCCTGCAGTCTCCACTGCACGTGAGGAGAGATAGCAGACCAGATCTGGTCATAGCAGGTATTAGCAGCTTACATGGTCTGAAGGACTGCCAGGACACAATGGCAAGGCAAGACGACTGCTGTAATAATCAATGCAGCAAATTTTAAGGATATTAAAACCTAAATATTAGGGAACTACATCTAGTCTCCTTCATCAAATCCAAAAAGTCTAAAATCAATGATTTCTAAACCTAACAGGACAAACTTTTCTACCCTTGATATAATGTGCCGAAAGAAGCAGAGGGAGAGCAACCTGGGCTTCAGGCAGAGTTCAAGTAGCATTGTCAAAGGGATCCTCTGCAAAAGAGAACTCAGTTGCCACAATAAATCATGAGCTTAAAATAAAGGGTAAATATCTGTGGTAACCCTGCTTAAGAGTAACAGCTGTGATAGCAAGCACAGTTCTATCATCAGGGAAAGGAGAAAAAATTCTCAAATAACAGGTTAAGTAGGTTCTTTGGTATTATTTACAGTAATTAAAAGAGTTAACAGCTCAACCACAAACTTCCTTAAAAGCATCTGGGAAGCATCCCTAAAATTAATACAAATGTTCAGGAAGACAGGACATATCCTGGTGAGATCTGTTGTTTAACAAACACTACAGATGATTTTACTACTTGTAAAATATATCCCTGCAGGAGTTCATACTTAAAACCAGTGAAGTCCCCAAATATTGGGTTTTTTTGGTCATAAGGAAATGCTCTTTTCGTTGCAGCTCCATTTCTTGGGATTTGGCCTAGTACACTATACAGTGGAAATTATAAATTAAATAATCTGTGTGGAATGCTCCATAAGCAAGCAAGAGTTAGTCTAAATGCTGGAAAACACCCTAAAAGTCAGTACTCCAGGACTCTGCTGCAGATATGCTGCATTCTGCAGTGAGAGGGTCGTCAAGAAGCAGTGCCCACCTGCTTTTCCTGTTTCCACCAAGAAAACAACTAGAAGCTCAACACTTCTTATAATTGCAAGGAAAGCGTACGCACCACTTCCAACCAATTTTTTAACAGAGAACATTTTAATGTGCAAAGAGCAATCCAAACTGTGATTAAACTGCCTACTGGAAGCCACTGCATTGCTGTAACTTGCACAAATACCTATATAATCAAGATATTTTTCTTCATTACCTCCATTTTTGCATTAGTCCAACGAGGCACTTCTACAATCATATTAAACAGGACCTAAAAAAAATAGTGACAGAACTGAAAATAAATTTGACTTGGCAATTAGTATTTTACACTAACACAAATTCTCTCCTGTGCATTCAGCAGCAACATATATCACATTTCTCTGTTATAGCCGCTTTTATTTGTACAGTTCCTTTAGTCCAACCTCCATGGTTCATCCTTTCCCCACCTCACCCCTTTAAGAATATGGACAACAACAAGCAATGGAAATACATCTGATGTTTTTTGTTCCCATGTCAATATTACCCTTCACAAAATGTTCGGAACGTCCATGGAATGGTTTGCCACAAGGCAGAGGTTCAGTCTACTAGTCAAAGAGTATTGAATGTTTCTATAGGACAGACTTAGCTTCCCTAAAGCAGTGGAAAGGACAATGTTTCGGGTTTTTTCCCCTCAAGGATTTATTCTTTCAGGCCCTCCTCTTTTGCCTTACTATTTTTTAAAAACTCATGCAAACGACACTTCTGTTTCTCAGTTAAATCTGGTTCAAGTGAGCCAATACTAGTCCAAAAGTGACGGCAGAAGGACAAGGACACAGACACCTCACATTTGTGTTCACCTTCTTCCTAACAGAAACAAAGGGAAATTTTTTTAAGAAAACAGTGTGGGAGGAAAAAACCGAATAAACATGTAAACTTCCATGTTTTTAGAAGAAAAATAAGCAGTCTACACCTTCTTACTGAGGAGGTTAAAGCAACATTTTTCAAAGAGAAAAATTCTCTGTAACTGCTGTAAGATTCCTTAAGAAGCTGAGTTAAGCACTACCAAGGAGTAGAGTATTATTGAATTGGGTAACTAGAACAAACTATCAAGCAAGGTCTAAAACCTGTTTTAGACTACTACAATAACCTCAAAACATCACATTGCCAGTGACATCTCTTCACAGCCCAGGAAAGCTCACACTGGTATTAGCAATTGCAACAAGTCAGGAAAGACAAGATGTTTTTGCAGAAATTCGTAAGAAAGAAATATAAAGTTGAACCAAGTGAAGACTTGCACTGACACTCTAACTACACCATAATTAAGGCTCCAGTGAACCCTTAAATATTTGTATTTTTGCTTCTTGTACCCTACAGCTGCAGCAAACAAATGGCATTACCAGGGTCAATGTCACAGTCTGATCAAAGTAATTCCAATGGTTCTATGATCATCTCCTCCCAAACAAATCTGGAATGTGGAGAGGAAGAAAGCAAAGGAAAATCCCAACTGTCACTCGGCATTTCTACTATGAGATCACAAGCTATGCACAATACTGACAGCCAATTTCCAATAAATTTAAACTATATTTGCCATCCACATCCATAAGTGCTGTGCCCATACTGCAATCAGTGGCATGTCAGATGGAATCACTTCTCCCAATCAGGTCATGACCAAATAAAAAAAGATTAAAAAAAAAAAAAGAAAAAAAGGAGAAAGGTTTCAGATAAGTCTCAGTTTCATAAAATATACCTTATGTATGTAAGAACAGTTGAAACAGAAGTAAAGAGGGCTCAAAAATGTCAACACTGAGCAAGCAGATAAAACAAAGCAACATACATGCGTGAGCAGGTAAGAGAAGAGTTGGAAGAGAGCCAAATAAGGTATGCACATCCATCTGGGAAACACTTGGAAAAGAGAAATGCACAGTATGAAAGCCAGTGCTGACAAGAAACTCTTAGGGAACTGCCAAGCAGGTCAAATAATTGTTCTGACTGGTAGCTACAGGCAGAAAACTTACAAACTACTGGAATTATACAGGATGTCTTCCCCTCCACCACAATCCTATATTTTTGTTGTTTAGATGCTGCCATATGCTTTCCTGACCATGTAGAATGCAAAGGCTTCAGCAGCCTCTATGCTTGGTTTTGAGCTTTTAATTAGTCAACAGTTAGTCCAGGTCTTCACCAAATCAACTGTCAGGGCTGGACTACACTGGACTGAAATTATTGCAATGCTCTCAAAAACATAATAAAACCACTCGGATTCAACTCAGCTTGAAGTCCAGGCCCTCATAATTTGTGGTATCAGTCAAACGTGAATTGTCAAGAGTCTTAAATGTGACAGCCTGACAGATTAATTTGTATGCAAAAAAAAAAAAAATCCCCAAAAGTACTCTCTCTAATGCTAAGCTGCCACAAGCATTAACAAAAGATTAATGACTTCATTCAGTGTTTACATTTAAAAATAAAAACTTTTATTTATAGGGCAATCAAATTTTCACAGTGGTAAGGCTAGATTCACTCATGTGGAAAGGAGAGCATATACTAGATATTTTGACAGATTGAAAGTGAACTAGACTACCTAGTTTTTTAGGGGTTTTTTTCTCCTCTTTCCTGTATTGTTTTCCTTCTTGACTAAGTATCACACAGGAACGTTTCTATCACTCTTTTTTTCCCAGATCAAGCACCTATTCTTTCTAATCACTTGAAAGTTGTCCCCTACCCCTTGCTGAAAACTGTCCCTGCCTCAGCTGAAAACAGAAATGTAAGTGTCAGACACCACCTGTCTCCACAGATTACCATCTGCATGTGTCATTCAGTGGTTAGTTTTGGCTGGTGAATGCATCTGGTAATTGATATTTTTATCTTAAATCAGTAAAACAAAAAAAATTCCACCTCACCAACCCCCTAACTAAGCACTTCTACCCCCTCAAGCAATGGCAAGACTGTTTCAACAGCCCATTTGACACACCTTCAAATCACAGAAAGGAGATCTCTCATTAAACAAAAACTATTCCTTGCAAAGTTTACCATTTAACTGCCTTGGTACAACAGCAGTCCACCCAGCTCTGCAAGTGCCTCATGTAGAAGGGACTTCATGTCCAATAGGCCAGAAGGAGGAGTTCCTCCAGGCAGCCTCATGTCAACGCTGCTGGCTGATGGCTTCCTCAGGACAGTATTCCTGGGCATGCAAGAAAAAAGGAGGGAAGTGTCCTAGATTCAGAAAAAGGGACAGAATCCATCTGCTAGGGAAAGGGAGCTGAAGAGCCCAGAGGGACATTCAAGGGTATTGTGTAGCTTGTTTGACTTTGGGTCAACGTGAACAAAAGACAGATATTTGTACTTAAACTCTATTATACCTTGAAGAGGTGATGGGAGCAGGGGAAGTCTGAAATCTACCTGCTCAACACAGAGAAGTCAAAAGTACATTTCCTAATTCCTACAACTGCACAAGAAAATCAGCAGAAAATTACATCAGCAGGAACAACCAGTATGTGTAAATGATACCCTTCATTTCCTGAGAACTATACCCCAAGCGGATTACTTGGGAACTCACGTAGGTTCTGACTGTTTGCTTTATTCGGGTGTTGTCTTTAACACTTCTTGGCACCTTTCTGCATTCCATTTCAGCTGAACATCATTTTTAATGTATCATGATATACTTTTTGTTGAGACAAGTAAAAATGTCTCTCTTTCACACGGAAAATAGAAACTGTTTTTGGTTTTTGAAATTAAAAAAAAAACATAGAAAGATAAAAATATATACAAAAATACTTCAGCATATTTGTACAGCAAGTATTGAGAAAACCAAGGAAAATACAGACTGTTGTACCCAGGTAAACTGTTAGTCATCATTCTCTCCTCTAAGACTGATGGCCTTAAAAAACAACTAGTTTTAACTAGTTAAACTACTTTAAAAAAACCAACTAGTTCTGGCTACACAGATTCTTACAGAAAATAACTCATTTTGATCTGTGGTTGTTTTTAGAAACCTGAATATCAGAAGGACAAAAAAAAAATCCATGGGCTTTCTGATGCCTGCCTCTCCAGACTGCCCTATATCCCTCTCAAAACCAATTCTTCCTTACCCAACTTTCCCTTTCTTGTTCAACTAGTTTCTTCCCCAGTCATTTCAAAGTTCCTTATTTCATACACTTGAGGGAAGGGTTTTGAATAGCTATCATTTTGCTCAAGGGTTGCAAACCTTAATGCTCAACTTTGAAGGTCCAGATAATTTGAGGCAGAAGTGGAGTAACCTCTATAGATTGCAATTTGCCATCACCATGCATGACAAGAGATATGCTAGAGCTTAAAGTTATTTTGGTAGTTTTTATAGTAGAATGCTTTAAAAAATCTAAAAGCACTAGAGGCAGCATTTTGGGGGTTGCTGACTTTCCATAGAGAAGTTCCAGAGTCCAGAAGAAAGATAAAAGAAAAAGCAGCTACCATTTCCTTTTTTTCTGTCTGCTTACTTGCAGTCTGGCAGGGATTCTCATCAGTCATCAACTGAACATAGCAGCATGCACCTGAGGACTAACAAGAATGAAAATCATAAGCTGCAGTCTGGCAGTAGCGTGAACAAACGGTGACGTTTAAAAGGAAGAAAGAAAATAAAAGAAAAAAAGGGGGAAAAAAGGAGAAGCTAAATATGGACTGCCATTAAATATATCCAGAAATAAATGGAGTGGGACTTCCTTATCAAATGAGTAGCCATGTTATAAGCATTCCCAATGTAACACTTGTTATAAGGTATTTGCCAATTAAAACAACAAACCTGATGCCAGCATCTGGTATCCAGATGCCAGCAACATCTGGACACCAAAGAGAAAGTGGAACTTCTTCAATATAAATTAACATGCCACATAGCAAAAGAGGAATGCAATGTCCAGCATAAACACAGAGTACCTGCAGTCTCTCCACAGTGTACTTCCCTCTTGTTATACTGGAAAGGGAATCACGAACACCATGTAGGTACAGGTAGGTTTTACACACAGGAATCTCAGTGGTGTCAGGCACATTCTCTGATAAACCACTTATGGGACACATTCACCTGCAGAACTGCGCAGTGTACAACACTGACATGGATAAATATGAAACACTGGCTTTCTCAAGTTTAAGGAACCATTTATTTGAAGTTAAGTTGGATCAAATCATTGATGTAACTTTCTCAGTAAACCAGCAATACTCTGGATAGATTTCAACTAGACTGATGAGTGAAGATGACTTCTACTCTCAGCATTTGTTCATCTGTAGGAACCCAAAGCAATGCTGCATCTAATGGACACATCCATAGCAAACATCTGGGCAAGTTCAAGCATCAGGGTGAAAGATTCACTGATAACCTAAAATTTGAAACACAAATCTCTGACCACATAACAGACACATAATGGATAACCTGTAGCCCAGGCTACACATACTGAAAAACTGTCTAACATCACCAAGGACAGTTACAGAGACTGTAGTTAAGGCAGAAATACAAAGTCAGCACAAAGTGTGCACCTGCTCTGCACAGAAAAAGATGACAGCTCCTCCTTTCTTACGAAGCATACCAACTTTACCAAATGACATCCCTGACACCAGTTTTGAACACTGCTGGAAGCATAAGGTCCTCTACCAGATCACCTATGCAGACTGCATGACCACTCTGATCACCTCTTAAATCTCATCTGACTAGTTAATATATCAAAAGTTTTTGGTTCACAGAAGCATCTCTGGTGAAGTGCACAAGGGCATCCCAGCACTGTGCAATCCAGAGGATGCAACAAAACAAAAGCTGTCCTGTTTTTCTTTCTTTCTATTTTTTCGTCAAATGCTCTTGTGAATGTCTGCAAGTTAGAAGACTATAATCTCTACATGCTTGGACAGACTCCTTATCAGGGCCAGCATATGAAACATCGTATTTCAAGAAGACCTGGGTCCTCTGAAAGACACCACATGTGAATACTTCTCCAAAGATATACAATGACAAGTAAATTAGAAACCCTTTCACTACAGCAGGGAACAACATGTCACGTTGGCCTTGAAAAGAAAATTATGACCTCTTCAAACCTTCTTCCTGCCAGACAAGGAAGACCATATTCAACAGTCAGGCTCTGGCAGTTTTGACTGTAACCCTAGTGGAAACATCCACTTTTCCAGACATAGATGTGAAACTTTTGAAACCTGTCACAGAGATTTACTTGGGCAGGAGTGGACTCAAAGTGCTTGCAATGCCTAAGGCAATCCAGGGGTTCAGACCCCTGAAATTATTAGCAACCTGCTAACAATTTTAAGACTGGAGCTGCATATTACTTCTTTTACCATAGTTTCTACCTCAAAGTAACTTCTTTCTTGTCCTCAAACAGCCAAAAACCATCTGCAAAAGCAAAAAGGTCAGCTGTCAGCAGTGTCTGCAAAGCTAAATTTAACTGAGATTTGGGAAGGTCTAAAGTGTTACAAGAAATCGTTGAACTAGTGAAAACAGTTAATGTAAAAACAGGAAAGTGTTTCCCTTAGAAACTACGAACTGAGACTGCAAAACAGCTGACACAGACTTGTAGGATGTGTGCTCTCTAGCCTACAAACCTTGAAAGCTGAAACTCCTCTACTTTGAGACCTTATTTTCTGGCATCAGCAACACCAAGGACAATTTAAAGCAGATTAGACTGACTAAAGAGACTCTTCCAAAATCATCTTCATTTTCCATAGCTAGACTGCCATCTGATAAACACCAGCTCAGCATAACTTAACAAAATTTAATTTAGCTCTTAAGAGGGCTTGCTCTTGTCCAGAGTAACAAATAACTGCCACCCTAAAAGCCTAAGTTTCAAAGACGCATTTCCAGGGCAAGAACTATCACTTTCGAATTCTGGTCAAATTCAGTGCAAGGATCAATTGAGTAACAGGTACCAATAGCAGCCTTTGCATTCCTAGACAAGAACATGGAGTCCAGGACTTCAAATGTATTCTGAAATCAGTACATGACATTAAATTCCTCATTTTCCCTTTATTCCCTGATTAAGCTATGTTTTCCCTGCATACAAGCACACAAGGATGCATCTCTCAGGAGAAGAGCTGCTGAAGAGCCCAGTGTAAGAAGAAACTGCTTTCCTGAACACAAAGATCCCTCTGTTTTCTCTCTCCTCCCCAAATCCCAAAGATCATGATGAAAAAGGTGTTCTCACATTTCACCATCTAAGTAAAGACCAAGCATGTTCAGGAAGCTTATAGCCTGCACATCTGTTTGCCTAGATGTATCAAATGCCTGCTAGGATTGAAATGCATATTTGCCTTTGCTCATTTTCTGTAGTTCTATTAAACCACAGTCCAGAGCTGTCTCACAGCAGGAATTATGTGAAGTAGCTCTGGAGGCTACACTGGCCAAGGAAGCAAGAACTGGTCAGCCTCACTGGCGTTTTGCCCCCCTTTCCACAGGCTACTAGAAACATGGTTTTCAACAAGCTGCCATGCTTCTCACAGCACAGACAAATGCAGCTTTGAACAGTTTCAGATGCTGCATGAAATGTCTTTGCACCAGTCAGTATTTATAAGCAGCTAAGACACAGAATACTTGACTTGCCAGCAGGAGCTGTAAATAAGAATTGATGTTGCAAGACAATGATTTTTGATAAATGTCTACTGGCACATACTCTTTCTCCTGAATAATTCCTCTTTCAGGCACAATTCTACACCTACTAAACAGTACCTAAATGGGCATCAAGCTACAAGAAATCCAAAAAGCATTACTTAGGCATTGTAGCTTGAATGAATCACAGAGCAAAGGGAAAGGAAACACATAGTGCAGGACTGTGTGGGGACTGCTGTACAGCACAAGAACCAGTGCACCACACACTGGCTGCACAACTATGAGAACCCAGAGAGTTAGAACAGTTCTTTCACACCAGATGGGTAGCTACAGTTTTGCAATATGACTGGCCAAACAGACAGGAGAAGATAAGGATTGGGACACACACCTACCCACCCACATATCATGGCCTTAAAGCATAGTTTGGCTCACTTTTTTCTATCACATTCTTTTACTAAGTTTTAGATGAGCCTATGCCAGGCAAAGCACAGCAAAAAATGTTACATTTTGGAAAAGACACTTGCATGAACAAATCTTGTTTCACAGAAAAAGCCTGAGGAGATCTTCCATTAGGCATCTATTAGCCTTAACTTCGGTGCTGGATAATGCTGAACCATTAGCAGATGTGGTTTTTCTCCCTTTGGGCTTCCCAGCTGAGTATAGAAAACAACACAACCTCAGTTTTAAAAAGCAGATACTCAGTATAATTTCTGACCCAACATACTTAGGATTTTTGAAGTTCTGTATATAAACCAAAGATTATTCACAGTCAGAAAATAATGAATATTTCATTAAGAGAGGTTTTACTGCAAATATTTCTGAACGCAATAGCAAAAAAGATAACACATCTATACTGCAAAAGTCGTAACAAACCTTTGAAAGACTGGCTTAAGTATTTGCCTTTGAGAACATCTTGATGAATAAAGGAATTCTGACATTCTGGTCCATTCAAAGAGGAGAATATTAAATCCCTTTAAGCCTTCTCCTAAAAGACTTGCATTTGAAGCTATGTCAACTCTATTCAGTGACAGCAAGTTCACTCTGCAGAAAAGTGATGTTGGAAAGGAAATGGAGGAAACAGTTGGAAAAAAAAAAAAACCAAGAAAAAAAACTTAGCAGTACCTCAGATCCAGTAGTCTTTGACCTTTTTGCAGGAATTTCTTTATCCTATAGGGAAAGAATGAAGTAAAGAAGTACATAAAGAACACTAGAGAGCAACACTGTATTCACATACAGGCAACAGTACTTTGCAATGCAATTGAAACAGCCCTTTGTGAGCACAAAGGCCTAAATTATAACTTTTAAAAGTAAGTATTCAGTCCTGTTTCACTGTGAAATTCTAACCTTCGAGACATTAACAAAGGAAGACAAAAAAATGTACAAGGACACATTTACTTTCTCCCAGCTACCAAGAAATTTAAGCAGCAATTTAGGTCTGTACTAAACTGATTAAAAACAGTCATCCTTCTGTACAGTTGAAGAAGACAAAAACCAATCCAAAATAAACAAAACCAGTACAAAAATTAAGGCTGGATTTATCCATCATGAAGTCCATAGATCTTAGACAAGGGGATGGAAAGACTCTAGCATACATCCTGAAGTCATCCTCTTGCAAACAAGGCAAAACTAACAGCGACCTTAACCATGACTTCCCTTCTTGCTCACCCTTCAGGCTCTATATTGGGTGGAATGCTATTTCCCCACTCACACACCAAAATCAAAGTCTCTCCACACTCATCAGACACTGCTCTACTCTAATTTAACCTACTGGCAAAATCACAGGCTACAAGCTACTCCCACAAACTTTTAACTCCAGGTACAGGGACAGCAAGGCCTCCAGGGAACATGTGATAAAAATGCCCACTGCTTTTCCAGCAATAGCACGGACTGAACTTAGCAATGACACTCTGAATGACTTGCCTCTCCCACTGATGAGCACCTGGGTCTGCTGATCAAAAAGGTTTCATTCAGATTTTTATGCTCTCAGATTTAATAATTTAAGAGATTGGTTCATCAGTTCAGGAGTCTCCATCTGAACATGTTCAAACTACTGACCTTTTGCACCACTCATATCACCCATAGAGACTCAGCAACAAAACAAGAAAACGACTACAACTCCCCCAGCCTGTTTGTGTCACAAGCACCCTGCGATAAGCAAACTTCAGCCTAAACCAAAGACTGGCAGTTCTCCCATCAGTGACAGACTAAACAGCCGTTTCATTATTGCTGTAATGAAACCCCAGGGAGGGTGGCTAACAAGACGTGACAGTGCTCAGCTGCACCTCGCACACTGCAAATCTCCAAAGGTGTGATTACCACTTCTCTCCTGGGCATTGCTGTTGGCTTCCAATTCTAATGCTCCTTTTGGGAATTAAAGACATACACCAGAAGTTATGCAAGTGTGTGCTGTACATTCACGACAAAGAAATGTACACTTTTAATGGCAGGTGCCATTAAAAACTGCCAAAAGTGCTAATTTAAAAAGAGTAACAGTAGCAAATTAATTCAAGCACACATAAGCACAAACCTAAACACAGAGAATTATCACAACATACAGTGAGGGTTCTACTTAGAGACTTAAAGAGACACCTAGGCTTGTATAAACAGCAGTCATTACGTTTCACTGCAAGTGACTAAACTCAGCACAGAAAATTTGGTGTAGTCATTGTGCCTCTATTACATAAGGCATCAGTCTAGGTTAGAGTGGTCCTTTCTGGCACTATACATTTCTCTGTTGATTACCAAAAAAAAGCTTTTAAAACCTGCACTTTTATCTGAAGAACACAAAAAAAAAACTATTAGCATTTTGAAATTAATCATGTTTCAAGGTATAAAAACATACCTCTTTAGATCCAGCAAACAAGGGAATGTCATGGAATGGGGAAATATATTTACCATCTGCATTCTCTGAAAGACAAAACGAAGCAGCATTGCAAACCTAAAGATATGGCATAAGATGTTGGTGTTGCTAAACATCACACAATACAGAAATGTATATATGCTATGACTGTGCATCGGTTAAACTTTAGTTTCTAAAGTTCAATTTCAAGCACATACCTACATGGAGGACAAGGAACTTGAGTGTTTTGACAAGGATTCATTAGAATTAAATTTATTGCTTTAGCATTCAACACTGTGCTTCTCTTCTACCTGGCAAGACAAGCTATACAAGGATGAGAAGATTCTTTCATTCCTTTCTACTCCATGGCCATACACAACCATTGACAAATTAAAAAAACCAAACCCAAAGGAACATCATTTTCACCAGCTGTAAGTCAATTCATCTGGGTTTCTAGCAATGTTGCCCCTGTGACTGCACTGTATTTCTAATAAACAGAGTTTCATGACCACAAATACCCCAACATAATAGGCCAAAGTCTGATCAAGAATAAGTGGGGGATAGGATAACTGCTCTAGGGCCTCAATATGAAACACCACACCTTGAAACCAGCAGAAAAATTGATGTTAACTTAATGCCGGCCCAATCTGCACCTCAATCTGCAGCCTTGCTTCCACTCTGGAAAGAAACTAATTTTACTGGAGTGCATGCTTAAGTTTTTCAAGTCCAAGCATCACATCAAAATAGTGCAAACACTAATTCAAATCCCAAGGAATTTCTCCTCTGCTAGCACCCCTATTCATAGTAAAGGAAAAAGCAGACAAGGCTCCTCACTTAGCTTTGGACTTTTGACCACCTCAGCAAAGAGTAAACGGAGTTGATTTGCAGTTCCTGGAAACCTCCCAGATGCTCCTCCCAAATAAAACAAAGTTTAGTGGTAGGCTGTTTATTCCCACCAAATAAAGTGACTTTCTCTAGACGATCTCCTGCGCTGGCAGCCCCATGAATGCGCACAAGGGAGCTCTGGCAGTGCTGCCAAGCGGGCACACGCCGCCTCCGCTTCTCCCACAGCAGCAGACGTCAGAGTTGACTGTAGATCAATGGGCCAGAAACGTACAAACCCACTGCGATAGGGCTGGCACACAAACAAGACAACACTGTTACGAAAATGCGTAAGAGTGAATACAGCACACCCTCAGCTCTCGCTGGGTCTTGAGACGCCTCCTGGAGCACTGCCCGTGCCCTCGCACTGCCACTTGCCCGCCCCGCTCGGGGCTGGAGCCCCACGTTTTGGATGTCAGCCCTCACCTCGGTGACGTGTCTGATGGGAGGGAGGGCTGCCCTGGTCACAAGGGACAGGCAGGGCTGTCACACCACAGAGCGTCTCACGGCTGTCCCTGCGGTGCCACAGGCCCCCGCGGCCAAGCTGCTGCTACGCGGCACCACGGCGGCGCTTCACCCCCGGCGTCATCCCGAGCTGAGCAAGGGCACGGGCAAGGGCAGGGCTGGGCCGGGGCTGGGCAGACCCAGCATCCCCTCCAAAAGCCGGGATGTCTACAGGATCTGCCCTCTCTCTCTACAAAAACATTGCTCTCCCCCTGCAGCGGTGGGAAGGTTCGGGGGCGCCCCCTTAGTCAGCCAGCCCGAGGAGCCGCCGCGGGAGCGGGGAGCCGCCGCCGCCGCCATCTCTCCCCCTCCGCGCGCCCCGCGGGCCGGGGAAGGAAGGGTTTATGGAGCCCGGGGACTGCTACTTACTAAAGTAGAGGCGGTAATCGGGCGAGTTGGGCCGGCCCCGCTGTTCCGTGCTGTAGCGGGACATGGCACCCAGGCGCCCCCACCCCCGCGCCACCAGCAGCAGCTGCGACAGCCCCGGCGGCGCCCGCATGATGGCGGCGGCCGCGCGCCGCCTTCCCTCCCCTTCCTGCGGCCGCCGCGGCGGCCCCGCCCCGCCTGCTGCGGCCCCCGCCGGCCCGGGGCAGCGCCGCGGGGAGAGACAGGGGCCCAGCCTCAAGGGAGGGCTCCACCGGGTTGGAATTAATAGTAACGAAAGCCAACCCCTCCTTGAGGCGCTTGGTGACCCCAGCGGGAGGCTTGCGCCGGTGTAGCCAGGTGTAGCCAGGCCGAGGTGCTGGCAGGCCACCTGCACTGCCGGCAAGGGGGATGCCGAGGGCATGGAGCCAGGCTCTTCCCGGTGATGCCAAGCGGTAGGACTTGAGGGAGTGGGCAGAAACTGACATACAGGAAGTTCCACCCGGACATGAGAAAGAACTTTACTGTGCGGGTGGCCAAGCACTGGAACACATTGCCCAGAGAGGGTGTGGAGTCTCTGTAAAAGGAGATACTCAAGAACCATCTGGACACAATCCTGTGCCATGTGCTCTAAGCTGACCCTGCTTGAGCAGGGTGGTTGGACCAGATGACCTGCTGCCTACCCTTCCAACCTGACTGATTCTGTGATTCTGTGAGAAGTGTGGATGCAAAATTAGGGGTGATGGTACCAAGAGCTGCTATCCTTACCTGAGGCCCATGACAGAATGAAGATCCTACCCTGCTGCTCCCCGGTGTAACACCGGGTAGGGAAATGTTAGTTTCTTGGCACACATTTTTATGTCACTCAAGCAACACTGTGTTTGCTCTGCTTATAGCTGGGCTATTTGCATGGGTTCCCAATCAGAGATAATTTTTTATATTGAACCCTGCTGATACTTCATTTAGATTCTATATTCATCTTGTATTGGTTTTAAAGCCTAATAACTCTACATATGATCTGATTCCTTTGAATTCCCTTTTCATTGATCCTTGAGGATGATTTCAAATTAATTTCCTCTGTCAATAAGGATGGTAGTTCTTGAAGTAGTGCTTCTTATTTGTGGATCTTTCAAAAATTCCTGAAAAGTGACAAATACCACTATTTGCAGTTCATTGGAGAAACTGAGGCAGAATAACTTTTGTTGCATCATCACTCTTAAATCCCAAGCCAATTATCTTGTGTATTCATCTTGAAAGGTGTTCAATATTAGCTTTGAATGTTAACTCTGATTTGAATTACCCTGAACGATTTCTGCAGGCTAACTCCATGTTACCCTCATTATTTTATACATTATTTTGAATGTTATTGGGAATTATTTATTTGCAGCAGAAAGGCTAAGTCAGTATCTTCCTTCAGATTTAAACAGCATATAACTACTTCTCATTATTTGTTCCCTCTATTACTTTGGTAGATCAAACTTCAAAAGAGATTGTCTGCTCAATGTGTGCAGCAAGGACACAGAGTTATTTTACACTAGAGCAGGAGATTTTCTTGATGGCCTCACTACTGTTCTCCCATGTACTCTGAAATGTGTGTGTCACTTGGTGCTCTGGATCTTTGGCAGAGCTGTATTCTAGTGTGTGGATTTCCCATTACAAGAAGGCTCTAGGGGAAAGAAAAAAAGCTATGGTCTCCTCTGATTTGTGCCACTGCTTGCTATATTTGTGACAATAGACATCTCCAGGAGAACAGAGAGGCAATTTTGCAGGGCCATTGCCCATTTCTGCAGAAGCTACAAAATAGTACTTCATATTTCACCAGAGGAGTTGGCATCTGAGTTCACCAAATGCAAGGTGTTCAGAGGTAATCTCCTGAACTGAACATGTAGGGGTGAAATTCTTCATAGATTTCATAGACTCATAGACTCATAGACTCAATCTCCTGAACTGAACATGTAGGGGTGAAATTCTTCATAGACTCATAGACCTGGGGGGAAGGGTCTTTAAAGATCATGTAGTTCCCCCCTGCCTTGCACAGAGACACCTTTTACCAGACAGGTTGCTCAGAGCTCCATCCAACCTGGCAATGAACACTTCCAGGGATGAGGCATCCACGACCTCTCTGGGCAACCTGTCCCAGTGTCTCACCACTCTCACAGTAAAGAATTTCTTTGTTATATCTAATCCTAGACATGCTCTCTTTCAGTCTGAAGCCATTCCCCCTTGTCCCATCACTACACACTCTTGTAAGAAGTCCTTCTCCATCTTTCTTCTAGGCTCCCCTCAGATACCATCAGGTCTCTGTAGTTCTAAATTTTTTAAGTTGGCTAGAGGGCAAATAATCTGTTTTTCATGTGGAGTAATTTTTAAAAAAGGGAAAACCTATATAGCTTTTTTTTTTCTATTATTATAAAATCTATTATGGACTTTCTTTGAGTTGGCCTGCTGCTGAAATGGGCAAGGTTAAAAGGAAACACGTGCCATAGGCCTAGCATTCCACCTCTGCTTAGTTCTGAGGAATCTGGATTTCATTTATGGAAGGTCAGAGCCTTTGAAAATCACTTACTGAGAATACACATAGGATTTTTACACTTGCAAAGATGACAGATGGGTGTAAGGTTATTCTACTAGGAGTCCAATTCATACTTATTTCCCTCTACAAGCTGGAAAGTGAAATACACTGCAGTGGACAGGAGTCCTGGTAAGATGCACAAAGTCTGAGCACAGAGTTCTCCATTGCCTTGTGTTGTGATCATGGTCTTACCTAAAACTCTCTCATCTGTAATGGGAAATCAGCTTAGAATTTATGAAATATAAACGAGTTTCTGTGCAGGCGCTGTTTAGTTGCATAAATAAATGCCGTCATCTTACCTAGCAAGTGTAGATGATACAGCAGAAAACCACACTGAAACCCTGCTAATGCTACCAGAGCAGAGAATGTGATGTTTTAGTACTCTAAGGTATCCAAAATTATCCTAGTACTGCAGAAATATTAATGCTTTAAATAGGTTTGATTGTATTTTTCAGTATTGTGCATTATATGACACAGAATATGGCTGAAGTATGCCCAGTACTCCTCAAGTCATATTTGGGTAAGACCAGCTCCCTGGTTAGACTAAATTCACCTTCCAGCCTTGAATCTTTGAAACAAATGAGTGTTTTGGTTCCAGTATTTACCTTGAGCAAATTCTCAGAATTCAGAATTACTTCTACTGCCAAGGGATTTTTTCACATTCATTCCCAAGCATTTTGCATCTAGCTCCTTGCATATCATTCCAATTGGGCCAGCAAAAGGCATTTATAGGACTGATCCCATTCATCGACCTTGTAACAGCTCCCACTGAAAAACAATGAAAATATTGCTATTTATTTCAATGGAATTAGAGCCAGGTCCTTAAGACTTAAGTAGAACTTACATGGTGCTTAGGTTTTATGCTTGCCCTTTGCACAGGGGTGAATCTCATTCCAGCAAAATGCCACTGGAGTATAGCAAAAACTCAGCAGCAATATAACCATCTAAGCCTGAAGGACGTCCTTATTTTAAAAGTTTGTGCTCTGCAGTGTACATTTACATTGATTTTAATATAAATATTTAAAAATTAATGTTTTGCCCATTAAAATGCTGTGCAAATTAAATGCAGAAAATATTATCTATATTATAATTTAAGGAAACCCATCCTCCTGAATGAAAATAATTTTAATCTTTTTACCTAAAAGAGCTTTGAAGAATTTCATTATTACGACTATGTGCTATTTCAGTGCATTTGCTCTTGGCTGGTGATCACATCATTATCATTAAATTTTGCTGTAATAGAAGTTCTAGCTCGATAGCTTATAAGGCCATTAATCTGAAGGAATCAATTCCTGCCAGCCTTTGGTTTTGCTGCTACCTGTGTGCAAAAGTCACAGCCAGGCTTCCTCCCTGCCCAGCCACCTCGGTGGAACAGGTCGCTCCCTGGACTTGCTGGCCAGTGCTCACTCCTTCAGCCAACACCATCTCCCACACCTGCCAATGGATCAGCTGGAACCAGTGCTCCCTAGGGCAGATCAAGCCAGGCAAGGCTAGCTGAGGCCGTTTAGGGACTTTGGGCTAAGTTATTCAGGCTGCTTTTCAGCCAAAGCAGGTTGAGGGCCATAAACAATTCCTGCATATCTCCGCACTGACAGTCCTCAGCAGGAGAAGGATGACAAATCATTGAAGTCAGTGACCTCTTTCATTGGCACAGCTGGATTTGGCACAGGATGCCTAGAGAGGATGTCTACAAGCAGCCAGCTCACATATGGATTTGTATATTGCTCACTGATGAACA
The DNA here is from genome assembly GCA_013399835.1 of Leptocoma aspasia. Classification (NCBI taxonomy): domain Eukaryota; kingdom Metazoa; phylum Chordata; class Aves; order Passeriformes; family Nectariniidae; genus Leptocoma; species Leptocoma aspasia. The sequence goes on along the minus strand of VXAX01001421.1, from coordinate 117,161 downwards.
TCTGATGGCAAGGAAAGATTGCATCCTCTAACTGAAAGGAATTGTTGTGTATTTCACTAACTACAATTAGGTTTATCAGGATACATTGCCATCTCCATGTGAATAAGAACAGAGGCTCCTATCCCAAGGACACTAAGTACCTTGGGTCAGACTGTGAACCCTTGTTTTGTAGCAGTGAACTCACTTCAGTAACCCAATTGCTTTAAAGAGACTGATCTTCTGTATTTATGCAAAATTTGGATCTAGTCATAATGCTCATTACTGTTAGGATGATTTCAAGTTTACACCCTGTTCTTCCCTGAATAAATTGTTTGTCTGAGCTGTTTTGTCTAAGCTGTTTGTTTCCTTTTTAACCATGCTTTTTGTTAGGCTACCCTGTAAAGTATGTTAGGATTCACTTGCCAGACTTCTCTGGACCTCTGCCTAGAAAGTGATTTGCCTATCAAGAGGCCAGGACACCACGACTGAGTCTAGTTTTGTCAGATATGTCCATTTCTTCCCTCCTAGGCATCTGTACTGAGTTAATTTTAAGCTCTGTGAACCAAGGATTTTCAGCCTACCCTAACTCCCATTAAATTTGTTTGTGAGTATGAACTGAAGCTTAATTTTTTTAAAGACTCTTATCTTTGTTACACCAAGGCAGCTCCCCCATCACAAAACAAAAATCACCAAATAGTATTCTCTCTAGTTCATTCATTCTTTCACAAATGTCCACAAACAAGAACATAGAGAAAAAGAAAAAAAGGCTCCAGTTCAGCTATAAAAATACTGTCTGAAAATATGAAATTTTAGTGTGAAGCTGCAAATCTGTAATGATTCAAAATAGAGACCTAGAAGGAAAATCTTTCCAGTTGCTCATGATAGTCCATTTTTAGGTTCCATACCTCTCTTGATTTGAGAATTGCCAGACATAAGGCCCTCAAAGAATTCAGCAGAAAATATTTCATCTTGGTAATTCCTATGCCCTCTTATTTTACATTGAAACACACCAATAATGAAGAATCATCTTCCTGTTCTTTTACCTATGCCTCGCTCTCTTGCTTGTCTTTCCTCATTAGCTTTGATATCACAGTGCCATCTACTTGATCAACAGAGTCAGGTTATTTTCCTTAGAAATTACATGGCTGTAACACTGAAGAAATCAAAGAGCTGCTCGGTTTCCTGGCAAGTTCTCTCTCCTCACCTCCCAGCCCTTTCAAAGCAGCACTGCCCTTAGATGGCCCCCTTTGGGAGCTGGCCCAGGTCCAAGCCTATCAGACCTACACAAAGCCCTGGCTGGATAGTGACAGATCCGCAGCGCTGCAAGGACAATTCAAGCCCTGCCGACCCTTTTCTCAGCATCCCTTCTTCTCTCTGGCAGGTGTTTCAATTTGAGAGATGGGTCCCCCTCTGTAGGCAGAAAACACGTCAGCCTTTTGTGTGTGTAAACTGGAGCAGAGGCTTTGTTTGGAGTAAGAAAGCATCACAGCAGTCAGAGGAGATAGATTGCATATCTTGAAAGGTTGAGCCATCCCTTCTTAGAAATATCCACAGCCTAGCCTGAGCCCCAGCAGGCATGTACTTTATGAATTTTTCCAACAAATATTTAGACAAGAAACACTGTAGACAGGGCTAAAAGGAATTATCACTGTGCACTTACTTCTAAAGACCTGTTTCTCTACAGGAATCACCAGTCTGGCAAGATCAACAGTAGGAGTGAAGGTGAGACTGCCACACTAAATAACTTTTCACCTACAAGACAGGCTTTTCTCTCTTTTTGTACTATTGAAAGGTGTTTGAAGTTTTTTCCTATGTATATTTCAAAGTAATTTTGATTCATTCATTGTGAAAAATCAGCGTGTAGACTCCAGTTTTACCTGTCCCTAAGCCTTATCTTTTTATTGCTTTTTTCCTCACCTGTCACGCTGTACTTATCTTACCAGTACTGTTGCAAACAGGTAGAGTGTATGTACCAGCCACTTTCCTGTGCTCAAAGTCCTTATACAGGATTGTTCTTATCAAAGCCTCCACGTTTTGTCCCTCAGAAGACACCTTTGCTATGACTCATGCATACAGGTTGAGTGACAAGGTACAGGCTTGCTTTTATTTGCACTGAGGCTTTTCTGTGTGGAGATGGGGAGCTACAGAGACATTTGCACTCTTTGCTGTCATGCTCCACCTATGGGGAAGGTAGGACAGCTTTCTGCAGCAGTACCATGGTACTTTTCTGCTTCTCCACTGCCTGTCAAATGTGATCTCTTTACATAGGTGAAACTGGCAAAGTCACTCTGCAGCTGCTGACTGAGACTTTCTTTTCCTTTGTGTCTGTGCTGGCCATTGCAGTGAGCAAACTTGGAAATGCCAATCCCATGCCATTGCCACAGGACTCCAGCAGTAGTCTGTGCATCCACTCAAAGGGAACATGCACAGTAGTCACCCCACATGGGTATTTTTTGTATAACTTCTGGGATCCTAAGTTATAAAGAAATCTTCTGTAACAGCTGTGAGGTATGACAAGAAAACAAATAACTGTTTGCATACTTAATGGCCATCAGTCTTTATGGCGCTTCTGGTTCATTTATAGCTCAGGACTGAGATAAAGGTTGGCATTGACCATACAACAATCAGCTCTTCTATGTGGCCAATACAGTTGCTGGGGAACACAATGCCAATATTTTCTATGGTGACACCAGCACCTGTTCTGTTTCTTAAGCAGGGTGGCTTCCGTGCAAATAACTCCTGTGAGTGTTCGCATCAACTGGATTCCAGTTTGTTCTGTAGAATTGAGCACAACAGAGTAGTAAAAGAGATTTCCACATTCATTGTAAAAAGAGCATGTTGTCCACATAGATACCATATGTTCCTCTTGTCTTATGGATTAGTGACTTTGGTACTGCTTTCCCATTAGTTGCTAATGGGGCCAGAAGAGACCAGGAATAATTTGAAATTGAGAGAGTGTTGCTCATACTATTGTGAGTGGTAGTGGATACTTCACACACAGTTCTGACCCGTGCTTTCTGTGGCATTTTGCTATAGTCAGTAAAGATCAGCAAACAGTAATAAAGGTTTGTAGGGGTCTTGCTCAAATGCACATCTGATTGTTTTTATGTAATCCCTCTGCTGCACAGACATAGCCCACTGGTGTAAATCCATGATGAGATTTAATGTGATGATGGATACACCCGGTTGTGTCTCAAATCTCCCTCTCTCCAAAGGGGTTAGGGAAGCCACCAGTCCTGAACATGTCCCACTTATTTGGAGTATCACAGAAGATATGATATTTTCAGCCTTTCCTATGTTGGGTGGCATAGAGGAGATATTTTAAGGTTGCAGTAAGTTCTAATCTACATTCTAAACTGTGATGTAGGCCTGCTTTGGGCTCCTGGCTGCCTCCAAAATAATGCTGCTGGCTAAAGCCAGGTAAACCATTCCAAGTACAACAGCAACAGCAACTACAGCTGGCTTTCCCCATAACAATTTTGTTGCTGAATGAACACATACCTTTTCATCCCCTGTGACTGAATTGAAGAGGAAGAGGAAGACAACTTTTGCATGTGGGGCGATTGCTGTCATATTAAACACCTGAGCAAACCTTACTATATCCTGTCTTGGCTGTAACTCTGCACATGTGCCAGAACTTACAATGCCAAGAATTCTACTAAGTTCTATTACTGTTCTTCTACCTTCACCCTGCCAAGATATATTCCCCAGTTCTCCTCCAAACCATTTTAATTTAAATAAATATCATGAAATCTCATATAAAATGATGGGACCTCTGTTTTCTGAGAAGCATGACACTAAAATCCTGGTGGGGAGAGATACCTTCTCTGGGTAATTCTGGCTTAAGCAACCATCAGCCCTACCCACAGCTGCTCATATGTGCCCTGCGTCATCCCCTGCTTCGTGCTGCCACAACTGCTTCCGTAGCTGGTTGAGGAACTAATCGGGAGCACAGATCCAGATGGAAAATAGCCCAGGGAAAAGGGGCGAGGGAAGGAGTTTTCTGCCAGATCAGTTCCTCCATCTCATCTCAAATGCGTGTGTTTACACCCTGCAGCAATAATGGGAACAAATTCATCTGGGGAAGGGGGGCAGTCAGGGTGGTGACTGTTTAAACCAGTTTTACCACCCTTGATAAATACCAAGTTATTGCTTCAAAAAAAAGCTCCTCGCAAAGTCCCCAGTGTAAGGAAATTGTTCAATTGATTTCCCTAACTCCCACTTTAGTCTGTGTACTACTTGTTGCTGGAACTTTGATGTTTGTCACAAGTGTGTCACCAGTCTGTCCCTGCCTACGCCTCTCCCTGCCGTCACCACTGCTTTGCCTTTCAAGGAACTTTTGTGGTCTGACTTGCAGAATAAAGAGTTTCTTAAGAAATATCAAAGAGGAGGCAGGACGTAACACATGAATTGCCTATGTAATATGTGACTTCTCTGTGTGAGCACAAAGTCTTCCCAGTATTCCCCTCAGCACTTTATTCCTCAGCCAGTCTGTATTTGGGCTGGGCACTTTGTGCAGCACTGGCATGGTGCTGCAATTTGACGTAGTTTGTTGCTTAACAGTTTCATAACCTCTTCTTTTCACTACTGGGTAGAAATGAAGGGCTTTGATGAGGAGATTGCATTACAGGACCAGTTTTCTAAAGAAAAACAAAACTTGGAAATGAGGTTACACTACTACGTCTCATCCCAGCTTGTTTTTTACTAGACAGTCCTTCAGGGACACAGCGTGGTGGTGCTAAAGCCAAACGCTCTGCCAGCGTCTTCAGAGGGACATTAGTTGTGTCCCCTGGCAGATGCTGTGGCAATGATTGTGCGTGAGACTGACACCGATTAGGCTGCACCGCGGGGCTCCCACCAGGCATTTCCTACGGCAGCGAGGGCCGCGGGGTTGGGTATCACAGCAGCAGCAGTGATTGCTACTGATGGCTGTTGGGGCTCTTCCCAGGATAAGGCTGGTCCAAGCTTAGATGCCAGCAACTCCTGCTGTTTTGACATGAGCTTGATTAGACCGGCATTATAGAGGATCACTAGAGAGTACATGTGTGCCAGAGGCCACTGCTAACAGACAGGATAATAAGATCTCTTCCAGGGGCTAATCCAGAGGTATTATAAGCAGGTGTTTTGGTGTCCCCTCCCCTGGCTATCACAGCACAGAGGTTGGCTGTGGTATCCTTCCCAGGTCCTTGGCAGGCTTTTGCCTTGGCTTTGGCCTCTCTGTGTGTAGAGTAGAGCAGGACAGAGCCTGATTTGAGAAAGGCATCAGCTCCACACTGCTTCCTATTTCCCAGAGAGGCTTTCATGTCCTTCTCAGCCCTTTTCTTCATTGTCCTGGGGGATTGGTTGCCTTTCAAACCTGTAGATCCGGAGTTTCCAGCCCAGAAGCTACACCTCTCGATGGGGTCAGGAGACTGGCAGATATAACTTGATATGTGAGGAGCTGGGGTCCTGACCGGGCTGCCGGCGTGAGGGTCGAGTGGATGGCTGGCTCCCCTTCCCATTTGCCTTGCTCTCTGCTTCCAGCTGCCCGGCAGTGCAGGGAGGGAAGGGGTCTGCCGTGCCGCACTCGGGCATCTCCCTGCCAGAGCCGAGAGGAGGCAATTCCCGCTCCTCTGTGCCGGCAGCCCCGGCCCTGCGGCGGGGTGAGGAGCGTGCCCTGCCGCAGGGAGAGGGCCCGGGAATGGCTGCGGTTTGGGGCTGGCTCCGAAAGCGGCCCCGCCAGGCGCGCTTACACATAGGGCAGGTGAATGCAAACGCTGCCCGGGGCGGCAGCTTCCCGGGGGTGGAGCTGCTCCGGCACAGGTGGCAGGGCTGAGCCCGGGGCCCTGCGGAGCCTGGCGAGCCCTGCTGCAAACCCAAGCCCGAAGCAACCAGCCTTCACCTGGGCAGGGAGGTCACCTCCCTGAAAATCAAGCTATTGTCCCCCCGCCACCGCCACCACCACCACCACCAAGCAAGGCTGTCCGTGGCGAGCATGGACTGTCCGGGGAAGGAAAGCACCGGGGGAAGGAAGAGGAATTTGACCCTGCTAAGGAACAAGCTGTACATGGGGCAGAGGAGGAGGACGGAGCCCGTGGTGGAGAGCACCACCACCGCCGGGGACCACGGCAACTTGAGGAGGAGTCAGTCCGACAGGACAGAGTACAGCCAGAAATTGCAAGGTACTGGGGGAACTTGTTTGGTGCTCTGCTGCCAGGGATGCTCTGAGCTCGGGTGGTGTCTCCGTGTCCTCCAGGCTGCAGCCTTCAGATAAAGAAGGGAATGGTAGGCTCTGCCCCCTCACACGCACAGCTGGAATGAGCGATGGCCGCTCTCACCCTTGCCCCCCACCTCCAGCCTGTGAGATGGTTTTTTTCTAAATAGTGTTTTGTAGACGGGACACAAAATATAATTGAAGGTTTTGGTGAGAGCGTGCAAAACTCGTATGCAACCAAAATCATTCACCAGTATGCATTTGCAACACAAACAGTAATGTGAAAATAGGATGGCTCCATCCTATCTGTCTTTGGCTGTCGTATTATGCGGGGTATGTGCCAAGTCATTAGAAGCATCAAGGACTTTTTTTTTTTTTTTATTTCTCAATTAGAAATATTGTAGTCTATAAACTATTGCATAGATTGTGCAAGCCTGAGCTAAAGTATGTCCAATGTTCGGATGGAGATACTGATGCAAATTATACCATTCTGTGATTATGGAGAGAGTTGCTTTTCAAATAACCAAATTGCATATGGACCACAAATTGTAGTAAAGTATGTCAGTACTGGGTTTGTCAATCAAAAATTAAATGTGATGCCACAAATTGAGGAAAAACATGAAGAATGTGAATGGCAATTTCTGGGAGTATTCTGGAACACCAGCTGATGAATTTCTGTGGGTTTCCAGGGTCTTGAACAACAGGGTTTGAGTATTATTATACTATAAATGTATATTACTAATAGTGCTGTAACTGCTTAGTGACAGTCATTCTTGCAACCATAATCCTTTATGAGGAAATAAAATAGAAAAATACTTTGGATTGCTGTATTGTGGTTTTGATGCACCTAATTAGGAAGTAGCATTGCTTCACAGAGACAATAAAAGCAGAAAATAAAATAATAAGCCTGAAAATAATAGGTTTTCTATGGGGACTGCATATGCAGTCCCCATAGAGAACAGAGAGGTTCATCAATTGTGCTATTCCCTCCTCACGATAGCTAATCAATGAGAAGGTGAAAAATACTCAGTTAAGTCAGGCCCACGATTCAGGAATCTGGCAGAGGTGTTTCAGGGCACAAGCATGGATCGCTGTGGCCAGTACCTGGCACATGTCCTATCAAAACAGCAGATTTTAATTCGTGAATGGGGTTGGCCAGGTGAGGTCAAGGCTATCAGAGAAGTATCCAGCAAAAAGGTGTGAAATCTTTCTGTCCCGTGTCAGCCGTATTCAAACCATGAATGTCTCCTGTATAAAATCTGAAGCAGAGGCGGTGGGGAAGCCCAGGAAGTCATGGCAGAGTATGAGGTTATGTTTATGGCAGCAGTCCAAGGAGACAGTAAATCCAGCTTTACAGCTCCTGCCACATGCTGAGACTGCCACAGCCGCGTATTGCAAAGCACGGTCTGGTATCAGCTCACTCTGTTTGCTTGCGTTTGTTTGAGAAAAACAGTGATGGGTTAACAAGGTACCTGCAGGCTTTGCAATGGATTAGAGGTTGCCTGTCCTCAGAATGAAAATACAAAGGCGATAGAAATTCCTATAAAGTATATTTGCAGTCACCATAGAAATGCAGTTGTGTGCCAAGACCTGACCTGGATCAAATTTTTCTGAGGAAGATGTGCCTGAATCTGATAACAATCACGGATCCCGGACCTAATGTGTTACCTGACAACACCGGCAATGTGCTGTGGTCGTACACCTTTTATGTTCTGCATTTTTCTCATAGCACTTGGATGCAAAGCAGCTTACAGCAAGGAAGTGGTTTTGTTGGCACAAAGCTTTTGAGTTTTCCATTTTTGTTAAGAAAACCAGCAGCTCTGTTGGTGACAGCTTGTCTGGTGTGTGTCACTTGGTCAGGACTTTCTGATCACCCTAGAGTGGTAAATGCTTTGTAAAAAAATACAAATGGTAATTTGCACTTGCTTCCAACAGGAAGGAAAAGCTCTGTGTTCAGTTGCCTCTCCCTTCTATAGGCTCCTGTTATGTTCTCTAACACATAATCTGCAGACCTGGGGTAGGTATTGCTACAGACAAGGATGTGTAAAACAGATACAACAGCAGCAAGCCCTGCAAAAGGAAATCTCCTGTGGGTGGGGCAGGTTTGTACAGGTAAAAGTCAGGGGCTGCAGGACCCCGATCCGTGCTAGTGGCAGCCTAGGCAGAGCACAGGGACCAAGGTGTCTTTACACAGCCAGGCGCCTACATTAGCCTTGCAGTACATTTGTGCAAGGTGAAGCATAGGCGAGGCACCACCCAAGGGCCCTTCCAGCGCCCTGCATACTCTAAAGGTTTCCCTGAGTAGGAACCGGGCTGTTGCCCTCCACAGCCATTTCTAGCAGCTTTGAAAGTATATGCTCAAAATGCAGCTCAGTGTGGTGGAAATAGAGGCCCCCAAATAAAAGCCTGTGAAGAAAATAAAACAAAAAGCCTAAGAGAGCCAGCAGTCAGGCATAAAAACTCATAAGAATTCGATTTCTGCGCTTGGATTTCTTTTAAGTTTTGTTTTATACAGTAAACCAATGTTTTCTATGAAGAGTGAGAAAGAGCCTGTCTTACTCTAGATCTCCAGGGTAATCGAGGTGCTTTGTTCTCTCAGTCTACAAACAGCAGTGCACAATAGCATTGCCAAAGGTGAAAACTTCTGCAAGTGTTTTTCACTTTAAAATTAAGGATTCGTTAAGACACAAGAAAGCATTTTCATGGTTAATGGCTATAGTAGGTGCATCTATTCAATAGCTTATCTGGTGTGAATGGCCATGCAACAGTTCCTGACTTTACTCTTTTTAAAAAGGAAATAAGATGCAAAGTAACTATTATATTCTCAAGGATCTTGGCAAGCATTGTAGTGCCTGTACTTCAGCTCATCCTGTGAGATAACCAAATGCCTGCCAGCCCCATTTTAGATAGGGGAAAATAAGGTGATTGCCATCAAATGCCAGGTTCATGATAAAACCATGCAGTCATTTAGAACTCAGATTATACTTGCATACTTGGAAGACTCCAGGAATACCTTGATCATGCCATATAAATTTCTCCCATCAACTGGACATCACTTTTCAGAAGAGGGAAGAGTGGGGTTGAGGAAGATATATTCACTAGCATCTATGGTGGAGATGCAGAAATAATATAAAGGATCATATAAGAGCTAAGGAAGAGCTCCTGTGACATTTCTATGCATTGCTCTGCTCTACATTCACTAGAAAATTCTGCAAGTATGTTCTTTCAAGAGGAATGAAGCAGTTGCAAAACAAAAAGTGATATTTAGTATCTCAATTTTCAAATGTATTATCTATGGCTGTTAGCTGGTATGAGTTATCTTTTCTACAGTGAAAATCCATCAGTAGGAGTTTTAAAAGTAACTATATTAATATTTATGTATTGTATAAATGTTGGGATCAGTCTTTGAATTAAGCCAAAGCTTCCAGTCTGTGAGTACCTGTGTATTTTGATAAAAGGGGTTTACTTGTTGCAGTTATTGGCACATAAATGTTTTCAAGATCAGGGCAGGTTAGCATACAGTGTGTCATGGGGATAGATGCTATTAACTAAAAAGGGCACACCATGAAAAGGCATTTAAAGCATAGTTCATTGTCTGTTAGGATTTGGGCAGATTGCTGGGTTTTGTTAATAATTGCATGCCAAGCTTGTACTTGCTGTGAAAAATGAACTATAGAAAGTGGTGTGCTTCCTGAAGGAATCAGAGATCACGTTTGCAGTGCTTAGTGAGACAATTAATGCCTCAGAAAAGCACCTTGTCTTACAAATTATTACATATTAACTCCCTCACAACTTTGGCTGTGAATGGGTCAACTGCTCTGGTAAATGATTTGCACACACTTAAATTTAAAATGCATCGGGGACATACCTGTATTAAACAGTGATTCAAATCACACAGCTACCACAATATACTGCCTCAGAACTCATGTCTGAACGCTGAAAGCTGTGTGTTTTCTCTGTCTAATGTAGTTATGAGAAATAACTAACAACAGTACTGACGCAGAAACCAGCAAAATTATACAAATTCTTGGAAAGCTACTATCCCTTGGTGTACAAAAGCCCAGTCAGAGGCAACTTATCCAACTTTGCTCCATCTCAAGCAGTGCACCTTTCTCCATCCCATCCTCCTCCCTGCTTGCAGAGCACACCACTCCTTCCTGCATGGGCTGCCCATGCTCTCAGCTTCTTGCACCTCCCACCAGGTGTAGAGATCCTCTGTGCCACTCCCCAGTTCCTTATTTGCTTTGTGCTAACTTTCTATGGACTACAATGCAGATAATATCTTATTTCACTGCAGAATGTATTGATCTGTGGAGCGGCTGGTTTGCTAAAGTACAGTAAGGAGTAAAATTTCAGATTATTTCCTGATGTGCAGGAGATGGCTCGACGAAAATTCGCCCCCCTGTGTCCTGTGATGAGAAGTCACGATCTAACAAATACTTCTGTTTTCTCCCATGCAAATTTAGGCTCGGGGGATCTAATTCTGTTAACTTGTGCTGCAATAAAGCTGCAGTTGTTCCTTGAACTTATTGCAGTGTCTGTCAGGCTGGGAAGCGAGCTCATCCTTTCAGAGCAGAATCCATTTTGTGCCGCAGTGTTTGCACAGCACTTAGCACAACCAAGCCCTGCCGTGGGGCTGAGGACTCGTAGGGAGCTACCACAGCAGAACTGAGAACTGCAGCTGAAGGGGAGACTGGGACTCAAGGAAGGTTATGGATCCTTCTCTGAGCATATTAACAAACATTTTATTAATTGGGGTACTTCGCACTGTGGGCCACAGTTCCTACAGCTAATCCTTGCCAGATCTTGAGGTGCTTGTGTCCCGGAGGAAGCGGTTCAGGTACTGCCCTTCCTCAGTTCCTGCTTTATTAACATATTAGCTCAGTGCCACAGGGGTGGTGTATTTATACCAGTACGTGACACCCTGGGAAGGTTTATTTGTAAGTGTTGGCCCTAACAATAAGGGCATTCTTCTGTCACCTGATGATAAGCTTTCTTCCCTTCCACCGCGGTCACATGGGAGCTCTCTGTAGTCCTGTCAGCACACACATAATTAGAGCGGTCTGCTGTCAAGGAATTGAAGAAAGAACCTGCACGTTGAATGTAAATATTCTCTGTACCTTATGGAACAGAAAAATGATCAAAGATCGAATGACCTAGTTGCACGGAAGTCTCTGATGCAGATTTTATAAGCAAACCTGTTGCCCAGGAATACGGGTGCAAGGTCATTCTGGTCCTGCAGTGTTTTCTTCCTGGGTTCAGAAAAGGGGATTTTTGCATGTCTTGTTCACAGCCTGCGGACAGCAAAACCACTCCTGAACAATGTTGCTGTTATGAGCCTCTCAGTAAAAGAAAAAAAAAAAAAGGTTTTCCTCAAGCCCCTCCCTCCCAATACTTTTCTATTTCAATGCCCAACTTGGTCTTCAGTGGTCTAATTCGCACCATGTTTGCACCGTATTGTTGCACTGTAAGAACTCTGGTGGGAACTGTAAGGACAGCCCATGTGGTCCCTCACAAAGGGACTGGCATCTGGAGTAAAACTCTTGTGTGTTATCTAACATGATGCACTTCGTCTGCACATACTCACAGTCCACCTTTCCCCACTGCTTGTCGTGTTTCAGGCTCCCTCACTTCCATGGATCCCAGTGTCTCAGTGCTCTGCAGCCTTCCCAGCTCCTGCAGTGGATGCAGGCATGCAGAGAAAAGAGTCAGAGCGACAGCATGAGGAGGGAGAGGAAAGCTGCCACGGCAGCAGTCTCTGGACTTGGCTGCCTGCATTTCATTCCCCAATCCAGCTGATAAAAGTCGATGTACGTTCCCTTGGGTAATTGCTAGGTTATCTGAGGGTACAGGCTATCTGAGGACTTGCTTTCACAGAGGAATAATTTATCAAGGGTGATATAAAACTCATGTTTCACATGTGAAAACACAGTAATTCTGTAATTTGTTTGTTATACTTTGATAACTTATGCCTTCACCTGTCCCTTGTGTCAGGCAAAAACCACGTATCTGCACAGTGCAAGTGCAGAACTTGTGTTCCTTTGGCATCTTTCAAATGCTGCCTGGGTAACAAAAGGGTCTGTAACTCACTCCATGCACCAGCATCACTGTACTTGTTCCTATATTCTGTGCTAGTTCCTTTGGTTCCATATGGGAAGCACCGGATGGGGAGAAACCTGGGTCCCCACACCAAGAGCAAACATAATATCCAATCAGAGCATCTTACCTGGGAGGAAGGATGGATAGAACAGGCCTCTTGGAGCTGCTCACTCTCTATGCATGAAAACCAGGGAGATTTATGCACGGAGCTCTTGCAGGCCTGCTATGGCTGCTCCTCTGGTCACTTGCTGTGGGTCCCTGTAGTGAATGAGTAAAATGTAAGGAATGTTTCTCCATTACCTCTTCAAAGATTAAGGTTTGAAAATTAAAGTTTTAAATTGCCTATAACAAAAACTTTAGAAACTGCTCTATTTTAGAAAAATGAGGCACCCTGTTGAAAGTTATTAATAGAGCTTGTAGTTGATACACTAAAGGAGCAGCAGACTTTTGATACACCAGAGGAGTGAGCAGCAAACTTTTGATACATTAAGGGAGCAAGCAGCAAATTTTTTGATACACCAGAGGAGTGAGCAGCAAACTTTTGATACATTAAGGGAGCAAGCAGCAAATTTTTTGATACACCAGGGAGCCAGCCAATGAACTGTATGAAGTGGATGTGACGACTGCCACTCTCAAAACCTTCTAAAAGCAAATGCCTAAGCTGTCACTGGGGGCTGCGCTGCAAAAATCTACAGAGTGCTGGAATCTTTGCTGTCTGTGCTGTCCTTTGCTGTCCTGGCTGCTCCAATGAGGCCGCCCATGCTCCCCATCCCGCTGTGGTCCTGCTGCTGTGGCCCTGCTCCCTCGCTGGGTCACTGGGCTGCTCTCGGAGAGACTTCCCTGGAGGAAGACCCATTGTACCCGCACGGATCTCCCTCATCGCACTCTATAAGCCAGCGCTGGAGCCATGGTGGTGGTAACCCCTTTCCTGTGCTTCTTGTAATTATTCTGGCATTTTCCTACTTTTCTGATTTTTCTCTCTTTCTTTCCTCTTTATGAAAAATAAAGTTGCATTATCGCTTTGGATCCTAACATTTAACCTCGTTTGTGTTTTAATCTCGCTTTCAGGTATGTTTAGAACCTGGTTCTTTTCTGCAGTTGTGGATTGAGGCAAACCTCCCTTTAAGCAGATTGGAACAGTTCCCCAGTACCTTCCCTGGGCCTAGAAGAGAGCTGCTGCATTTGCACATTGCAAGCTCTGTTCCTCCATGTTCTCACCACATTGTGGGATGTCTCCATCTGGGGGACATCTTTAGCCTTCACACTTGCAAGAAACTCTTTTTGTAAGACATGTGGATTCTTTGTCCTTGTCATCTCATAATGAACCTCTTGTTTCATGCAACTAGATCCATATACTTCAATACACAGTTAAAAAACCCAAGTCATCTCCAAAGCAATATCCTCCAGAAAGGCAACTCCTGCAGATACCTGATATCACAAAAGCATTAATTACAAACACTGCTGTCTACTTTTTATTCTTATGTCTAGTAAAAGTACCAGTTAGTTTTTTGTAAACTGAGCTTAAGACACAATGGTTTAATAATCTATTCAACAGACTATTTTTTCATTTTTCTATATAGATCTCGTATCTCTGAGGACAAATGAGTCAAATTCTTACTGTTGCAGTTAATCCTCAGCGATGTCTTTTCCTGCTAATCCTCTCCTCAACTGTTCCAGGGCTGGTACACATTACCAGGTAGAAATGAGTCTGATTATATTCCAGATATGCGCTCACTGTTTGTGCATTCATTAAACTTGCACTTACTCCACAAGGATTTCAGCAAACTACCAATGTTCTCAAAATGGTCAAAAGCAATCAGCTGAACATGAAATCATATGTTTCGGCTGTAATCATCACTTCAAGATCTTGCTGTTGCATTCTGTAGAGACAGATATGCCTGAAATGAAAAAGTGAACATATTGAGTGAAAATGGAAAATTATATTACATTTAACAAAAGGAAACATTTATTAAAAAACATGTTTTCTATAAGGAAACAGCATCTAACTGATATTTCTTGTGATTACTTCTTCCTGTTGAGAATAATTTTTCTTTCCTGGCATTATAGGCTATCATGCAATAATTATAATAGATGAGCCCTGACATAATTCAACAATCAAATTTGATCAGGGCTATCTAATGACACAAACTGAAAGAACAGCCTCTCGAGGGATTGTGACTTCCAGCCTGAAGTGAAATACAGTGGCTTTATTTTGCTCATATAATGGCCTCCCCTGCCACCAGTATAAAAGATTAGAGTTTTTTTGTACAGCATCTTGTGTTTACCTTAAAATTCCATCTGATACCATAACATCTGCGTCTGAGACAAAACTACACTTCTGAGATCTTCCTCTCTGTGCTTTCTCAGGAGTTGCCCTGAAACTCTTCACACACAGTTACATGCATGCAAACATTTTCACACCCAGTCTCAAGAAAAATCCTGATTTTGGTGCAAAAGTGAAATAGAAATGGATTGTTCGTGTGGTTCCTTGTGAATTTATAAATGTGGTTACATACTGTAAGTTTTTAGAAGAAAAAGTACCTGCTGGTTTAGCATGTCAGCAGCAGGCAAGGTGGTCCCATTCTGCAACCCTAGCAGTAAATTTCTCAGAGGGAATTGTGAAGTGATACTGGTACCAGTTTTACTCTCCTCCTCACTAAAGGGCAGAGTCTGTAATATCCAGCCCACATCATCCACCTTTCGTGGATGAACTCTGCAGCAGTGCAAGCATTTGCACAGTTCATGCACTCATACCAGCACAAACTCATCAGGGCAAGGTTAAGCCTAAAATTCTTTTGATAGCCAAGGCCTTGCAGAGGGGAGACATCCTCTTCATGTTTCCGTTTTATTGTCTCTGTACAAACTTGAGGACAAAATGTTCATGCCTGTGTTATACACAGCTTTCAAGGCTAAAAACTCCAGCTGAAAAGTGTATCTAAATACAAAAGAGTTTGAGAAAACAGCTCCCCTACTCCTCTGCCTTCCATCCCCCCACTCAGGTCTGTTTAGGTTCTTGGTCCTCACTGTTTAAAACTAGTGGTGTAGAGACAGATGTGCCATCCCAAAAGCAGCTATTTAAAACTATCTGTGGTCATATCAGTCTCACTTGAAAACCTGGTGGGAGAGTCATTAATAAAAAACCTGTCCTTTCTGAGTATCAGTAGTCAGCATAATTGTGGAAGGGCTGGGCGAAGATGATGGATTGGATTTATTGTGTTTTACACCTCTTGTCGGAAGATGGCTCAAAGCCCTCTGTCGTGAAAGCTGCTTGGCTCCCACAAGTCCAGCTGTGGGCTATCCTCTACAGCCTTGGCTGGTGTTGTGCAGGCAAGTTGCCCTGTTCAATGCTCACTGGAGTGCTCATGACCTTACCCTTAACAATCAATTCAAATAACTGCAATATAATCAGTGAGCAAAGCACCTGATACTGCTTGTTGTTACCTCCTTCAGTACAGTCTGTACAAGAAGCTGACATGAAGGTGTAGCAGTCTGATTGTCATCAGAGATTCCCATCCTTTGCTGCTGAGCAATAAAAGCCGGTGCTCTCAAAGCTCAGCCTGAGTGATGCAGACTTGAGCACGCTAATGATATGTCCATCTTTGTTGGTACTCTGCACCATCTTGTGGCTAGCAGAAAAACACCAGAATAGCCTCTGAAATATTTGACTTGGTTTTTTTTGGTTTTGTTTCTGGGTTTTGTGTGTGTGTTTCTTAATGAAAAATATGAATTGTCAGTGTACACAGACAAAATTCAGTGCCCTTTTTACAGCTGACATGGATCTCTACAGGCTGGCTTACAGACCAGCAAGTGGGAAGACCATCATTACAGATAAGTAGGTTGTGTGCAGGTCCTGTAATGTACATAAATTACCCATTTGTAGAAGAGTCACTTGCCTATTCATGTATTTGAAACAAATCAGATATCCTAGGTGTTAAGTACTGAAAAACAGTGAAGAATGTCCTAATCCAAATGATCTCTGTTGTTCCAAGAAACGCTTGTTATTGATCATTAAAGGTTTTCTCATATTCTCCTTGAATTCCTCTGTCTTTTTCAAAAAAATATTTTTAAACAGAGCTAGAGGATTTATCATCATTCTTAGTAACATTGTCTTCACTTTAAAGTTTGTCATCCAGTACTTGCAGTCCTCAATTTCCCATGAAAAGACTCAACGTTACATTGTACAGAACAAAGGTTATTATTGTGAAGCTTTTTTATGGTAAACAGCCTTTTTCTTTCACAGGAGCACATTTTTTTCCATCCTCCAAATCGTAATAGATGTCAGACCACAACTGTGTTTTCAAAGGAGTGGAAGGGCATCAGCTATCCTTGAATTTCAGTGTGACAAGAATTAGACTCTCCCGTGCTCCATAGAAAATTTCTGCCTGATACATAACATCTAAGCCAGGGCAGCCGGTGATGGGTTTTCCCCTTGCTGCCAAACAGATGAGTTGCTTTGGAATACCCCTGTCCACTTTTAGAAGAAGGAGATGGGATGACACTCAGTCTGACTTGGGTTTGCCATTTCTTATCCTTCTTTTCCTGCTCGCCTGGCCATTTGTCCACCACCCACGGTCCTGCAGGGCAAGCTGGGTGAGCATGTGGAATTTTTGCGCTCCTCACAAATCTCTTATCTTTTTTTAACAGAAAAAATGGCTCCGCAGGCGGTGTCCTCAACCCCTGCCACCCCGCCGCAGGAGGATGAAGAAGAAGTCAGCAGACGCATGATGGCCAGGAGGGTGAAAATCATCGCAGAACTCATGCAGACGGAGAAGGACTATATCAGCGACCTGGATCTCTGCATCAAGGAAGTGATTCAGCCCCTGAGAAACAAGCAGGTGAGTGCTGGGGGTGGAGGAGGAGGCGGTGATGCCAAGGTCTCAACTCAGGCGCGTTCTGCTTGAGGACAATGTCCATGCAAGCACAAGTGTCAGCACAGGAGTGACGTGGTGCTGGGAGCGGGTCTGGAGCCAGCGCTCCGGGACGTGATGTGTCAGGGCTCTGGTGAGGAGTGTGGAAGGTCAGATATGCTCCTGATCACTTGTGCTGTGCTTGCCTAAAGCCTGCATCAAGGTACTTGTCCAGAGGTCAGCTTGGATATTACATCCCTGCCTATATCCCTGCAGTAGCAGCTTCCAACTCTCCCTTCTGCTCTGTAGTTATAATCCTTGTTACGTGCCATGGCAGTTTACTGGTACCTCCAAAACAAAGTTTTTTTCGACAATAGAGACTGGAATGGCATGAACCTCTGCATCAAGGTTAAATTCAATTGTTAAGATAACTTTATCCATCCTTTCAGACAGCTGTGGTGGATAAATATCATGCTTGACAGGCCAGTGAGGACTTGGGATATTTGTATTCCACACAAAAGAGGCACATTTAAGAAAGAAGGCTCATATGGGAAAGGCCTTATTAGGCCAATGATACCTATTTTCTTTTTGAGCTGATACTTCAAAGAGCACCTTTTCCTCAACAGTATTTCAATTTGTAGAAAAATGGTGCTGGGAATAGAGGAGATTGTCCAGAGAAAGATTTGTGTTTGTGAGACCTGAAACATAGCATCCACAGAGGCTGCACACATGACATCTGCTGCAGAAATATAATAAAAATAATTTTAAACAGACCTTAACCCACGCATTCTTTGTGCAGGGTTTTGTATTAAACTGGTGACAAAATACAGGTGCAGAGGCCAAAATTATGGCATTGGCAGTGCCTCCTAACCTGTGCTGTTAAGACTCCCGCAGGACCTTTTAGCTTTATTAAAACTCTGTCAGCATTTGTTCCAACCCATTTTCAGAAGAGCTGGCATCTGCTGACATAACTTTAAGGAGTTCTTGACTTCTTCCTCCCTCACTCATTCACCAACTTAGAAGTAGTCTCCACTTGACTTCCTCCCCAGCCTGGCCACCACCGAGCAAGAGTATTCCCTGGTTGAACTCGCTGAGATTTTTGTCAAATGTGTCATATTCCGTCACTCTTTTTCACCTAACTGAAAACATTCTTTTTGATTCTGTCCTTTGTCACTGTGTTAATGTGTGGGAGTGTCTATGCATGACATAGTTCCAAATACTATGTAGACATGCTGGGGAGGAGGTCAGAAGTCCTGTGCTAGATGTATACAGGAAAAGTAATTTAGAGATTATAACTGTCTTAATCTAATAACCTCTGCATTTTTGAAAGGCTTTCAGGAATGTTATATGTTTTTAATGCTAGCTCTCCAATAAACTACCATATTGAAAGTTTGTAATATGTTTAGAAAATTGGTCTAGCAGTGAATCTGTTTCATATTTCCAAATGGATAAAACATGTTTTAGGCCTTATAATGCTTATAAAGAAATTAACTGCATCAGTACTGAAAATGTATTTCTGATTTTGTTACAAGAGCATGCAATTTGATCCTCCTGGCATCTGGTAAGCTGCTATGTAAAACAGCAATTCTATTCCAAATGGAGGGGTACGTTCAGGGAGTATTGATATGGGTGATGAAATTGGTCTTGTCTTTGTTCTCAGTATGAGCACATTACCACTGCTTATCTCCAATGGTCCCTGTATAGTAACTATTGCCCTGCTGTGCAATGAAAAGTATGTGTCCTGGAAATCTTTTACTTCCTCTAAAATGAGTAGGGACACAGAACCAAATTTTCTGTTGGTAGAAATTGATACAATTCACTGAAACCCATATTGTGTGCCCAGGCTCTGTAAGAAGTTCTTTAGGTTGTATTAATATCCTGCATTGTAAATGTGTTTGTTTTAGTAGAAGTTATAGGATCTTGACTTTGGATTTATAGGACAACTAACTTAAAATGGCACCAGCCATCTAGAAGTACTTGGTAGCTGGCACCAAAGCGCCAAGCTCTCAGTTTATGTAGTGGCCTCTGGTAGTGAGTGGTAATTAGGGAATCAAACCCACTGTCAACTATTGTTTTCCCCAGTGGGAAAGTAAACAAACATTTCAAAACCAGCTAAGGATCTTTTCTTTATTCAGATGATAATATTTATTTCATTCCTAAGTAAACAGTTTCAGATTAGGGATAGTTCAAAATAAGGTTGAAAACACTTGAAATCATACACTTTGTCAACTGTGTCAACCATATTATACTAATGTGAAAACTGTGTGTGTGTCCTTGAAGTCACAAAGAGGATGTTTATATGAGGTTTTGCAGAAGTGGTGCTTCCTGGAGTGTTGAACACTCAGGGCATAGCAAGAGAAGCTGTGAAATACACAGCGTCCTTCTCTATCGTTTGTCAGTAGCTGCTCAATATTTGTATTCCATTAGATTGCTCACTTTGACGTGGATGGCTTGTTTAGCAACATTGAATTGGTCCATCAACTATCAGCCAAACTGCTGTCATTGCTGGAAGAAGCCACAACAGATGTGGAGGCACCCATGCAAATAATCGGTATGTTTACTGTCCTCTTGAATTCTACAAAGCTACGTGAAAGAATAAACATAACACTCCCCTGTTCTCTACTCTCATCAGACTTAACTAGTACCCCTCTCAGAGGCTGGCATGCTAGAAGCTGTCCAAAATGACACGGGAAAAATGACATGTGGAACCTGTCCAGTTGCTGTACTGTACTTGTATGATTATGATGGGCTTTTTTTCCATCCATCTGGATGCTGAGGGGAAGGAAGGAAGGAAGGAAGGAAGGAAGGAAATGGGTTTAGAATGAATAAAACCTGTTGCAATGAGTTATACAACTTACTGCAAAGATCTGTTTCATCTCGTTTGGTATCGCCTACCCAAATCCACTTATGCTGACTCTAACTCTTATTTTACCTACTCAGAGTTGTGCCATTCAGGAAAATAATTAAAAATGTTTGGAATAACAAGCATGTCAAACCCCAACCCACCCCAAACATTATAAACATATATCTACTGCTGATACAGTTCGTGTAAGAGGTGGTTAAATGTACTTGACAGGGACATGGACAGTACAGAAAGATGTAATGAATCTGAAGTTTGTGGGATTCTGTGTGGGAATGTCTGTAGGGATCACGGGTATCTTCAGCAAACAGGTTGGCCCTGGATATGTCACAACAGTCACAAGTTCTGCAGGTCAGGTCATGAACATTAAGGCTGTGATTCACGTGACATTCTGGCACAGCTGGAGAGATTTAAGAAGTTACCAGCACACATCAACTCTCACACGACTGCTTTGTCAGTGCAGAGACACCTTAGGGTGAGCCACCTTAAGGGATCAGGTGAGAATTCTGAACTTGCATCAGTGCAAAGTCAGAGAGTTTAGTTGAAAAAATTGAACAGTTCAGTTTAAAAAACTTCCAGGTGTGATTCAGAGGTTAAGAGAGGGTTAACCTGACCACATACCACAGCTAACACCTTATAAAAAGTCCCCCTCTTCTCTCAAATAATTGGGTAAAAAATATTAGTTGCCACTTTACTAAGAAACGGGATATTAAAGCATAAGAGGCTTGGGAAAAGTATTAATCCTAGCACTTCTCAATCTGGTTTGCCAAGGCAACAGCTTCACGTAGTTTGATGCGTCTGTGTTGTTTGGCGGCATTTCAGTAAAAGTGCATCATGATGAGTCATATTGCTAATAAGCAATGTTCTACTCCAGCAGGAAGTGCCTTTCTCACAGCCAAGAGAATCATTCTGTTAGGTTCCTGTCACATTCAGAAGTAAAGACAAACAATTTCATCCATCTATTAGGGTGTATTTCTTCCATGGTTCAGACAAAGAACCATGAAAATGCATGGGATCACTGATCATGGAGTTGGCCAACTTATGACAGGAAAAGGGTTGTCAAGTAAGGTGTGAGACATTCTTCCAAAGGCTGAGACAAAAATAGGGATAATAATTGCATCACTATAAGCAGTAAGTTAGTAGGTTTATTGTCCTCTGAAAGTCCATCAACGTAATAATTTTGTTTTCAGGATCTTCAGTGTAAAAGTTATTTAAGCCAGTCTATAGAAAAAGCACGCCCATCATATTCTGTCATGTTTAATGTATTTAAAAATCATGCATTGAAGTATCTTACTTCGGAAGGCAACCCAGTTGTGGTGAGGTTCAAAAGAACTGATAATCCACTGCTTTGAAAGCAAAACAATATGGTTGCTCATATTCATGTCTTATTTTAGTCTATGTTCTCCACACTTCATGCTATGTCCACATTGAGAAGTGGTAATGTCCAACAGGAGCAGACTTGCAGAGTGAGAGTCACTGCTAAGGACATGGCATCCGCACTACACATTTTGAGAGGTCTTACTTCAGCTTGGCTGTAGCCTGTGCCTGTTGATTGAGATACCCCTTATGGTTGGACTACTTAAGATGTGCCCTTGGAATGTGTCTTCTAGTAATTATCATCCTCAAAGGGATCCAGTTTGTGTCACAGTGACTGCTCCACCACACAGCCAAGGCATGGGAGATGAGGACTAATGAATGATTGGTTTCAAAACCCATCTCCTAATCTGAGCTAAAATAGGTTAAATACCTTTTGTAGTTTTTTCCTGATTTTTTTTCTCCTCTCTGTTCTGGGTATGAAGACTTAGTTTTAGCTATTAGTCTCCTTCCTCCCTCTCCTACTGCTGTCCACACTGGAAGCACCACTGAGAGCAACAGGGAGACACTGCGTTGTTACTCAAGCCTTCCTCCTAGGAATTTCTCTTTGACACTGATGACCATCATACTACAGAAGAGGCATCAGGGAGATTTGCACCTCTCAGAGTATTTTTAAAGCTGTGCCAAATACAATGTGGTTTTGGTTCATAAAGCAAGCTCCCACAATGATATGCCCAAAACTCATCTGATTGGGTCCATACAGCTCAGAACCAGGGTGGGCTTTAGGTTTTAGAAATCTACCTGCTGTTAAAAGGCCCTGTTCATGAAATCAGCACATGATTTTTCTCATCATTGAGCATCAGTGGAAGTATTCCTGTGGCACAATACTTCAGTGAACAGAACTTGCCCAGCTCTTTCCTCCTGGAGAAGCTAATTTTCAGCCTGTAGTATACACTGAAATGAGCTGTAAGGCTAAATTGCATTTTTCCTACTGAAAACATGACCTCACTTGAGGGCTTAGCATAATACAGACCATGCTAAGCACTTGGAGCTCTGCTTAACGTTAGAGAAAATTGTGAGAGCTCATGATCTCTAGAATCGGGTGCCAAGTGTGTGGGATCAAGGTTAAGGCTTGTTAAGGTTTCCCCTTACGTTGCTGGCTAATAAAGACCTGTATAGAGTTCACGGGAAAGCCAGGATGTAATGTGCATTGTTAGCCATCAGCATTAGCAGTAAGCACAAGGCCGAGAACAGCTAAAGAGCATTTAACTACAGGATGCTGGTGCTTTTCTGACTGTGCCCTTACAGTAACTAAAAGATACTGTGGTGGTCTTAGCCCCTCATTGTTTTTTCCCTTATTTGCATCCTGAAACCAACGTGCATTAGACAGCCCAGTTAACCTTCGCTGCTAGGGGAGAAAACCCAGGGCTGTGTTACTGTGGTAACTGAATCATTTTTCACTTTAAGATGGAGCAGTTCAATGCAATGTATTATGGAACAGCACACTCTGGTCAGGATGAAACATGCAGGATGCCTGACAGCTCAGCGCTTGCTCTGTGAATGAATAGAGAGCTCCCAATTAATGCAGTGTTCAGCTTTTAACTTTAATAATCATTGCCATAACTCAACAGGAATGTTTATAAACATCTATTTGGACTGGTTGCCACATAGATATAATTTTCAGTAAATGCCCGACAGGAGTTTTCAGCATTGTTGTTGTTTATTATATGCATTTCCAAAGATGCTGATCAGGGGGCTGCTGCATAAGGGTGTAAAAACTGAACTAATATCTCAGCAGAGGAGATGAAGCATGCTGTCCCTGCTCAGATTTCTTACATACACAGAAACAGACACAAGAGTTTTAGGCTAAGAGAATTAGGCTCCAGAAGTAAATGGGAAATCAGTGTAGGACTACTTTAGTGCCCCTAAAATTCCCAACTGTTCTTTATGGGAAAATGGTGGTGTGGAGGACTGGAAATGGAAATGTTCTCCCTCTTCAGTTGTATATAAACCTAGATATTATATAAAAAAGGCTGTAATCCATGGTGGTTTTATTTAATTAGGGGAGGGGTGGATGTTTTCCTTCTGTTGTGTGGAGAAAATTCTCTATACTAGGTCATAACAATTGCCATTTCAGGGTTTTGCAAAACAGATAAAATTGAAATGGCTAATGGAAGATAGAGTCATTATTCCTGTTATTACCCATTTAAGTTCATATTCATGAAAAAAAGTCAAAAGGAAAACTAACAGGCTTACATTCATCCCTCCTGCCAGACTATGACACAAAAATGGTCTCCCTTTATTAGTTAAGCTCTCCTGTGTGCTTTCCAATGAAGGGGCATTAAGCTGGGGCAGTGAATTAGGAGGTTGTGTTTGAAGGGGTGTGAGGTATAGAGATTTCATGCTTTTCCCCTGAGGGAATTTTTGTGCATTAACACTGATATAATCGTGCCTGGCTATGACAAAGATGAGCAGCTGAGAAATACATGTAATAAATAATGCACATAACCACGCAAGATCATTTCTAAGGGAAGTAAAGTGGAAGCCAGCCTTTTTAGCTCACGGCTAATGTGGTGGAATAATAAAACTCCTTCTGAGATGCTGTTGTCTGACTTGACATGCTTTGTTTTTCTCCTTAACAGGGGAAGTGTTCTTGCAGATTAAAGGCCCACTAGAAGACACATATAAAATCTATTGCTATCACCATGATGATGCACACACCATGCTGGAATACTATGAAAAGGATGAAGAACTGAAGCAGCATTTAAGAGACTGTGTACAGTCCTTAAAGTAAGATCTTTTCAAATGATGATTTCCGTCCATAGTCAGTTGCCTGGCAGGGAACATTTTAAATGGATGTAGATGAAAGGTCCCCTGTAAATCTGGAGTTTTATAAGGCTTGCTGGGAGCTCTGGCTTATGCTGCTTTCATGAAAAGATTACAAGCCAGGGGCCATGATTAGATTTCTTTCTCTCTAAGATAGCCAAAAATAGCACAAGAAAGGTTGCTCTTTCCTTAGTTTCAGTGCCCCATACT